>JAWZYV010015054.1:0-104889 GCA_038373885.1 Cheiracanthium punctorium | reverse complement strand
CGGACCTGGGCCTTGGGTGAGATTGCTCTTCGTGAGGGACTTTCTAAGGTGTGTCCTAAGCCGTATTTACGCGAAGTTTCGGAGAAAACCACGGAAAACTCCGAACGGTTAGGTCGACGGACGCGGCCTGGTTTTGAACCAGGTCCCTTCCGTCTACCAGTTCAAAGCGCTATGCCACTGGTGGGGGAAACCGAGATTAATAATGCATTTTCTCAAGCCGTGTACAATGTATGAACAACCTCATAAAAAGTTATTAAACATCCATCAACGATGGATTAACCCTTTGAGGTGCAACCCTTTCCCCAATGCTGAAAAAAGGGCAGCCGTTGCCATCGTTTGACTTAACTACCAGCATGATGGCGGACGATCGAAACGTTCATCGCGTGCCACAGATCTAGATACCCTTTTTTTGTCGCAGCTGGCTGTGCCACACAGCCAGCTGCCAGTTTGAAACGATTTTCGCAAAATCTCAAAATCTAATCATGATTTTTTAAAAACTCGGCGCCTATGTTTTAAGTTGAGTGGCCACCAATGATACCAAATTTCATTTCAATTGCTTCAGTCGTTCATACGTGATGCTCGAACACAAATTTACGCAGTTTGAAGCGATTTTCGCAAAATCTAAAATCCAATCAAGATTTTTTTTTAATTAGATGCCTATGTTGACCACCTATCATGAAACCCAATTTCATATCATTCGCTTCAGTCGTTTTTACGTGATGCTTGAACAAAAAAAAGCGTCACTGACAGAATGACAGACAGACAAACTTTTTTTTTGTAGGTGGCACCGGATTCCCAGTTGCTTGAAACGGATAGAAATCGCAAAATTTTTTAATTCCAAGAAATGTACAGACAAAAGTTTAATTTTATTTATATAGATAGACGCTAGCGCACTTTCAGGAATTTCTGTCAATAGGCCATAATGTAAATGACCACTCACATGTTGCTCTGTCAAAAAACTAAGTCCTATACACAGCAAAATCTATAGATGTTCTGCGACGGTAACTTATAATGTATATACCCAATTAGAACTTCTTCGAATGCACCATTTAGACACTAGCTCATTTTACGCTCACTAGCGCCCCTGGGGGGGGGGGGGGCGCACAGCGTTTGCAGAGGGGAGGCGCGAGAAACACCAAAGGGCGAAAAGTGATGCATGGTTTTCAAAAAACGGTCTTTCGATGGTTGTCTATAACATAAATAAAAAAATTTGAGTTCAATCGAATACACTGTTTAGGAGCTATCTTGTTCACTCACAAACGCACACACACACCTCGGAAAAATAGCATAAGTTTATTCAGATCACAAAACGCGTCAATACACCAAAATCTCGAAGTCTATTTTCCCCTCCCATGATTACAATACTTTCCTTACGTGGTATGGTACATGTTCGGAAAGTTAAAAAAAATAAAAAATAAAAAAACTATCAAGCTAATGCTGTATAATCAAGTAAAGCATATTCTTTAACATACATTAAATTTGTCTGATGTTATAAGCCGCATATTTCACAAAATATATACTCTTATAAATTAGATATATATCTTACGCTAATAAAAATGTTGTAGATCAAAAATCCTCGTAATAGTGTTGTTGAAGTGTAATAATTGATAGTAATGACAACTAATACAGGGCCGGCCCAAGGGGGGTGCGAATGTAGGCGATCGCCTAAGGCCCCGCGCTTATAGAGGCCCCGCTCCTGGGCTATTTTATTCCTATCTCATAAGACATGATAGAGAAGAGGCCCCGCTCTTGCGCTTCGCCAGGGGCATCGCATGCCCCTCGGGCCGTCTCTGACTAATAGCATGGTAAAGCTATATACGAATAAATACTACATACAATTGAGTGCCACTCAAAATATAAACGATGGAATGAAAAACAGATCATACTATTAAACACGAATGAATAAAAATGATAATTGCTGAGCATCAATTATAAAATTTACATTGGATGAATTATACGAAGTTATATTGCCTTTCACCACCCACATATGCAAGAATTTGATAACTTATTTATTTATTTATTTATTTACCAACTAGCACAGGTTGTAAAATTGAATAATGGAAAAAGATCGCTGAAACACACAGCATAAAAATCCTACCTCTCAACTTCATAACTAAAGCAGCAAACAAAACGATGATAATATCAATTTTTTCAGCTACATCAAGGATCTGTTATCCACGCTACACATTACTAAAACAAATAGATTCCTAAACAACACTCAAAGAATGAATCTGATTGGTTCAGAAGAAGACTATGTCAGAAGGACATGCCATTCAGAAGTTGCTGAATTTGCATAACTGCTGGAGTTGAGCGCCAAAAATTTTATCCCAGCGATTGCAGCGGTAAATTTAGTATTTGCGTTTAAATGAAGTTACTGCCTACAAATAAATGATTGTGATTGGTCTAGCATTGGAGGAGTAGGAAAGTGACATCGCTTGTCCAAAAACCATACGTTTCCACGGTAAATTTTCGAAAGGAAGCTAAGACCCGAAGGTGACGGGTTAGGGTTTTGACGTCACTGTGACAATTTTTTTTTTATCTGCAAAAAGATTCATTTCTGAGTTTTGAGTAAAATCCATCATTCCTATGCTAAAATACGTAAGTCAAATGGAATAATTTCAAGCTTGCTTATTTACATAATTTCGTCTATTCCATTGTGGATGAATTCAACAATCCAGAATCCGGAAATTTGAGAACTCGGCCAATATTGTGACAAGCTGAAGAGTAAAAGCACTCGTAGCGATGACAAAATTAAATGTGAAAAGAATTTCTGTTATCATGGTTTGTGGAATCTTATCAGATTCCGACTGGATGAGAATATCTCCCCACCCCCTGCGTGGTCAAGGGCCCGTACCGAAATTCGTCTCCGGGCCAGGACTGGGACTGGGATTTTACAGCACCCCAATTTAACCCATAAATGTCCTGAGTTTCAAATTTGATACCGACTGTTTTAACCCTTTCCGGCGCAAGAACTTTTGTTTTATTTTCTCGTTTTTGCAGATGCCTGGAGTAATAGTTAAATTACTGATGTCAATTTTGTGCAATTTCATTTTATGCAAATTTCATTATCATCTGGTAAATAGGCATAGGAAAATTGACTAATGCTTCTGAAATTTGTCATGTACACCATGAGCAGGTGGCTAGAATGCCTAGCCACCGTCCGCGAAAGGGTTAAAAACACATTCACTGTCGGACAGGAGTGCAAGCCAAATTTCTTATGTCAATTTCACACATAGGCAAACCGACGGAGGGAGCTATGGAGACTAAACCACCTCACCCCTTCCAATGAACCTGGAGAGTTAGATGGGAACAGCTTTAAAGATTGAAAATTGTCACTAATAAATTAAAATATATTAATTTAAAAAATTGTCTACAAATGATTTCTGTGATTTCGGGTATAAAATATAGTTTTTAATAATAAATGATTTATGTCATGAACAATTAAAATTTCACAGAATTCTTTCAAACTGAGTGTTTCTCGAACAATTAATAAGTTATTCGCAAAACTGACGTAGGAAATGCAACATATACTCGGGGCTATTGCGCGATCGTCAGCGAACGTGTTTAAAATTCACGCTTTTAAAGATTAAGTAAAGGGAGGGCAGCGTATTTCAAATATCCACATTGATTGTGGTCAATGGAGGATAACAGCCAATGGGAGCCGGATTTTTGTTGCGCATGCTCTTCAATTAGTTAGCAGACAAGCTTGCGCTAGAGCTGAGAGCCAGTTTCGGATTTTCGTTTGGTCTTTGCGCATGCGCTTGCAAACAAGTTCTGTCTGAACGAGAGCAGAAAGTTTGCTTTTGAATTCATTTAGTTATTCCGCATGCTCCAGAATCTCTACTGCTTCGAATTTAAATATGCTTACTATCTGGTGACGAATGCCTTACGAAAGCAATTTTTGGGACTGTTTAACGTTCGTCTTTAGAATAATTCATGTTTTATTTTCTTAATAGTATCACCTAAATTTAATAGATGATTTTGCAAGTCAAGCTGGCGGAAGTAAAACATTACTAGTGCAGCTAGTATAAAAATAAATGCATTCTTTTTAACGTTATTGTATTTTGGTAAAGTTAAAAAAATTTAAAGCATAAAATTTTCGCCTCCCCCCCCCCCGAAAATGATCTTGTTAACATAGCATGGATGTTTATTTACTATGGATGATAGCTCAAAAACTTGTTATATAAATCAGTTCCGAATGCATTTAATTATTTTTATCCGATTGTTTTAATTGGCAGATAAAATTTTTTTCAAGGGATTTTAGCTTATTTTTTGATTTAATTTAACTACGAGGTTTTTTTTTTTTTGTACATAGGGTTGGGTGGGGGTAATATTGAAAAATACACCCTCTCAAAAAAGTGTTCAAGTATGAGAGAAATTTCCTTTATTAATTTTTCGATTATACATGCACAGGCCTCTCAATTTATCCTCGTTTTTTAAAATTCCTACCTCTATAAATAATAGAGTAAAATGTTTTGCTTCTTCAACAGTTGTTAAATGTTCTTTTAGATGTTAAGGTTTCGTCTATCAAACCATTAAAATACTAGGATATATAAATAAAACTTTGATGAAGGTAGGAATTTAAAAAAAAGAGGACCAATTGAGAGGCCTGCATGCAGCTCAAATACAATAAGTTGTTATAATAAGCTACGAACTCTAGCTCGTACAATGAATAACACTTTTTAATGAAGACTATATGGGAAAACTGACTTGTGCTCAAATATTTTTTTTTTGGAAGGGTGTACCTTTCACCATGAAATTGTTATTTTTATTTTTATTTTTTTTTCTATTTGAGTTATATTTAAGAACATCACTAGTGTTTCTAATGAAGTTTTGGGATCTTTCAACTACATTTATTTGAGCAAGTCTTTTTGTTTTAGCTCTATACAAGCTTTTCTGTTAATAATAGCGTAAAACTCTGTTCTAGATTTCTTTACATGAAGCATTTATATTTATTTTAATATATATTACAAGATTTCATCAGAACTGGATTATATAAAAAATAAAATTATACATATTTTTTTCGGTAACGGAATAATTTATTTATAGAATAAATTTAGAGGCTTAATCAGGTCAATTTTATTTTTTTTAGTTTACTTTTCAACATAGAATTCAATGTTTTGAATTTTCACGGCTCCACAGAATTTTTTGAATCAACATATTTAAATTGGTTTGAATACAAAAAATTTAACGTTTACGCAAAAATACTTCTGCTTGCAATTATTTTTTAAACGTTTCCTCGAAAGATCCCTTTCTGTTGTGTTCGAACAGAAAGGGATCTTTCGAGGACTCCACGAACAGAAAGGGATCTTTCGAAAGACTCCAAAAGTATATTCATTTTATAATGCCATAAAAAGTAACAGTAGTAATTCGTGTAATGAAACTCTAAATGTATTCGTTAAACCAAGCGGTTTTTTTCTGCGTGAAAAAAATAAAATAGCTTAGTAATACGTTTTATGTAATTACATAGAGATTAATGTGCTGCACAAAATAGTGTGTTTAGAGGGATCGATGCAGACGACGTTTGGGTCCGTTTTACGACGCTTCACACAATTACAATCGATTAAAACGGCCCCTTCGCAAAAATATAATCGATTAAAACGACCCCTTCATATATTTTAATGCCTCACCATGGCACAGTGGTTATGTAACTGAAAATGCTAGACGTCCGAAGTGTGAAAGTCCCGGGTTCGGGTCCCTTCGCGCGGCTGTCGACCCTAACCGTTCGGAGTTTTCCGTGGTTTTCTCCGAAACTAGCGTCAATACGGGTTAGGATTCCTTAGAAAGACTCCCACGGAGGGCACCCCCCCTTGTGTTGTCCTTCTGACGTGGATTTATAAGCGGATTTTGGGCCAAGCACACAAATCCGAAATATATGTTACACAAACAAATCATATACTTTAATTTGTTTTGTACTTCGGAACAATCAAGACGACAGCCCCCAGATATAAAAATGTTGAAATTGGCACAGCCAGCTGTCGTCAAATAAAAGGGTCTCTAGATCTGTGGCACGCGATGAACGTTTCGATCGTCCGCCATTTTGCTGGTAGTTAAGTCGAGCGATGGCAACGGCTGCCCTTTTTTCAGCATTGGGCAATCTATCCAGCTGTACTCGCATTCTTCCATTTTTCAGCAGATGTCAGTACTGTTAAAAAGAATCGTGGCCATTTTTTTTTTTTTTACGGGAAATGACGTGCTAAAAAGTAAAGGATTCTCGTGGAGCTACGTCACCCGCAACTATTTTTATAGAAATAAAATCTATTCTTCGTGACTGGCAACAGTCAAAACGTCAGAGTGTGGTGTTCCCAGAGCGGGAACACTGCGCGTTAAAGAGTTAACACTGTACTTATTAGAGATAATTGAGCAATGCCAATTGGAAAAAAACGTTGACAATAAGGTCGAAAAAAAGTTTACGCTACGAAAAATTCCAGTCGTTAATTTTCATAAAAGTTATACTTATGAAATTTGTATGCAGCACCCCCCGTACCAAAAGAAAAAAAAAATCCCAATTAGTAAAATGGGCCCCCCCCATAGTGTGATAGGATGATCTACAAATTTCAGCCATTCATCACAAAACATCTCAGAGATATTGCATCAGAAAACTCTGCTAGATTTCTGGGTTCGTCGTTCTAAAGTCCAGTATGTGTAGTGCAGTTGTTGGACGTTGTTTTCACTTGAAAAAGGTCATTTTGTCACGCAGATGATTCACTTTTTTGACTCTCGGAAATAAAAATCACTTAAAAATGAGGGAACAGGTGGATTTTCGAATTTTTTGTTTTCTATATTTTTTATACAGGATTATGAAAAAACTCCATGCGTATCGTACGAACGGCGTGAATTTCATGACAGTTTTAGACCCTAACTTTTTAATCTGTTTGGATGAATGACGGCAAAAGTTTTGTTTTGAAGGGGTCGGACTGCAATTGTTAGAAAGTGAGTGAGTCAGGGATCAGCGTAACTATATTAGCAGGATTGAAAAAGAAGTTCCCGAGGCAGCACATAAGCTTAAATCAAGCTTGACATTTCTTTGAATTTGACGCATTAATTCAAGCTTGACAGTTCAATTCATTTTAAGCTTGCAGCAAGGTTGGAGAAGTCATTTGAACTGTCTAGCTTGAATACAACTTGATGACTGCTTGATTCGGAAAGCCACATAAACATAACAAATACACTCATGTCCATAAATTAAGGATAATGAAGTTCAGGCAAAGAAAGAGAAAGAAGGAAAACAAATTTGACTTATTTGTAAAGTCTATTTATTAAACAAAAAGTAAAGAGCAAAAAAGATGCTATATGTTTCACATAATTAATAAAAATTGCAAGTTTTACTCCCTTGACCAAATTTCAAAAAAGAACCTATTTACAAAAAACAGTATAACATGGTTAGTAGGATGGTTAATACGGAGTATGTCTCCCGGACGATGCAATACAGGCCTGACAACGCCTAGGCATGCTGAGTATCAAATGATCGATCTGATCTTGGGGAATATTACACCCCTCATCAAGCAATGCACTCCGAAGTTCCGGTAGACATGTGGGAGGGGGTTGACGGGCTGCAATTCGTCGGCCAAGCATATCCCACACATGCTCTATTGGATTCAAGTCCGGTGAGTATGCTGGCCAATGCATACGGGTGATATCCTCCAATTGAAGGCATTCGTCTACAATGTTTGCACGGTGAGGACGGGCGTTGTCATCCATAAACACAAATTCAGCACCCATGGCGCCCCGAAACAAACGTACATGTTGTTCCAGAATGACATCCCGATAGATGTGGCCTGTCATCGTTACACTCTGAACATGCAGGTCAGTTCTGGAACCAAGAATAATTCCTCCCCAAACGAGCCATCCTGGACCACCGTAACGGTGTCTTTCAATGGTGTTCTCTTGGTGGTAACGGGTAACTGGCGCTCTCCAGATGAATGTCCGGCGAGAATCAGACTCCAAACTAAACCTGGACTCGTCGGAAAACATCACACAAGACCACTGTTGCGGTGTCCACAATGCATGCTCTCTACTCCAGGTTAATCGCAGGCGACAGTGAGTTACGGTAAGTGGAACACATCTGACAGGCCTACGAGCATATAGACCAATGTGCCCTAAGCGTCTGTACACGGTCTGCCTTGAAACTGTCGTACCGGTAGCTGAAGAGAGCTGACGAGACAGGTCTGATGCTGTACTCCGTCTGTTTCTTTTGGCAGTAGCTGCCAAATAGCGGTCCTCATTCGGCGTTGTAACTCGGGGGCGACCTGTGCTGTAACGTCTACTCACATTACCATCATCTTGGAATCGTTGCCAAAGCCTGGAGATGACACTCTGGGCGATTCCAAGTTCCTCGGATACTTCCAGCTGGGTACGTCCACATTCCAGTCGTCCGATAATTCTGCCACGTAAAACATCATCCAAATGCCTCCTTTGTGCCATAACTATGCGGTTTTTGCACTGAAAGGCTTTCACAGCGCTTGTGAACAATTTTACTTCTTTGCCACCATTCCTTATATACCCCTCTATTACACTCTCGTCATTGTGACGTACCATCCACGCCATCTGGTGGTTTCCTGTAATTTGCATATTCTTCTTCAAGATGTGTGTGATCATTCCACAGGTGAAATTTTTATTTTAGAGATCAATTTCTGTGTGATTCTGAATTATCCTTAATTTATGGACATGAGTGTAATTTATCATCAGTCATAAATGTACTTGACCACAGAATTAAAAAAAAAAAAGATTCTATATTTCCAAATATTGAAATTCTTCAAAATAAAATACAATTGTACTACGAAATTGATTTCAAAATCAGCCTTTTGTCTCGATTTTGGCCAGTATTGCCCAACATGAGTGTCGTGATATTGAAAGTTTTAAAACGTGTGCTGCTTTTAATTTACATTATGCTTATTTCCTTATTAGTAGAGTCTATAAATCACACATAACATTATTTTAGTTTTGATTCATCCCATCAAAAAATAAAAGAAACAAATCGGCATCGGCCACTGATCAATCTCGCCAGAAAACGACGTGATAACCATAAGAGTCACTTCAAACTTGAGTCATATCAGCGCAAGTCAGGTTGGCTGAGTGGATAGGACGCTGGCTTCCCAAACCTTAGGTCCAGAGTTCAATCGCGGACGTAGAGGGGGGAATGCGCGGAAAAATATGCATGGGGCGAGTTCGCCTACGGGCGCCCCGTGTATTTAGGAAAATTTTTTAAGCTTGCTATGTCAAGCTTAATGCAAGTTGGGCAATTGTAAACTTAAACCCTTGATTCAAGCTTGCATTAAGCTTACACGCTTGAAATTTTCAAGCTGAATTCAAGTTTATTGACTTGATAAATCAAGCTTGCTGCAAGTTTGATGCAAGATTGCCTGTGCTGTCTGGGACAGAAGCTCCGGTGAGCTCCTGTGCAAATTAAGCCGTGACCACCGGACTCGAGAGTTGTTTGTGCGACACTAGCTTACAAAGTTCACCGCTGTGTGGAGTTCATACAATTATGAAGTCGGGTGGATACGCGCAGCGCTTCTTTTCTGTTAGCTAGCTTTTCAGAGAGTAGAGAGATTTTTAAATTTTCTCCGGGTAAGTAATCTTACCCTTCGACTTCAAAGTTGGGACTCTCGCCAACACCCACTCTCGCCAACGCGACGATAAATATTGATATACAGTTGCCATTACGATTTTTTAGCACCTGGGTGCTATTAATTTCAACCTTGCTTTTTGTGTAGACATGATTTTGGAACATTTTTCGCGTCGAGTCACTTTTCAAGCGAGTTTGCCAGATAACGTGGATAGGGAGGGGGGGCGTTAATAAAATGTTGAAAGTCGCACAAGGTTTGCAATTTTTGATAAAGGATCCCTAAACTGGGTGCCAAAACGCGACAATTTATTATGAATATATATATTTTGAGTATAGTTAGATAACGCCTGGCGAATATTGTAAAATAGTTTTAGTAAGCGATTTAAATGTAGATTTTAATTCCGAAGCAGTGTTTTATTGAACAGAGAAGACAAATGCGGTACACATCATAGATTATGATACACTTTCCAAACGGTATTTATAAAGGTGAAGTATGGTTTGACTATGCCTGGCGAAAATTGTTAAACAGTTTTGGTAGGCGATTTCAATGTAGATTTCTATTCCGAAGAAGTGTTCTATGGACAAGGAAGGAAAACACGGTACACTCATGGGTTAGGATGCCCATTCCAAACAGCATATTTAAAATGTCCACGGGCTATAGTTGGAATATACCTGGAGAAGATTGTAAACAGTTTCAGTAGGCGATTTTAAGATAGATTTCGATTCCAAAGATGTGTTTTACGGTACAAGCAAGAGTTGATTCCTATTTTAACGCCCCCGCTCTCGCCAACCTAAAAAATCCCGCACTTTGGCGAGCTTTGCAGTCATGGGTCTCTAGGACATATGCACAAGTTTCAACGCTCCCAAAAGAATTATATGAAAACTAAAGTGTACTAATTAGCGATAAATGCACCCGTTAAGGAATTTGAAGACACTTAATTATTAAAACTATATTAATTGGCAACCCAAAATAAATAAAAATGTAACAGAATGCTTTACTTACAGGTTATTAAAAATCGCCATTTCAATTCTAAATTACGATTGCCACATAAATACAAAAAAATCGTCGTGGTAGCTCCATATGTTTAATGATCGCCACCTTGGCGAGAGCCGGGGCGTTAAAGGAGAAATCAACCCAGAAAGAGAAACACGGCACACTCATGGATCATGATGGACATTCGAAACAATATTTAAAACGGTGAAGTATAATTGTAGTATACTTGGCAACAATTATAAAATAGTTTAAGTATGCGATTTTAAGGTAGATTCCGATTCCAAAGATGGCTTTTATGAAACAAGGAAGAAAAATACGTCCCAGTCATGAATAATGATACACTCTCCAACTTAATGGAATAAGGAAGAAAAATAGGGACGACGTATAAACTATGTCGTATTATACGTGTATTATATCGTTTGATACGCTTTTAATATAGAGCACTTTGGTGCGTATTTAAAATCTGAAAGTGTTTCAGATTTTCTTCCTTTCTTTTTTGTACTTATATTGCAGCCATACGGCAAAGGGTTTATTCGTAAATTTCTCTCAGTAATCAACCGATATTCCAGTTGATTATGTACGTGATCAGTCATGAGTTTTTATCTTGATAAGGCCGTTGCCTACGAAATGCTCATAATATGTAGTATTACGTAGGCAACGATAAGGCTTAGTATCCTTTTACGCATTTTCGATCTTTGTTTGGAAAATTTCTATTGGCTTTTACCCAGTAAAGTATAATTTCGCAAACACTGTATACTAAATTCCTGTTTTATTTTCATATTGGTATGTATTAATAGGAGCAGACGATTTCAACTCATTTATATTAGCATCGTCAAGCACAAATAAATCTGATACGGGAAATTTGGTTGCTAGGGTAACTTTAAAGTATACCTATGTCTGTTTATTTATGCATTAATGATATAATTTAATATCACGGACGCAAAAATTTCTGGCATCTGAAAATTGGTTGCTAGGACAATTTTAAATGTTAATATTTTAACTTATGAGAAGTGAGTTCTTTTCGAATTTACTAGTTGATAACTATTTCTAAACAGCGGATTCGGTGAATTTATCTATTTTGTTTGTTAATTTGGTGAGGTGTTTTAAATTTGCCTTGCAATTTTTAAAAAATCATTGCAGAATTAGTTCTTTCGTTAATTATTTTAACATTCGGATTCCATTTCCAAAAATTGTTGCGATTCAACATACTTCATTGGTTAAAATAAAGTAAAAATTCACGAATCCGCTTTTAATAAAGGAAATACATATAAATTTAAAGAATTTGCTCATAAATTCTTGTCAAATGAAGTCATTTGGAACATGTAAGTACATCATTACATCTATTTTACTTGCCAACTAATGAATTTTTAATAATTGTCGTCAAATTCCGTATTTGGTGCGTTGAATGCTGAATTGTTCACATTAATTTTTTCCAGTTTCTCTGGGAAGCGTTAAAACTTGTGGGCATGCGCGATCGTGGACTATTGACAGGAAGGTTCGCCAGAACGCGGCGATTTTTTACGTTGGCGAGAGTGGGGGTCCTAAAGTAGGAATCAACCGGGAAATGTTCTTTCAGGGAGGGAGATGGAGGGTCTGTAGAGGAAGAGGTCCTTCAATCGAAGTACGATGACCACTGATCCTACAGCCAGACATGACGGACCTAAAATAAATGGTCTTTATGGGAGGTGGTCTGTTGAGAGCGGCGGTCTTTAAGACATGTCTCACTGCAGTTCGTGCATTCGTAAGTACGTACATAAAATACATACGCACGTTGGGACTGCAAGCAGAAACCTGTCAAAGAAAGAATATAAGAATTGCCACAATCGATTTACTCGTCTTAATACCGAAATATTTCGCGATTACAACCTTTACGTCCAAGGAAGTGAAATAGTATTTCACTTCCTTGGGGCGTATAGGGCGTATTTCATTAAAAAACCGTTCGTGCATCACGGAAAATAAACTCATTACCTTTGCAAATGCAAAATAAAACGTATTGACATGAGCCGTGCTACTGGAATAGCAGTGGGGTTTCATCCGCATTGTTGGCAGGAGTTTCTTTTTGTCAGATGGCATCGTTATTGTTGAAACATTTCACGGTCACCATTTTGATTGCATAAAAGTATTTGAGAAAAACGCACCAGCTATAATTTAAAAGGAACTTGATAGTTTTAACTGAGTTATATCGATAAAATGGCTGGTATTCTGGCTCGTCTCGGCAAAATATAAGTGTTAACTTAATTTATTTTCATTCTGTATGAATTAATAAAGCTATCAATAACAGGGCCCGATCATCATGATATTGGGCCCTGAGCAAATACTAATTTTTGGGCCTTTGTACTTACGAGAACGCATATTACTCATTTAAGTTGTTTTGGGCACACATAGCTGCAGAAATATATATCAAATTTAAATACCAAATATAAGAATACATCAGTAAAGAATATTAAAGGACTTTTGTATACATATTATTTTCACAAATAATGAATATCTAGAGTCACATACTGCATACAGTTCCATGCTAAACTTCTTTACAATATAAATGAAAAGAACTGCAAAACTTACAGTACTTATCTTAAAACTGATAAGATTTTTTTAAAATAATAAAAGTTACAAAAAGAGACTCAGCCGTTGGCTTACGGATTTTGACCTAATGCTGATGGGTCCTAGAGGATCCTTAGTAGAGTAAAATGCCAAAGAATTAGCTGTAACTTGAGTATTTTCTAGAATATGGCAAATTAAATTTTTGTACAAAGTATTTTTAAGAATTTAAATTTTAATAAATAAAGATTTGTTGAAAGATACAAAATTTTGGTTCCCTTGAAATTGGTGGGCCCAGGGCAAGTGCCCTGGTTGCCCTGCCGATAAACAGGCTCTTATCAATAAGTAGTAATAGAAGTAGGCTTATCGGCGTGTTGAATTTGAAGCTAAACTTGTCCGATATTAACAGTTTGGCAGTTTTTAAATCAATTTCCTTCCATCACTGCTTGTTTATCATAACAAATGCCGCTTTTGTCAGTAAGTTTTGTAAAGTAAGAATAGGCATCAGAACTAACGAACGAGTCGACTTGTAGAAATTTAAGATGGCGGTTGGGTAAAGCAATGATTGCAAATTTTGCCAGCTGAACTACTTTTATCTGGACGCGCCTGTTAAAATAACGGCTAAAATGTGCTTTAGCCCACCGCTTGGCAAAGTTTTTTTTTGGAAGGGCAATACTGCGCCAAATATTGCTAATTGAATATTATTGGAACTGTAGAAAGATCCGAAATATCTTGAATTTTCGCGCATGCGTAATTGTTATTTGTTATTCTAGCTACTGTGTGACGTAAACAGATGAATGTAACGAATTCGCTTGCTCACTATGACATCACCAAGCTGTTAATTTGCGTTTGTGCGCATGCGTTATTGTTATTTTTCCTCACTTCGTAATCTAGCTATTCTAATTTGCTACAAGTAGTGCAGTTTTCGATAACTACACCCTGGCAAAAATATTCAAGTAAATGTGAAACTTCTTACCTTTGTTTCATACACTATAAATTATGTATTATAAAATATAAGTTAGGTTACATGTTAGATATAATTATAACTTTTCATGTTTCTGTTGAATGGTGCTCCTCGAATATATATATATATATATATTGAGGTCTACATGATAGTTTTTTTTTTTAGTTTAGCAAAGGTCCACCGGTTGCATATTTTCGTGCAGCCCCTTCAGCTATGGCCTATATGGATTGCGAGCGTTAGTATATTTTCGAGGGGGCTGCCTAAAGCGACGGCCGGACCCAGTGATGTTTTTTGGGGTCTCGCAAAAGGCCAGCGTTAGCATATTTTCGAGGGGGGGCCCCCCTACAGCGATGGCCGGACCCACTGATGTTTTTTTGGGTCTCGCAAAGGGACAGCGTTAGCATATTTTGAGGGGGCCCCCTAAAGCGATGGCCGGACCCACTGATGTTTTTTTTGGGTCTCGCAAAGTGCCAGCGGTAGCATATTTTCGAGGGTGCCCCTAAAGCGATGGCCGGACCCACTGATGTTTTTTGGGGGTCTCGCAAAGGGCCAGCGTTAGCATATTTTCGAGGGGGTCCCCCTACATCGATCGCCGGGCCCACTGGTGTTTTTTTGGGTCTCGCAAAGGGACAGCGTTAGCATATTTTGAGGGGGCCCCTAAAGCGATGGCCGGACCCACTGATGTTTTTTTGGGTCTCGCAAAGGGACAGCGTTAGCATATTTTCGAGGGTGCCCCTAAAGCGATGGTCGGACCCACTGATGTTTTTTTGGGGTCTCGCAAAGGGCCAGCGTTAGCATATTTTCGAGGGGGTCCCCCTACATCGATGGCCGGGCCCACTGATGTTTTTTTTGGGTCTCGCAAAGGGACAGCGTTAGCATATTTTGAGGGGGCCCCCTAAAGCGATGGCCGGACCCACTGATGTTTTTTGGGGTCTCGCAAAGGGCCATTGTTTGCATATTTTCGAGGGGGGGCCCTAAAGCGATGGCCGGACTCACTGATGCTTTTTGGGCCTCGCAAAGGGCCAGCGTTAGCATATTTTACAGGGACACTTTCTCTTTTGTTTTTAATAGTTTGTAATTTTTACTTTAAACACTTTCATTTTCAGAAATATTTGGTTTTCCTAAATCGACATTTGTTCACGTTTGTGTATGAACGGTGCATGTTGGGAAAATGACCGTAAAAATCAAGCCCGCTTCCTCCATGGCTGAATCTCGCAGCCTTTTGCGTCACACGGACAATGCCGAACGAGAAAAGCCAAAACAACGGAACCCAGAGATTATGACCCGAACACAGCAGAAGAGGTTGCAATCCCAGAAATCCTAGAGACGTTCTACAGAAAAGCGCCAACTCGCCAGTTTGTTTACTATCGCCAAGCGGTGGGCTAAAGCACATTTTCACCAAAATAACTTGTTTGATCGAATGAGGAGTGGTAAATAATATGTGCAATTTGGATATTTGCCACGACGCTACGAGAGGAAGTATTTTGCGGTGCTAAATAGGGCAATCTGTTAAAGATTGTGCTTGAATATACGGAGAACTGTTTTTATGGCAGCATTAGCATATTTTTGAGGGGGCCCCCTGAAGCGGTGGCCGGACCGACAGATGTTTTTTTGGGGTCTCGCAAAGGGACCAGAGTTAGCAGATTTTCGAGGGGGCCCCTGAAGCTATGGCCGGACCCACTGATGTTTCTTTTGGTCTCGCGAAGGGGCCAGCGCTAGCATATTTTCGAGGGGGCCCCCTGAAGCGATGGCCGGACACACTGATTTTTTTTTTTTGTCTCGCAAAAGGGGCCAGCTCTAGCACATTTTCGAGGGCGCCCATCGAGAAAACATGTAAAGTTGACGTCATAAACTTAAAAATAATCTGGATTTTTTTATCACATGTTGGTCTGGAAAAGTCAGGTTTTTTTTTCAGAAATTGAGTGGCAATCCTGATAATTAAACGCGTTGTATTTTAAGTATCGAATTTTCATTTAGTGCTAATTTCATGAAGATTGAAGTTTGGTGCTTTTTGATTCTGATAGAGTGGATTAAGTTTGCGTTCTATTTTCCTTGTGGTTTTGATTCCGTTTACGGACTCTTAATCGTAAGTTAGTGAACGTCTCGGGGAATTTCGTCGTTAGTAATGGATGTTCCTGGACCTTCCAGCAAAAAAAATGATGTGGGAAAAGTGAGGTAAGTGCTTGTTCAATCTACTTTTTCTAATCTTTTGTTGTTGATTTGACTGTTTTATATAGTGTCATTTATTTAGAATTGGCGTTTCTTTGTAAAAGTTTTAGCAGTATATACTAGTGTTTATTCGTCACAAGGCGGCGATAGCCGTTGGAGCTTGGCGCCAAGGTCTGTAGCGCTCGTGCTTGGCGACCGCCAAGCTCCAGCGGCTATCGCCGTGTTTACATGAGCTGGCACTGTCTTGTATGATTTTACCAAATGAAATAAGGTCAGGATAGTAATAACCTAGTAAGATAGTAGATAGTAGTAAAGCAACCTAGTAGAAAGTAGTAAAGCAAAGCGTTTCCATTGGGTTTCTCCTCTCTCCCGCGGCGCGGGAGAGAGGAGAAACCCAATGGAAACGCTTTGCTTTACCTACTCTGAGTGACGTCACAAGTAAGAGCCGCGGCTTTCCTCTCTAGGGGGCGTTGCCTTGACCCACAAGTACCACCATTTTTCTATCAAAACAGGAAATATTGTAAAAGTAAAGACCACTGCAGTCTCTGGATTGGGTTATGTACTTCGAAGGGGTGACAGAACCTTTGGATACAGGTCTTGTTTTTGCACTGTGTTGCTTTCATTTTGCGCTTTCTGGTGTATCGTTCAAATGCTGGGAAAGCAAGAAGTGTGGTGCTTTTGACTAGTAAAAAATGTGGGCTAAGCAGCTTCTGTATTGGCGATCTCTTGGCGATTTTTTAATATTTTGACGGTCGGCGAGCGGGTATAAGATATTATTTTCTAGTAAGGTTAGCAATAAAACAGTGCATAGGACTTTAATAGGAACTTCCTGGATGTACCATAATGAACACCGCCAAATTCTTCATCTCACTAAAGGGTGACAAATACCAAGAGGGCGTTTTACGCTGAAGAGCCAAAACATTATGACCACCTACTCAGTAAGGCGTTGCGTCTCCTTTGGCCTTCAAAACAGCTGCAATTCGCCTAGGCATGGATGCCACGAGTTCTTGGTCGATAACTGCAGACAGGTTGTACCCAATATTTAAGCAGCGGTCACAGAAAGTCGAGATATTGAAGCAGCAGGGTAGTATTTGAGCTCTGAGCTGCTATTCTGTCGCCGGCAGCTGTCGGGGAGAGAATAGCAGATGTTCTAAAAGATTGCGTACCCTGACACGACCATCGACATGATGAAAGAGAAACCGGATTCAGTGGCGGCCCGTGGTCAAAAATGTTAGTGCAGCCGGAAACATATGACCCCCCCTCCCCCCCCCCAGGCATGGAAAATCTTTGTTACTGAATTCGAAAGCTGGCGGATTAAGCTCTCATCCAGGAAAAAAAAAAGAAATTACATAAAAAATGTAAGAGATCCTATTTTACTTCTATAAAATGGACATAAATTTCAACCAACCGCTCCTATCCTCCAAATTGCATTAATCCGTGTCTGATTCGAAGTTTCCTGAGAATTTCCTTTTGATAACTTGAGAAGAAAAGAAAGAAGAAAAAAAAAACTTACTTATTTTTTATAAGTCAAATCAATCCTCTTTTCTTTTAAACTTGCGAATCAGTCAGTGATGTCCTCATAAAAGGGCGTTGTTTTAATTCAGATATCATTAATTTTAAAAGCTCTTTAAAATCCCCCATGTTTAAAGAATTTTCTCGCTCGCCATGTCCTCTTAATGCTTACTTAAAAACAATACTGCTTTGATGGGTAATTGCATGAAGCGTCTATTCAGGCTTACCTTCTTGATAAATTCAGCAATATAAAGTCGAGAGTTTTCCTTTAATGCGTCAGCAATTTAGCTCCCACTTCTTATCAACTCCTTAAATTTTAAAGAATTTTTTAAATGCTCGATTGAGCTTTCATGTGTTTTACGTGCTCGTGTGATGGTGGTTAATCCATCCTATCCAGAACCATTCCAAACGGTCTTTTTTATCTCAACGATTAAACACGGTCAACAAAACATTTTTTTGTAAATAAAAACTGCCCCATAGCCACGAGAATAGTGCATATCATGAGAAATGGAAGCTACGACCATGCTGAGACGAACCTGCTTTTTTCTTATGAATGGACAATTTTGGTGTCGGTCTATTTTCTTTTACTGGTTGTCGTTTATTATCTTCTTTCCATGTGTTAAACGGAGTTTCAAGCAAGACGCAAACTGGATAATAACGGGGCTCCTTGTTTCAAAACGGTTAAATCATAGATTCCAATAACACATGGACACAGTAACAAATAAGACTAAAAACTTTCAACCTTCCCAGACAACAAAAAACAACTATTGTTTCCGTTAGAGTGGGCTAGAACAGCGGTTCTCAACCTTTTAACGTCGTGCCCCCCCCCCCCCAACAAAGGCTAACTTACAGTGGCGCTCCCCTCCCTCACATTTTTCAGCATACATTGAGATTTTTAATCTTTAATAATGAACATTTTAAGCGAAAATGGATATTCTTTGAGTAAAAATGCGAATACATAAGATGATTTTTAAAAAAAATGCATCCTGCTCTATAGTTTTTCTCGTCCCCCCCCCCTGCAAAAGTTCTGCGGGGGGCTCGACCCCATCAAGGTTGAGAAACGCTGGTCTAGAACATATATTCTGTGTCTTTATTCTCTCCCTCACTGATCGTCCGAGCCAATCAGTTCGTCGAATTCACGAGTGCTGCAAAAGACAGAAACCCTTTCTTCGGCTGTGTCTCAGCTAAAACACCCTATGCTATCCTAAGCCGGAGAAACTGCTTACGTACTCGTTACCATGGCAACGGTGCTGCCAATACATTAATCAGCGCGGAGGGCTGTACCGTCAACCCCGATAGATCTCGGAGTTGACGGTCTAGCCCCTGAAGGCAACTACTGCGGCGGGCGATGACGTCGTTTCATGGTAGGAGTGCTATAAGATCTTCAAGCTGAGAGCTCTGAGGGCGCGCATGCGCATTAACACATTAGGGAACTTATTCATTTTCGGCGAAACCTGACGTGACGAGCAAGCGCGGACGCAGCAACACTTCAATGGAACAAAATCTGATATTGTTTGTCATACTGGTATTCAATGTGATGATAAATAAATTTAAAAATAAAATATTCAAAAAAATTAACCGCTATTAATGTTTAAATATTATTATTGACAGAGCATTTAAATGAATTACTGTAATAAATTTTTTAAATGAATTAAATAAAATTTGGTCCTTATATAAAAACAATACTAAAAAATCTGATGTGTCCAACACATGACTTCCTTGCACGTCTATTAAATCAAAAATGTTTTTTACGCACTTCCTCTAAACTTATTTGTTTGAAAGATATAAAATATCAATAATAGTAAGATATAGCGATTTCTAGCCAAACATTTCGATATCGCAAAGCTGAGTTCAATTTGAAAGATTTCTTTCTGACACTTTATTTGGCGATATTTCACCAAAAGCTGACAAACTTGAAATAGTTTGCGAGATTTTGGGGATAGCCAAAGTAGTCATTGACCACAGACTTTCAAGTTAAAGTTTTAGAGTTTAAGAGGGTTAAAGTTTTAGAGTTATACAAAATATGAAATAATTTTTGGCGCCAAATTTGGCGATATTTCGGCGAAACTCGTCAATGTCGACGACATTTGGCGAGATATTAAGCATGGACCAACAATGACAGATTATCGCCAAATTTGGCGATATTTCGCCAAAACTCGCCAAGAACGATGACAAATGGCGATACTTTGGGCATGGACCAAATGACTGACTATCGCCAAATTTGGCGACATTTCGGCAAAACTCGCCAAGGTCGAGGACAGACGGCGAGATTTTGGGCATGTACCAAACAATGACTGTCTACAGTTGTATTATATTGAAGATGTCCATAGACATTAAAGTACTGAAATTCTTTTCGGTGGTCCTGTAAATAAACTCTCTAGTAGATTTTAACCAAAAATCGAGATGCACAACTAGATGTTACAACAATCTTATATATGAAATTTCATAATAGTTTTTGAGATTTGAGAGTTAAATATGCAGACACGTACACAAAAAAGTCGCCAAGCTTGGCGACTTTTGGCATAGTTCTTGAGGGAGGCACGTGACCGTGGTCGGACCATTACCTAACTTATGTGGTAGGACGATATTGTGCTTGAAATGGATGAATCTCCTAAAATTGCCATTGACCGTAATGTATTGGAAATCTTTTGAGTGTTCCTGTAGCAGAACTGTAAATGATAAAAACACTTTTTTTAATGGAGAAATTCATTTTCTAACTCTTTACAGGATATATCACTTCTGAGTCTTTTGAAATAGCCCAATACCTCTAAAAAACGCTTTGATGAATTTCGGCCCATAGAGCGTAATGTATTTCGAATCTTTTAGGCGGTTCTGTAGATAAACTATCCAGTCGAATGGAACCGAAAGGGGAGGTGCACAACTAGATGTTACAACAATCCTAAATATAAAGTTTCAACATTCTACGCCTCATAGTTTTTGAGATATGCGAGTTTAATGAATTTCGGCCCATTGAGCGTAATGTATTTCGAATGCTTTGGGCGGTGCTGTAGATAAACTATCCAATCGAATGGAACCAAAAGGGGAGGTGCACAACTAGATGTTACAACTATCCAAAATATGAAGTTTCGACATTCTACGCCTAATAGTTTTTGAGATATGCGAGTTTAATGAATTTCGGCCCATAGAGCGTAATGTATTTCGAATCTTTTGTGCGGTCCTGTACATAAACTATTCATTCGATTGCGACCAAAAGGGGAGGTGCACAACTAGATCATAGAACAATCCTAAATATCAAATCTCAACTTTCTACGACCCATAGTTTTTGAGATATGCGAGTTACATACATACGTACGTACGTACGTACGTACAGACGGCATGGAAAAACTGACCACAATAAACTCGCCGCTGGTCAAAATGAGTTGCAGACGCGTTAATAGGATCGTGCATGCTAGCCTACGATGAGATGCATCGAAAAAATTCTTAAAATTAAATTTAGAGGTAGTCAAAATCGGATTTTTTGTCGAAATTTGGCCCCCAAAATTTTTCGGGATCACATTACTTCCTTATACTACGTACAAGGAAGTAATAATTAGATTAATTTGTATTAGTTAATTACGTTAATTTAAAAATATTTGTTTATTATTTATGATTTATTTTTGTTCTTTTATTAAAGAAGCAGTGTAGAATGCAACTGAGATAATAAAAACATTTTTCAAAATAAATGGAATAATGAATATTAATTAATTAACTATTTTGTTTAATTTATAGTTGTTCAATTCAATTAATTATTTAATACACGAGTAAAACTTAATACATATATGCAATAAGCTAATTAATTGGATTAAGCCATCCATACAAATTAATTATATGAATTAACAATGTATGGCTCATCAATTATTTATTATGTTTTTATTAAAATAATGGTAATTTAGAATGCAATTGATAAATAAGAATACTGTACCTAATAATTTGTTGTCTTTTTGGAGAATTTAAACCACCACATTGAACTTAAGTTTAACCTGTATGCTCCTATATTGAAATTATGCAGTGTATATAGTGTGTGTATTTGGTACTTACGTATTATCCCGGCAGTCATTCCCGCCAAACTATTTTTGCGTCAAATATGCTAGCAAACTGTTGCCAATCATGTTCTGAACCATCAATAATTTCATGTATTTCGGCATTTGTCTTGGCGGACCGTTGGGCTAATACGCAAGAACCGCCCAAAACTCCAGTGTTAGAATAATAAAGGAGACATCTGTCGACAATTGCACGAGACAAACAAACAAACGCATGAGATTAAACGAACAATTGCACGAGAGGCCAGAACCCTGGACCTCTACTTCAGCCATCTCCTAGTGTTTAGTGGTTTTACCTACTTGGCCACTGATTGGCAAAATTATACTGAAGTGAAGATATCAGTTTTAGGGCGAGTGTGGCGGCACGATCACCTCCGCGCACACAACACATTGAAGGCCGTTCGAATGGGTACCTTTTGGCCGAGCCGGATTGCGCCTCATTCTGCGACCCGTAAGTCCCTGGTTTCAAACCCAGCTCTCGCCCCACGCTCTGCATTCATTGGCGGCCCAGACAACGAACATGCATTCTCCTTCTCGCCTACAGCGACAGATGGCACCAGCACCGCCCTCTTCCATCTCTCGCTCGGCTCTTCCAAAATCAGCAACGAGCGGCAGCAACCTCACAAAGTCCGCAATGAGCGGCAGCGACCTCCCAAAAGTCCACAACGAGTGGCAGCGACCTCACAAAGTCCACAACAAGTGGCAGCGTTCCATAATGCTTGGAACATCGTTCGTCAGCCTCCGACTGACTATCTAGGGAGGGAGTAGTGTGGCGGCACGATCACCTCCGCGCACACAACACCCGGCAATTGAAGGCCGGTCGAATGGGT
This sequence comes from Cheiracanthium punctorium, assembly GCA_038373885.1. Classification (NCBI taxonomy): domain Eukaryota; kingdom Metazoa; phylum Arthropoda; class Arachnida; order Araneae; family Cheiracanthiidae; genus Cheiracanthium; species Cheiracanthium punctorium. The sequence goes on along the minus strand of JAWZYV010015054.1, from coordinate 82,274 downwards.
ACCATTTGGTCGAGCTGGATTGCGCCTCATTCTACGACCCGTAAGTTCCTGGGTTCAAACCCAGCTCTCGCCCCACGCTCTCCCTTCAGCGAGTGTTGCTTTAACACAGGTTTTTGAATGCTTCTTAAACTCAAGGCAGGGCTTAATTTCTACTAAAAAGAGTGTCGGAGCTCATGTTCATACTCAGTGGCATACTGTAAATCCCCACAACCCCTGAGTTAAACTTCTTATACTGGCTTCATATATCAGAAAGTATTTATCATAGAAAATGAGTTAGGTTATGCATAATCATAACTTTTCATGTTTCTGTCCAGTTGTGCGTTTTTCAAGAACTCATTAATTATTTACAAAGCTGAAATAGGAAATTTTGCTTATACTCAAACACTTTTTTGAGAGGATGTACATTCTATTAAAATGATAATTCATTAATTGTCCCATGGAATAGTATTGGACATATTTTCCCTATTTCACAGAACTGTGAAATGAAATTAAATAGTCCAAACTGAACATGAAGAAATTTAAACAATGCACCATAGAAGACCCAAAATTTGTTGGTTTCGGGATGTTCGTATGCCGGCCAGGTGATGTAGTGGTTAAAGAACCATTTTATCATGCCTTGGGCCGGGGTTCGAATCCTGGCTTGGGATGGATGTTAACTTGTCCGTCCCTTCATAGGTAGGGGTAATGCTATCTGCCCACTTGGTGCCACCATAATAAAATAGACAGTGATTTGGGCCTTCGTAGCGGCAAATGCTTGATGAGCAAGTGCCTGCCCATTGAAGGGGAAAATAAAAGACTCTCAGATCAGTTCAAGGCAAAACGAGTCCTGTCTTGTCTGTCCGCTAAAATCGATTTATGTGTGGAAAGGGTGAATATTTTGAGTTCATGTACTGCTGAGCTCCAGAGCGCAATATATAGGAGCTCCGCTGAGTTATACTGAATATGTAAAAATTCCCTCTGAAAACTGAAGTACAGGAGCTCAGCTCCAGTGAGCTCCTATGTAAATTAAGCCCTGACTCAAGGTTGGGCTTCAGCAGACCATCTAACAAAACAACATTCGTATTTGGAAGCAAAATTTTTATAGAATCGTGTATGCTGCGTTTCTTCAATGATGAAAATGAACAGATTAAAAACCTGTGTTCAAAATTATAAATAAAAGAATGACCCATTATTGTCTGAAGTAGATTGCAATACTTATTCAGAGATGAGAGGGTGAGCAGCCGATGACCAGGAAGAGATTTACATATGTTTCCTCCTGTGAGATGTATATGACCACTTGACCAAGCATTTTATTAAAAACCCATTAAATTTTACAATCTAGAGCCAGACAGTGTGGAACATTTATTGACAAAAACACTAAGAAAAAGGTATATTAGTTCAAATACAATAAACACATTATTATTAATAACACATTCTTTTTTTTCCCTCGTCACAAGTTCGTGTACAGTTCTTGAGTCTGACAGCAGGCACACATGCAGTAGATGAATTGTTCAATCATATAGTTCATCAGTAATTTAATAGTTCCCCAAAATCAAGTCTAGTAGTTACAAATAGCTTGAAGTTGGACTTTCGTTGTTGTTTTTGCGACTTTCTTCGATTTTTGCTAACACCAGCAGTAATTGATAAATTTCTTATGTCACCTTTTTGAACAAGGGATGATTTCATTTAAAATCATTATGTATAAAAATTGAAATGTCAACATCCTACTTGGCCTTATTAAAATATTTTGTGGAATTGAGGTTCAATACTCGCAAATAAAGGCTAGGAAAAATAAATAAAGTTTTCGAATGATAGCGAAAATGCCGTCCCAAAAAAGGGACGCTAGGCATAAATGGGTTAAGTTTGCTTATGATTTTTTTAAATGGCTTTTAAATACTTTTTAATGTAAAGTATTATTTTTTAAATGGATTTCAAGCTTACATGTTTATATAAAGCTTTGGTTTAATAAATTTAATTAATTTTTATGTGAGGGGGGGAACTCTGCCCCCCTTTCTCTTTTTAGTAAAATTAATATAATAATGTAAACAATTACTATTTTAAAGACGTAATACCACACAAAAATAACATAAATTATAAAATTAAAATATATTTTAGCATTCTGAAAAAACATACATAAACAAAAGTAAAGAACTAGTTTAAATGATAACAAATAAAAACAATGCTAATCTCATACCTTGATTGAAGTCGCCAAAATCATTGCAATATTAAAATATTAAAATCAAAATATGTCAAATTATTTCACCGTATTAAATATTAATAACATAATTATTTGTTGCTTGTAACCTTAACAAATAAACAAAGGAATACAAAAATATTAACGAAAAAATATTATCAAAAGAATCTTAATTCATACAAAACTGTAAACAAACAGTCAGTATGCACCTAAACATCCATTTAAATTTTTAAAAAAGTAATTAAATAATAAAATTTAATTTAAAATAAAACTGAAAAGCATGTCGCCGTGCGAGTAGCCATTTTCTCCAGAAAAGAAAAGCCGACTTTAGGATTACCATACCTTAACTTCCGATCGGCCAAATGGCAAGCTTACCACAAATTCTTCCTTTATCACACCAAGAAAAAGTCGCCAAAATAAAAGCGTGTCAAAAAGGACCAATACTAAAGCTGTACCACAACTACCCTTCCCTTAGCATACTTGTATCTACAAATCTGTTGAGATTGAGAATGTAACATTTCATGTGACCCGGGTTTAATTTGTATGTTCTGAAGCATCTTTCAAATGACAGGTCGGGGATAGGAGCACTGTCATGCAATGACATGACCAGCAGTCTTTTTAAGCACACTTGCATATGAATATTGTTTCACGAATTCAGTAATCATACTCTTGGCTTTGTCACCCTCTTGATCCTCATCATTTTTGATTTCTCCCAAAACTTTTTGAAAATTTTCTGCATCTGTTAACTTTTCAACTACAGGAATGTTGTTATCATTGCCACCCAGGCCCTGCTTAATACCGACTGACAAACAATGCACAATTTTTCTTGGAAAATGGAAATGGGGGTTACGGCCAATTATCTACCGCTAACAATCTAGGCCGGGGCTGGGGTTGTCCTCCGTGGGGGACTTTTTAAGGGGTCCTAAACTTTTTATTGGAAGTTGTGCTTTGAATCGGAGTTCTTAGAATAATCCTGTTCCTAATACAATTTTCAGGAATTGGTCTGCAAAAAAGTGATAATATTAATCGAAAAGTTGATCGCATAAAGCGTTTGATTTTGTATGGAATAGAATACTGGTGGTTGGTGCCGGCTGACTTGGAAAAAATAATTGTGATCTTATTAAGTGGCATCTACTGTATAAATGAAAAGTAAAATTCATCATTAATTTTTATTACAAAAAAAAACAAAAACAATAATTGGTAATATATTTAATAAATCAATGGATTCTATATCTGCTTCCAATATATCTGATGAATTATAACTTTATTTAATTATTAATTGATATTTTTATTTCAATATTCTATGAAAATCTTTATTGATCTCAATCAAAATACAGTAGACAGCCAGAAATTCGCAAAGCTTGGGACCATGGTTTGTACGGATTTTGGGTTTTTGCAGATTTCGGGTTATAGAAGATAAATCATTACATCTTTGATTTAAAAAAAACAAAAACAGAATACAACTACAGTGAATAAAAACACAGTCAGAAGCATTTCACTTATACAGTAGAGAGCCAGAAATCCGCACAGCTTGGGACCATGGCTCGTGCAGATTTTAGGATTTTGCAGATTTCGGGCCGTAAAAGATAAATCATAACATTTCTGATTTTAAAAAAGTAGAATACAATTGCAATGAAATAAAAACAGTCAAAATTATTTCACTTATATTTTCACATTAAATACAAAAGCATGAGAGAAAAAAAAGAAAAATTACATGAAGACTAGCAAAGCAAATGGTTCCAAAATTTAGTTTTTCTAATTTTGAAAGCATGTTCTATGGCGATTTGTTCTAAAATATTATTTTTTTCTACTTTGTTTCTCCTTTTTTTTTCTTTTTCTTTCTTTTTTTTTTTTTTGCAAAATGTATATTATTATTAATTCTTGTTTTGTTACAGAACTTTGCTGTTCTAAAAATTTAAGGTATTCTTCTCCTAACTTTAAACTTTATCAAATGGATTTTATTATTATTATTACCCAAGTTTTCATCATCAGAATCATATTTATCTGGATTCAAGACACTTTTCAACAATTCATCACTGGCAGATGACTTCGAATTTCATTATTTACACCAGAGAAGGTGTGCGGATTTCGGACGTTTGCGAATTTTAGGTCGGTGGATTTTTGGCTCTCGACTGTATTTCACATTAAATACAAAAGCATAGGAGAAAAAAAAAATAAAATAAATAAAGACTCCAGCAAAACATTTACTTTTTTTTTTAAATGTTCTATGGTGGTTTGTTTCGAAACATTATTTTTCTCTACTTTTAAGTTTTTATTTTATTTTTTCAATTGTATATTATCATTAATTCTTATTTTATTACAGAACTTTGCTGTTCTAAATATTCAAGTATTATTCTCCTAACTTTCATTAAATGGATTATTATTATTAGCCAAGTTTTCATCATCATCATCAGAATCACATTTATCTAGATTTAAAACACTTTTCAACAATTTCATAATTTGTGGATGACTGCGAATTTCATTATTTTGATCAGAGCAGATAAGGTGTGCGGATTTCGGACATTTGCTGATTTTTGGCTCCCGACTGTAGTTTTTAAAAAATTATTTATTAAAGAAAAGCACTAAAAAAAATAATTATTAAATACATAAATAAAATCATAACTGTGTTCAAAGAAATATGATTTAACTTTGTACATAACATAAACACTGCTTAATGTATTATAAAATAGTTATGAAAATATTATGTAGGAATGATTTTTGTAACCCATTGTGACTATCACCAAGTTTACATAAGATTGGCACCAGATTCTAAGATTTTACCACTGCAATAACTACAAAAAAAATATTTTATTTATTAAAATATATATGAAGTCCTTTATTAAATTTAAAAAATTATAGTTTTAGAATATTTCCAAAATTTATTTCTACTTTTTGACTTGACAGTGGAGACATCAGTTGGATTTATTTATCCATCCAGAGCGCGGGACGTGGACCCTTCTCCTCGTGGCGCTCCACCTTTTTTTAAGTGGTCGTCATCCACTTGGCACGCTTTTTTTAGTGGGTCGCATCCACTTGGCACGCTTTTTTTAGTGGGTCGCATCCACTTGGCACTTTTTTTTTTATGGGTTGCAATATGAAAAAAGTAAATTATTCATCATTTTTATTTAATATTAAAGACAGAGCAATATTTCGCGATTCTTCTTGTGTTGGTTTTACAATAGCACTTTCAGCTATTTTACGTTTCTTTTTTGTTGAAAATAATCTTCGTTGGTGTTCAATATTTTTACTGTGGGGGATGTTAGTGGTTGAACTATTGGGAATAGACGAAGCAGTTGAAAATGAATGCTCAGATGTTGAACATACTGCACGCATGGTGGGACCCAATGATTTTAAAATGTTTTTACTTCTTCTTTTGTAGTTATATTGTCAATGGCTTCAATAAATTTTCTCTTTAAGTTTTCTTTGTCCAAAGCAATATTTTCTTCTGATGTTGGTGTGTTACATTTTTTCAGTTGCTGCATTAAAATTTCACATTCATCATCAACTTCATTTCCTTCATCAATTTTCAAACATGGATTATCATCATTTACAGTTGAAATATTCATTTTTAATTTATCATTTAAATAGCGACAAATTAAATGTATGTGCTTGCACATATTCCATTTAATGCTTGCATCCGGACTGTAAAGAAGGTTATTTGGATGGGCTATTTTAAATTATCAAGTTGCGTTGTGACATGAATAAACCAGGTACGATATACACTTAGTTGCAATATAAAAAAGAGACGTTAAATACTTGAAACTATTTTATTAAACATATACTATTGAAACATTATAATAACGGGCGGTGGTGGCTCAGCGAAAATAAAAATACGTCCTATATGGACAGTGAAATTAAGGTGGAATCATTTTAAAAAATACGCCAGCACAGAATTACACATTGGCGAGAACAATAACTTGGCTGAGATTAATAGCGCCAATTCCAGAGCAACCCTAACAGTTAATCCAATAAAATTACAATGACGTAATCGCGAGCAAATAATTTTAAAGTCGTCGCAGGGAAACAACTAAATAACTTACGCCAGCAGGACGCCAAGAAGAAACTCAAAAAGGCCGTTGATTTTGCAAACGGACGCAATATAATCTATTTTTAACACACCGGTCTGAAGAGACGAAACAATTAAGAACAAAAAGAATAGTGCATACAGGGAAAAGTAAATATACAGATTTAAAAGCCGAAATGGCAGAAAAATGAAAACAAACGTGATTTAGAATTCTTGAATTTTGGATAGATTACATTAAAGAAAGCCAAAGTAAATGATTTTTAAATTAGATATGTGATCTTCATCACATATATACTCCCCTCAACCAGGAAAAAAAAATTAAGAAAATTTTTTTTTATTAGTTACAATTAATGTATTTAAAAAATTTTAATTAAATGCTCTGTTTGGCTGGCATAAACAATTAAGAAAATCTTAAACATATTCAGACAAAATTATACAATTGCAAAATTACTGCTGATCAGCACCTAATAAATGTTTAGAGAAGAAAAAAAATGTCATGACACAATAAAAATAATAACTGCTAGCAATACAAAGTAAATGTCGACAAAATAAAAAGGGAGCATTTAGCTCACAATACAAAGGGGCATTTTAGCTCATCCCTTTTTTTTTTAAATAAGAGGCATTTCAGCACACCCTTTTTTTTAAATAAGGGATATTTCAGCACACCCTTTTTTTAAATAAGGGGCATTTCAGCACACCCTTTTCTCTTTAATTGAGCATCTCAAGCTCATGTGCACATCAAAGATATACTGCTTAAACTTGCAGTGAGTACTCAAAATTATAATTATAAACCAGCGCTGTTGAATGGTTTGCATATATACACTGCTGGCCATCGTAAATGCAACACCCTGAAGGAAGCATGCAAATAATATGAAATTTACAACATGCATTAGCTGAGGTGAGATATGCAAATGATTAGAATTTCAGCGCAGACGCACATCAAGCGCGCCTGTGGCGCCACCTCAAAGCGCTATTTAAGGCTTGGAGATTTCGACGGTTTCAAGTACAGCAATTGTGTTTTTCTTGCTTTTTTTTCAAAAAAACGATAAATTATGCCTCGTAGGAAACAACGATCATCTTTTGATCAAGTATCCGAGTTTGACAGAGGAAGGATAGTGGCATACCGAGATTGTGGGTTATCTTTCAGGGAAATCGGTCGTCGTATTGGACGAAACCAAACAACTGTGATGCGGATATGTGATCGTTGGGTGCAGGAGGGTACGACGGACAGACGTGATCGACCGCATCGACCTCAGTGCACCACGTCACGTGATGACAGGCAGATTGTACGCATGGCAGTGACGGACCGCTCAGTCACATCACGAACCATATCACAGCAGATTCAGTCTGTAACGCATCATCCAGTGTCTGCGCGTACCATTCGACGTCGTTTACAGCAGAATGGTCTGTCCGCAAGACGTCCGTTGCTTTGTCTACCTCTGACGCGGAACCACAGACGTCTCCGCCGCCAATGGTGCGATGAAAGAAGGATGTGGACGACAGAATGGAATGAAATTCTCTTTACTGACGAGTCACGCTTCTGTATGCAACACCACGACGGTCGGATTCGAGTCTGGAGACACCGTGGAGAGAGGATGCTGAACAGCTGCATTATGCACCGTCACACTGGTCCTGCACCGGGTATTATGGTATGGGGCGGTATCGGATATCTCTCTCGCACTCCTCTAGTACGCATTGCCGGTACTTTAACCAGCCAGCGCTACATCTCCGAGGTGTTGGAGCCAGTTGTCCTTTCTTACCTTCAGGGCTTGCCAACAGCCATATTTCAGCAGGATAATGCACGGCCACACGTGGCACGCATTGTCCAAGGGTTCTTCGTCAATCACCAGATTGAATTGCTTCCCTGGCCGGCGCGCTCTCCGGTTCTTTCGCCGATAGAAAACATGTGGTCCATGGTTGCTCAACGACTGACCCAGAGTTCATCCCCAGCTGTCACACCAGATCAACTTTGGCAACGTGTGGAAGCTGCTTGGTCTGCTGTACCCCAAGAACACATTCAAAGTCTCTTTGAATCAATGCCGAGGCGTGTGGCAGCTGTGATCTCCAACAACGGCGGCTACTCTGGGTACTGATTTTGGCAGGAACCACGCTTCATAGAATGCTGTAAATTTAATCATTTGTTACTTGGTCAACATGTTATCTACACAATAAATTTTGTTGTGATATCTCTTGTTTTTCTTGGTGTTGCAATTTGGGTGGCCAGCAGTGTATATATATATATATATATATATCAATAAGGCCTTCAAATGTCAGAATTATGCATCAAAAATACTTCACTCAATTGACAAAATAAAACAATACATTCAAATTATAATATGATACTAAAAAAAATTTTGTTTGTTTGATGGTAATTTTTCATACAGTTCTGTACCATCAGAATTGTAATAATGTTGTAAATAGTACATGACATAACAGTATCTTGACATACATATCTGTATATCATAAGAACAATAAGCACATTCAATTGAAAAAATTATACTTGCACAAAATGACAATGAAAAAAAATTTAAGGAAACTGAATATCAATCTGTACAATACCATCAACGAACATCAATCTAAGTACAAATAAAAAAGATCTCAGTAAAAGGTTTAAGTGTTATTGGACACTCACATATGTATTTATTTATTTTAAATTTTCAAGTTAGAGATAATACTAAATGAATCATTTAATTTTATTATTAATTATTATTTTATGACTGTGTAATTATTTACTTTAGAAGTCATCATTTAATAAGTGTTAAGTTTTAAGAACATTATTGAAGAAATGATATATTGACAGACACAGCATGAAATTCAAATACACAAGTGAAAACTGCTGGACCAGCCAGGCAGTACACAAAAGCAATTATACCTCCAAGCTTGTGGGTACCACACAAACAAGGAAACAAACATTCAACACATGCACACAGCAATATATCCGTGAATGTCAAATAAACAAATTATTAATTATGTGGAGGTAATAGAAAAAAATTAAGTTATAAAAGAATGAAATTAGTTATCTTGCAATTCTTGAAAATGTAGGTTTAAAGTTGGTAACAAGTACGTAAAATATTAGTTATAGCTTAAAAAGAAAATTGAAGGCAATTGTGGTCATACGGTAAAAATAACAAAATTAATGTTTTTTTTTTTTGTTTGTTCAAGAAAGGAATGTTGTTGTGTCACTTACTAACACACTAATATTTTCAAAAGTGACAAAATTGGGAAAGCATAGCACACAAAAGTACAAATAAAAAACACTAAAATGCAATTACTAAAGTATACAATATACTGATACTCTGAAATTATATACCATCAAATTTCACTTATTAAAGTCTTGAGTTAATCTGATCACTACATATATTTTATTATGAGCTTAACTAAACAAACAATATTTCACAAAATAATCACTAAGATAAGAATAAACATAATTCAAATAATAAATTAACTATAAGCACTCTGAAAATGTAAATCAATTTAATTTTTTTTTTTTTATAACTCAGTGAGTACTTGATACCTTAAAGTTGTATTAATTTATAGTAAGGTACAGAAGAGATTTAAATATCTCAAAGTATAGAAAAAAATTTCAAAATAAAATGTTATGTTTGTGTATGTGAACACAAAAGAGTGACAAAACATATACAGTGTTTAAAATATTTTTGAAATGCACTACTGTACACCATAGTGAAAATGTGGGAGAAAAAATGTAACAAATATTCAAAAATTTTGTGTGTAGCAAAATGTGGAAGGACAAGCACAATGAACTCAATGAGCAGAACATCAGTGTGAACATGTTTGTGAGTGTGAACATATAAGACATAAACACAAGTGTGATAAAAAAAAAAAAATCAAGTATGTGAAAACGTTGAGAGTCAGTAAGTGTAAGCAATGTAAATAAAAACAACAACATGAAAAAAGAGTGTAATTGTGGACAAACACAGACTTCAAAGATCAGTGACTATTCAAGTATGAATCTTATTTGAAGTACAACAAACAATGTATGATATTGTGTATTTATGGAAAAGAAAAAAAAGGTAATCAAATGAATACCACTATACTCTTCCAAAGAATGCATGTATTAAACAGAGGCATATCAATGGCAGGAAAGAAAACAATAAAACAGTGTATCTAAAAAAATGTAAAAAATATGTGAACAGTACAACTTATGGTAAACATGTAAAATTGTATTAAAAAAGCCAAAAATAGAGTGAAACAAAAATATAAATGTACTCTTTAAAAGTAAGTGTTCAAAACAAATAATGTGTAAAAAAAATCAGTCAACATGGTGACTGTAAATAAAAGCATGTTCAAAGAAAGAAAATGTGTGAAAAATATGACAAAAATAGAAACAGTATATTGTGAGGTAAGAAAAAAAAAGCTGAAAGAATATGTATGTTGTGCCATGGACTTTAATATGCAAAAGTGCAGTGTGTCAGGGTATGAAAAAAGTGTGTGCCTTGGAAAGGCCTTGCCATGGTCTTAAGAAATGGAAGAGGGTGAAAAGATATGTAATTGAAGACTGTCATGATTATCAAACTAAAGAGTAAAGAAAAAATAACGATGTATGTGTACCTCATAGAGGCTGAAAAATGAACACAAAAATGTAAAATACCATGTGAGCAAAAGCGAAAACATAATTTAAAATCACAAGAATGAATATGTAAGCAAATAGAAAATTAAACACACAAAAAGGTTTGTACACAAGAAATTATATATAACAAGTAAACATATAAAGCAATGAGTAATAATGATATTTATCGTGAGTGAACGAAACCCAGTGCATAAGAGAAGAAAAAAATTAAGTGTATTAAAATAATTAAATGTGTGTGAATTGCAATCCAACAATTGTATTAAACAATAAAATATTAACGATCATATATACTATATAAAAGGAGTAATTTGGATTTAAACTAATTTATAAACATGGTTGAAAAACAATAATAATTATTTTTTTATAACTCGTTAGAAGCAGTAATATAATAAAGAAAAAAATTCAGCATATTAAATATTTTCCTTGACACGTTATGTCTAAAAAAACTACTCTTAGCATGTGCTATTTGCACACAAAAAAATGGATGCAAAGACAATATGAACATGATTATTATTATTATAGTATTAGTAGAAGAACTGCACTTATAAATGACTTACCAAATTTACCAAGAATAAAACTTCACTTATTCAGTAAATAACAATTTAGCAAAAAAACTTTTCATTAGTCATACTTAAAATATAATGTCCATTAAATTATCAGTTCAAACGGCATTGCATAGTATGAGCTGTAGGTGATCAGGAGCGCGCACATTTAAAAAAAAATTGCCGATCACAGGAGGGGGAAAAAAAACAGTTTTCGCCAAGTTCAGTGAATGGCATACCTAGAGACGCACGAAAAAAAAACAACTACTGTAGACTGCAGACATCCGGAAAAAAAGTCCCAAATTTGCGGTGATCGGACGGCTTTTCGCACAGTTCAGCATTAGTTGTAAGTTTCATGCGTAAAGCAAGGCAGGAAAACATAACATACTCCATAGACCGCGCTGCAGGAAGCGGACACAAAAGTCTCCAAATAGTCATAGGAACGTGTAGAACTCACATAAGATTCGTCGAAGGGTGATGTGTTGTAAGATCATCGATAATACATATATGAAATGAGGAGACGATCGGAAACTCATCATTAATGAATAGCCAGTCCATCAAGCAGCTCCGTGTTCCGTAAAAACGAAAGTCACATCACTAGAGTAATACATCACACATGTTCCATAAAACGAAAGTCACATCACTAGAATAAATAGCATTGTCGGGGCCGGAATGTGCATCCACAATGCAAGCAGACGGACTGGAGTGAAGAAGTGTCTTGATCGGTCTAGTTGATTCCGCCATTTTGCTAAGCCACCACCAGAATAAATGCAACTTAAGTGCCTGGGTAGGCACCAATTTATGTAAAGAAGGTTATTTGGATGGGCTATTTTAAATTATCAAGTTGCGTTGTGACATGAATAAACCAGGTACGATATACACTTAGTTGCAATATAAAAAAGAGACGTTAAATACTTGAAACTATTTTATTAAACATATACTATTGAAACATTATAATAACGGGCGGTGGTGGCTCAGCGAAAATAAAAATACGTCCTATATGGACAGTGAAATTAAGGTGGAATCATTTTAAAAAATACGCCAGCACAGAATTACACATTGGCGAGAACAATAACTTGGCTGAGATTAATAGCGCCAATTCCAGAGCAACCCTAACAGTTAATCCAATAAAATTACAATGACGTAATCGCGAGCAAATAATTTTAAAGTCGTCGCAGGGAAACAACTAAATAACTTACGCCAGCAGGACGCCAAGAAGAAACTCAAAAAGGCCGTTGATTTTGCAAACGGACGCAATATAATCTATTTTTAACACACCGGTCTGAAGAGACGAAACAATTAAGAACAAAAAGAATAGTGCATACAGGGAAAAGTAAATATACAGATTTAAAAGCCGAAATGGCAGAAAAATGAAAACAAACGTGATTTAGAATTCTTGAATTTTGGATAGATTACATTAAAGAAAGCCAAAGTAAATGATTTTTAAATTAGATATGTGATCTTCATCACACGGACACGTACAGGAATATTTGTGAATGCAAGCATTGCAATCAGTGCAAGTTAGCTGACAACTGCATTCTTCAACCAACAGCTCTACATCATACATTCCAAATGCCTGGGTTGAAGATGATACAGTCCATCCTTTATCCTTTTCAAAAATCAAATCAGTTGACAAAAGTAAGCTTTCTCATTTCTGTTAATTTAGAGGTAAGCTTCCCTTTGTGCGAGACAATAAGTCTATCAACTAATCTATCTCTTATGAACTTCATTATAACATGGATAGTTTTGTCTAATCTTTGAGCATGCTTTCCCTTCAAGTAAATATATTTAAAGTTTTGTGCATACGCTCAATATGCATATTTGTATTGAAGCTGCAGTTCATACGATGACAGTATGCCCACGATGTCACATATGGGATATAATATTCAGCGAAGTAGGATCCAAATTTTGATGTATCATGATCTGCCATCATATTTTCTACTGCTTTGTTTATCATTGTTTGGAATGCAGCTGCGTCTCTTTCTTCTATTAAAGTTCGCAAAATTTTATATACTTCTACCTTCTTTTCTTGCCCTTTTATTTTACACAAATTTTTACGCCAAGCACGATCCACATGCCAACTGCAAAAAAGTCTTTTTGATGGGACATTCATTATTTTTATCCAGGCATTGTAATAGACATCAGCCATGTCAGACATGAAAATGTTAGGAGCAATTTTCCCAGTAACTTTTTCAATTTCTGTAAAGAAAATTGACATCACAATCTCAGTGTATTTGTTTGATATGAGGAACGCACTAGGAAAACCTTGCCGAACATCATCAAGAATGAGCAAGGTAGTCAACTCAAAATCATAGTTATTAGTTCCATGCGTTCCATCAATGCAAACACAGTTGGGTCCATACTTTTTGAACAGTTGACTCTGAGCAAGATTCATTATAATTAAAACAAAATCATCTTTTTCTAATTGTGGATATTCCGTTAAAGTAGTCTGTTGTGGTTTATATAATAAAACACATGAATTTTCATGAGAATTCATCTCATTTATCCAAGCTTCAACACTTGTCGCATCATTTTTATGTCGCACAGCTTCAGCATTCAAATTAAAGCAACTTGCTATTGAAAATATCTTTTTTTGTAAGTAAATGAATGCGCTGCAAGCCATTTTCTGATATGGAGTCTCTTACCTCATCCAAAATTGTGTCAAAAGGTATTTTTGAAGCAATTTTTGTCGCAATCAAATTTCTTTCATCAGCAGTCAGAGTGATGTGTTTCAGTTCATTTTGGTGACCGACATGTGTTTTTGAAAAACGAATTCTCACTTTTCCTGAATTGTTACATTCAGTCACTTTTATTTCTGCAGGACAGAATCTTCCAATCTTTTTTGAGCCTTGTAATATTATATGTCTTATGCCACATCCTTCTGAAACATATTCACCAGAACGGTGACACATAAAGTAGTGTACAGTAGTTTCAGAAGTTTTGTAAGTGCCCCTCTTTTTTATGAATGTGCACTTTGAATTCATTTCGGTTTCATTTTTCCATTTCATAAAATTGTCCATTGAGGGGAAATCCAGGTTTTCAGTTTCTATAGTCAGATCATGATGTGATTGAAAATGATCAATTAAGTCACTTTTTGGCATAATTTCTTTGCATATGGGACAATGCAATTGCAAATGTGAGACACTCTGTTCAGAAACTTTGTGCACACTGCGCTTGTGAAAATTTAAATTTTTCACATCATTAAAGTTTTTGGCACACTCATCACAGGAGTGTTTGAAAGTTTTTTTTATCATTAAGTGATGGAGCCAATTCTGATAATTTATCAGGATGAGTTTTCAACCGTTTTCGGCTGATTCCTAGTTTATGGTGCTTCTTCGCCAAGGAGGCGATAACAGGTATATTCAGCCAACCTTGGCGACTTTAGTTTGCGTACTGGCAACCATGTGGAAATCCGCCATTTTGTTTCTGTAGTGCGCTTTTTTGCCTCTGACGGGACTCTTATTTGTTTACATTATTAAATTTATTCTACTAAAAAGAGAAGGGGGGGGGGTTGAGGGGGGCACAGCCCCCCTCACATAAAAAGTAATTAAATTTTACTTAACCGAATCTATAAGTACTTGTAAGCACTTGTGAGATGTTTTAGTCAATGTTGTTAGTATTGCTTTACATGAGTTACGTCGTTCCGTTTCTTCGATTTAACGCATGCGCAGCTGTGTTTGTATGGGAGCAGAATCATATATGGTATATATAGTAGTTTTGGTTCGAGAATGTTTTGATACGTTGTGTTAACGGAGCGCATGCGCGGCGGTTGGTTTGAATTCCAAAAGCCATTTCTTATGGAAACTCCGAGGGGTTAACAACAAACGTTTTCGGTTCCTTGTACTCGTATTTTTCGGATCCGTTTTTTTGGATAAACTAATTCTTTTCCGTTAATTGTGTTTGTGGATTTTCACTGTGGATTATATGCTTTTTGAGAGAAGGTAAGCGTGCTTTGCTAAATTGCGTGGTGTATGGTTGTGGCTAAACGAAAAATTTTAGCATTAGATTTTAGAAAATTCATTTTAGATTTCAAAAAATCTCTTTTTCTTGAATGGATTACGAAAGAACGACTGATTGCAGCTAAAAGAAAATTTTAGAGTTCAGAAAATCGGTTTTAGATTTCAGAAAATTGCTTTACCTGAATGGTTTATGATTAGTGTTTTGATTTTAGGTTTATGGTTTAGTGTTTAGATTTTAAAATTCGTTTTAGATTACAGAAAATCTCTTCTAAAATAGTATCCACAAACATAAAAATAAAAAAAAAGCCACTATGACTTATGAGACGACGAATATGATTATTTAAATAAAATAAAAAATCAGTTGTTCAACAAGTTATGTAAGTACAATAATTTTTGTTGTTTAAAACTTCCATATTTATGCTTTTTAATTTGCTTATTTTGTGTATTGATCGCTAGTTTGGGTGCGTTCTCCCGTAGTGTCTTTGGGAGCATCTTGGCTCCCAGAGACAAGACGGGAAAACGCGCCAAATTGGCGATTTTTGGAAAATCGCCAAGAAGCACCATAAGCTAGGAATTAACCGAATTTTCTTCACATGATCGTTTAAAGATGGGTAGTGTTTATACACTTTGCAACATGCTGCACAAGTAAACACTCGTTCCTGTTCCATTATTATTTCACAGAAAAAAATAACAGATAAATATCCTTAAATTATCCTGGATGGCTCTGAAAAGTGCCGTAAAATAAATTTTAACTAACCAGGATTTTGAAGAATAAAGTAAAAAAAGGCAACAGATATCGTAACAAGTCGTAGTAAGCAGTAAACTAATATTGTTTTCGTTTCGGATTTTAAATAAGATTGTTACTCTGATCATGGCTCACTGGGATATATACAGGCTGTCCAAAAAGCTCCGTTTTTCCGTACGAGTAAATTTTTGCTTCTTCGCCGATTTGTCGCTTTTACCCAACGAATCACTGTTGCCATCTCTGCCGGAGAAAATATGCCTAAAATCAACGCTAAAGCCGGATTCATACTGGCCGTACCGCACTGCTAAGACGCCGCAATGACGTCACGTGGCGGAGCAACACGGTGGCCGCGCGGCGAGCGCCGAGGGTTTTCGCATTATCTGGCGAGAACAGATATTCCGCAGCGACCGCAAAGCTACAGCCAATTACAGAAGAGCTTTTACAGCTACAGCCAATTACAGAAGAGCATTGGTGTATTTACTTGCGGCAAGGCAAGCTCATCGCGAGGACAGCCAACGGTCCAAAACGGCGAAACAGTACGGCATGGTTGGGGTGCGGCGCGGCTGATATGAATCCACCTTAAAAGTATACAGGAATGGATAACAATGGCCGCATTCGTAAACGCCAAACGAGTTGCACTCGTGCAACGAGTTTATCGTTTACGAGTGCGGCCATTGTACTCTATCTTCTCCGGCAGAGATGGCAACAGTGATTCGTTGGGTAAAAGCGACAAATCGGCGAAGAAGCAAAAATTTTCTCGTACGCAAAATCCCATAGGAGAAACTGGTTTTCGGACAGCCTGTATTTATCCAAGTGAGCCATGCTCTGATTGTAAAATAATGTTAAATGTAAAAAGCACTCTCATTGGTTGAAATCTGCTCCTCACTCTCGCATCCTATCCTAACCACTCCTACCATGAAACGTCATCGCCTAGACGCTAGTCTTCCGTTGATATTTGTTTACGTTTTAGCTACTAGCACACGACGCATGCGCCAAAAAATTAATGGGTACGACTCCCATCGCCACCTTTTAGGCAAATTTCATTTAGTTCTTTCACAATGCTTGGATGATTGTCCTGTACCCTCTTAGTCGGGGCCATTGCTAAGCAACGGGCCTGCTTATGAGTTGCCATCGCTAAAAATGAGTTTATCATTGAGGCCTGTTTTCCCCAGTCACAGTATTCTATTTTATTATTCTAAGTATTATAAATGCTATATTATTTCATTATTTTAAAACAATTTTTTTATACTTTTGTCGTACTAAAGAACTTTAGATGTAGGTAATCGTTTTGTGAATCTTGCGCCATTTTCTTTCATGAAAATTTATCCTAAAATTCGAACATTTTGCTCTGAATGTAAAGGTAAGTGAATGCTTATAATGTATTTAGAAATTCTAAATATATGTATGTAAATTATGTTTGGTGAATAATTACTATGTGTTATTTATAAATAAATTATTTTAATCAGAAATCGTATTACTTGAGTAGTTTTTATTCTTGTAAATAAGCATGACGTTGTGATACTATTTAGACAATTTAATTTTATGAGTTGAAAATGTTATTTATCAGTTATATATATCTTGATTATGTGATTAAGGCTTACATCTGGTACAATGCAGAAATACAGTAAACTATAAATTGTTGATTTTTGCCCATTTATACAGAAACTTCAAATGTAATTAATATTTTGTACAAGCGTTGATTATGCTTGCTCAATTCCTAAGTTCGATTGAAAAAGCGACAAAAGAATAATATATACTACATGAAATGTCTTTATTAAAGAATAATTAATTCAGGGATCGCGCTATAGAGCGTATTTTATCAATTTTCTCCAATATACAGGCTATCCCGGAAACACTGAAATGCGCTTTAATACATCATTTGTTAAAGATTAACCTTGAATTGTTTAAAATAACGTAGGAAATACGACTACGTTCATGAAATATTCATTATAAAAATGTCTTTCTCATTTGTGTATTTAGTTATTTTAAAGTATATTAAATATCCACTTGTGAAACTAAAATAAGCAATCGTGAATCATGAGAGTAAGCGCTACTTTGTTTTTCCTTCAAATTATATGCATCTATTTTCTTAATGTCAATATATATCATAGCAAACAAATTAATGATGAGTTCGCACTTGAATTAGTAACACAATTACTACTTAAAACTACATTAAATAACGTTTGAAAGCACTGGGAAGCTTAAGAAATGCCTCATGTATACGTGAAGACTCCAGCATCCGTAGGCCTCTTTGGATGGCTTATCAAAATACACGCGCAGGCCCGTTTCTAATTGCGAAGGCCCCGTCTTAGTCCGTGCGGGGCCTTCGCAATTAGTAACGGGCCTGCGCGTGTATTTTGATGAGCCATCCAAAGAGGCCTACGGATGCTCGAGTCTTCACGTATACATCAGGCATTTCTTAAGCTTCCCAGTGCTTTCAAACGTTATTTAATGTAGTTTTAAGTAGTAATTGTGTTACTAATTCAAGTACGAACTCATCATTAATTTGTTTGCTATGATACACATTTACATAAAGAAAATAGATGCATATAATTTGAAGGAAAAACAATGTAGCGCTTACTCTCATGATTCACGATTGCTTATTTTAGTTTCACAAGTGGATATTTAATATACTTTAAAATAACTAAATACACAAATGAGAAAGACATTTTTATAATGAATATTTCATGAACGTAGTCGTATTTCCTACGTTATTTTAAACAATTCAAGGTTAATCTTTAACAAATGATGTATTAAAGCGCATTTCAGTGTTTCCGGGATAGCCTGTATATTGGAGAAAATTGATAAAATACGCTCTATAGCGCGATCCCTGAATTAATTATTCTTTAATAAAGACATTTCATGTAGTATATATTATTCTTTTGTCGCTTTTTCAATCGAACTTAGGAATTGAGCAAGCATAATCAACGCTTGTACAAAATATTAATTACATTTGAAGTTTCTGTATAAATGGGCAAAAATCAACAATTTATAATTTACTGTATTTCTGCACTGTACCAGATGTAAGTCTTAATCACATAATCAACGCATATATAACTGATAAATAACATTTTCAACTGGCAAAATTAAATTGTCTAAATAGTATCACAACGTCATGCTTATTTACAAGAATAAAAACTACTCAAGTAATACGATTTCTGATTAAAATAATTTATTTATAAATAACACATAGTAATTATTCACCAAACATGATTTACATACATATATTTAGAATTTCTAAATACATTATAAGCATTCACTTACCTTTACATTCAGAGCAAAATGTTCGAATTTTAGGATAAATTTTCATGAAAGAAAATGGCGCAAGATTCACCAAACGATTACCTACATCTAAAGTTCTTTAGTACGACAAAAGTATAAAAAAATTGTTTTAAAATAATAAAATAATATAACATTTATAATACTTAGAATAATAAAATAGAATACTGTGATTGGTAAAAACAGGCCTCAATGATAAACTCATTTTTAGGGATGGCAACTCATAAGCAGGCCCGTTACTAATTGCGAAGGCCCCGGTCCGTGCATCACTTGATCCGACATCATACTATGACGTCACTCGTCACCTTTGCCACTTTTCTATCAACCTCTTGTGATTTTTGTTCATTCAAAAGTTTCTGGCAACACGGCTGGATCACAACATTGCATTGCAGTTGTAGTAGGCATGGTAGTAGGTGAGAGTTTCGGCATAAGGATAGTTTAAGATTTTTTTCCCTTCCTTTGATTATTTGTGCACTTTATAACTAGCGAATTCAATGTCTCTTCAAGACCTTTGTCTCAATCATATTATTAATGACTTTCACAAGTATTATAGGATATTTTCTACTACTGAAAATGCGAACATTAAACGGCAGTTTGAATTTTTGCGTAAGTTTTTAATTTGTTTTAATTTGCTTGTGTTCTGAAGCAGTGTACTGAACTTTTTGGGAGTAATTCAGTTACCGGGTGTCGCCTATTTTTGGCGACTTTTTTTTTCTCGCCAACACCCGCTACTTGGCGCTTTTTTTTGTCGCCAAATTTTTCACGTGTGAAACACCATTTTAGAATACGATAAAATAATACAACATGTTGAGCACTGTCAGGAAGTGCAAATTTGTTTAACACATTAAAATTCCACAGATATTCCACTTAAAAAAAACAATAAAACAAAATACACCATCCATACTTAACACTAAAAAATTGTCAGCAAATTCAGTAACAGGCAATTAAAAATGAGCAAACAGTAAACCACTTTTAACTAAAAAAATTTCAGAATATTAAGCAATCTAGTTCTACAGCTATGTAAACTATGCAACCAGTGGACCGTTTTTAACTAAAAAAACCTCAGTGGATTCAGCAACCTAGTTGTACAGCTATGTAAACTCTGCAACCAGTGGTCAGTTTTTAATTAAAAAAACCTCAGTGGATTCACCAACGTAGTTGTACAGCTATGTAAACTAGGCAACCAGTAAACCGTTTTTAACTAAAAGAACAACAGTGAATTAAGCAATCTACTCATACAGCTAATGTAAACTGGGCAAACACAGGCCCGTTTTCAACTCAAAACAACATCGGTGGATTAAATAACCTACTTATACACATTTACAATTCACATTGAAAACCTTAAGCAATTGCAAAAATTCTTTAAAAAAAAAACACTTACCTTTATCTAAAGAAAATCCTGAAAAATATCCAAAACGCACAACAGCTAATAACATAACACCAAAACGCTTTCTTTTACTAACTAACCACAAAACCAACATATACTAACCACACACCAAACACCAATAACACAAAACAAGAACTGACTCACAGATTTCAAATTTCCCCGTTTTAAAACCTCGGTTTACCGATTACAGTTAAATTGCCTTAACCAATCACAAAATCCCTTTACCAAACATCCTGGTATCGTTTAATGAACCCACCGAGCGTTTTTTCATCAAACTACAGCATCATCCAACACCTCAACTCAATCTACACAGGTTACAACAGACATCTGACTCTAAGGCTAAAGTAAACAAACTTTCGACCAAACTCCAAGCTTGGCGACACATCGGCGCTTGGCGAGGACACCCGGTAACTGAATTTCTCCCAACTTTTTTGTATTATTTTACTACTGAAGTGCGGGAAAGCCCAAGATGAGCCCCTATCATCAACAAATGCAACAGTACTTTTCTCTGCAACATCTCACCCCTCGTTTACACTCGGCCCACTTTCACGGCAGCGAGCGTGAGAAATGGCAGTAACAGGAGTGTAAGAACCTCTCTCGTCCTGCTCATGCCATGACCTTTCTTGCTGACCTCTTTGCCCGGCACGATACCTCTTCAGGGGATTTTTAAGGTAGGAGGACGGAAGTACAGTAGAAAACTACATACAGGAGACGACGAGTACAACTGAATGTAAATGCTTACTGCTTTTGGAGCTGACGCAGAAGTATTTCCTGGAAAAAAAGCTGCAGCGAGCGAAGAAATGGGAAGGGCTGAATGTAAATGGGGCATTAGGACCTCAGGCAGACGCTTATGAATGGGAAGGAATCCGAAAACGATCATCCATATCATCACCATAGTAAGAATGGTATCACATATCAGTAATTTTCACCTTGTGGATAGCACTGAAAGACAAGTTTGGGGAAAGTCGAAGATTTTTGCCTAAGGCAGCAGTTCTCAACCTTTTAACGTTGCGCCCACCCTAGTCAGATAAAAAAAAAAAGTATCTGCGCACACAATCCCAAAGTATCTGCAAAATTAAATTGCGTAATTAAAAAACGGTAAAATTTGCAATAGTTTTCGTTGTAAATGTAAACTATGAAATTCGCCCGTCGCAACAAGATCAAACGAATTCCATTGTATTATTGTAATCTCAACACCACATGTATTCCTTATCGTTACTGCCGACAAGCTTCGAAAACAAGACGCATGCGCCGCAGGAACGGTGAGAGCAGACCATGGAGACAACTGGAGAGAGCATCTTTTCGTAATGCATCACAAATAGGTCGAACGCGTAATAGGAACGCACACCACACGTGACCGAAACACAATGCTGCACACTGAGCGCGGGCGATTATCTGCGAAGCTTCTCAGATTTTCTACGGAGAAGACGTAGTCCGTAAAATATGTATAAGCAATGAGCATATCTATACGTACGTACACACCTACATATATCGCGTTTGCGCTGAAGTTGCTTAGAAAATATTTTCTCTAGGTAATTGTTGCTCCATTATTTAAAAAAACGGAAAAACTATCCGCAAGAGCTCAAAATTCTTCGCGAATGTATCCGTGCACGGCGTGCGCGCGTGCGTCTATATTATCTAGCTATTGGCGCCCACCCCCCTAGCAAAGGCTAACTTACAGGGGCGCCCTCCCCTCACATTTTTCAGCATATATTCAGTTTTTTAATCTTCAACAACGAATTTTCTACAAAATAATGTTATCAGTAAAGTTTGAATGAACATTTTAAGCGAAAATGGATAGATTTTTTAGTAAAAATGAGAATAAATATTATCTTTTAAAAACATGCATCACTACTTGCTCTTCAGTTTTTCTCTCACCCCCCCCTGCAGACGCTCTGCGCCCCACAGGTTGAGAAACGCTGGCCTAAGGTATTGGGGGGGGGGGGGGGAAGAATGCCAACACAGCAGTTCTGCATACAAGAACTTGTAAGATGAAACCTTGCAAAAACATTGTAGAGGGGCATTTCAAAGGGGAAAGCCCTTTCCTAAGTGTCTGCAATATAAACTTAAACAAAAAATATTTATTTTTTCTTTTTTTTTTTTTTTTGAAAATGTTAATTATTCACTAAACTCTTCTTCAGTCGTTTCGGCGCCCCTTTTACCTTGGCGCCTTTGTGCGGTGCACACCCGCTAGCGACGGGCCTGTCGCCAGGAATAATTCCACAGTCGCCACTGGCGATCTGGCGACCGCTAATCTCAAGCTTTAATTCAGGGAGTAACTTTTCCCATTGAGGGGAAAGGGGTAGTTAAACTGAAATTTGGGCAACGTATATTTTACTTCGGTGATGTTTTATATTCTTCAAAACTACGCCGCAATCTTATTTCAGGCCCCAGATTAGACTCTCAAAGGGTGCCACATTTGAAGGTGGTAGGGGAAAAATAAAGATATTAAAAGAGTGAAAAATATTATTTACAGCCCGACTACTTAACGGGATTATCATTTGTATCCAAATATTCCTAGTAAAGTGCCCAAGAATGTAAAATTTGAATCCTCAAATGTATCTTTTAATGAAATGGAGAAATGGCATAGGCGTTTTGCCCATGCAAGTCCGAGCGTAATAGAAAATACTATAAAAAATAATTGCGTAAGGGGACTTCCCCGGTTAAAAAGTGATAATTTTCATTGCGAAACATATAGAATTAATAAGCATAGACGAGTATCATTAAATCGTACCAGGTCAAAGCGTCCCTTAGAATTCCTACACATAGATTTGTGGGGTCTCACAAGAGTAGTAGGGAGGAGGGGAGAGCGATATTATTTAGCAATTGTAGACGACTATTCTGGTAAGGCATCGCTTTATCCAATGAAAAGTAAAACTGATGCCTTTAAAATTTTTAAAAGACATGTAACCTGAGCTGAAAGATTTTTAGAATGTAAATTAAAAGCTGTTCGTTCCGATAACGGAACAGAGATTTAAAAACTTTTTTGAAGAAAACGGGATAAAACACGAATTGACTAATATATACACCCCCGAACAGAACGGGAGAGCCGAGCGTTATAATCAAATGGCAGCTAATGGTGCACGATCAATTTTAGATGAAAGTGGACTACATTTAAAATTTTGGCGTGAAGCAGTTTTGCATTTTACTTATACATCGAACAGACTTTGCCATAAAAATCGGACAAAAATTCCGTTTGAACTATACAGTGGGTCAGAACCATCGGTAAAGCACTTGAAACCTTTTGGTACTATAACATATGTTGGGGTGCCGAAACAACTACGATCGAAATTTGGCGCCAGAGCTAAGAAGGGTATTCTAGTCGGATACGCATTAAGTACTAGAGGTTACAGGGTATGGCTCCCGGATTGCGATAAAATAATCGAAACTATAAATGTATCTTTTAATGAGTTTCCTGGTAGTAACAATAACAGTGGAGCGGTGCTGGGCACCAAATCCAGGGTGTCTACCACTCCGGAAAATCTGGAAAAAGCCGGGAAATGGGTCCGGAAAGTCTGGAAAAAACCGGGAAATTGGATAATGGGTCCGGAAAATTGACCAAAAGAATCAATTTTTTTTTGTGTGTCTTTTTTCTTTTTTTTTTCTTTAACCCTTTCTCTCTAATTGTCAGACTGGAAATCGAAAGCAACTGCAACTGATTTTTCGGACCGCGAAAGCATCAAGCGATGTGTTAAGGAGGGAAAAATAGGGGCTCATACATCGTAACGGGAGGGTAAAAAACAAATTAGCTTGCTTAGTAACTTATGGCTTAGGACCGTATTTCCAAGAACAGTTAGTTAATTCTATCAGAAAGTGCGACTACTTCTGTTTCTCAATCGATGAAAGCTTAATCCTGTATACTTCAGTTAAAATTGATTTCAAGAAGTTGTACAAAAAATGCAAATATAAAGACAAGGGAGGGGGCATTGTGCCATTTCCCAAAGTAAAAGGCATTGGTCAGGAATTTTTTCCCTGGACCTCCCAAAAGTCAGGAAATTGACTTTCAGAAATTTGGTAGACACCCTGAAATCTGAAACATATTGGTATCTGGACATTAACAATAAAAACGACAACGAAAGCTCTGAAGGGGAGAGGGTGGATGAAGTTTCAGATGAATCCTCGTCAGGAGAGGAGAGAGAGAGAGTGATGTTGCATGGATACGTAAGGCCACTCCCAGGCCTGGTGGTAGCCGGGTGGATATTTACTATTATGAAAAGGACAAAACTAAGAGACTGAGGTCATTAAATGACATAGAAAAGTACAGTAAAGAAAATCGTATTAACTTTGAACCACACATATTCAGTTTTAAAGGTGCGGATACGTATGAAGGAACAGTAACGGGGCAGCAGGGAAGTGCTAGTTCGAGTTCAACCCATTTAGAAGCATGACTAGCCGGTGTTACTATCCCCAAAACCTATAAACAAACTATAAAATCCCCCCAAAAAGAACTGTGGGAAGAGGCAATGAATGATGAAATTAATATGATGCACATAAAAAAAGTGTGGCATTTAGTTAAGCTACCTGAAGGAGCCCAAGCAATAGGTTGCAGGTGGCTATTTACTATCAAACATGATGAAGTTGGAAAAATTGCCCGCTATAAAGCACGATTAGTTGCACAGGGGTTTAAACAGATTAAGGGGGAATCTTACGATGAGACATTCAGCCCTGTTGTAAATTTTGGCGTTATTCGCTTCTTTTATTCAGTCTTAGTATGCTATCAAAAATGGATTCACGTACAATGCGACATCAAATGTGCGTACTTATACGCCCCTTTGGACAGTACAGTGTTTATGACCCAACCTCCCGGATTTGTTGTAAAAGGTAAAGAAAATCTGGTTTGTAAACTAGATAAAGCATTATACGGACTTCACCAAAGTGGCCGTATGTGGTTTTTTGAAATAAATAAAGCATTAATAAATTTAGGTTTCACCAAACTGGACTGGTGTAACTGTGTATACACCTTTGATAAAGATATAGTATTACTCCTATATGTGGACAATATAGTTTTATTTGGGAAAAATTTAAAAATCGTAGACAATACTATCACCCTCCTAAGCAAGTATTTCGATTTAAAAGTCTTGGGGAAAACGAAAAAACTATTAGGAGTACAGTTTGAAGAACGGGAAAACTCATTAGTCATTCATCAAATACCATACATTGAAGAAGTCTGTAATAAATTTAATAAATATAATTTCCCAATAGCTTCGCTTCCCATAAGTAAAGGTACTGTCTATTCTAAATCTCAATGTCCCCAATCTAATACCGAAATACAAGAAATGTTAAAATACCCTTATAGGAATTTGCTCGGATGCTTATCTTTTATATCTAACCGCACCAGGCCTGACATTAGTTATGCGGTGAACATACTAAGCCAATTTCAAAATAACCCAGGTTTGTTCCATTGGAACGGGTTGTTAAAATTACTAGGTTACATTAGTTCCACAAAAGATCTGAAACTTAAGTTGTCATGTCAGAAAAATGAAATTCTTCCATACACAGACGCTGCCAACAGAGACGACAGAACATCAATTGGTGGCCAAATAATATTTTTCGATAAATCGCCAATTATGTGGCGTACATTCAAGGAGAAATGTGTGAGCCTCTCCACAATGGAGGCAGAATTCGTAGCAATGACTGATGCTGCTAAAGAAGTTTTATGGTTTGATAGGATCGTAAATGAGTGTATCGAGAAAAAAGTAATAAGAAACCCAAAACACAGATCCTCATTATATGTAGATAATATGGCCACTATTAATTTTGTGAAGAGTCCTATCGAAAATCATCGCACCAAGCATATTGACGTAAAATTGTTTTTTATCAGAGACTTAGTACTGAAAGATACATTTGACATAATATATGTCAAAAGCAGGGAAAATTTATACGATATTTTTACGAAACCCCCGACCAAGTTCGATTTGAGAAAGTTTAACGAAATTGTGTTTGTATAATTTACTATATAAGTGTGCATATTTAAGTATTATCGTATTTCTATGAAGCAATATTTGAGTGTTTAAAATGTTTTGTATATATTGAATATTGGTTATGCACAGGGATCACTCTAGAGCGTTTCAGGGGGGCGGCCCGCCCTGGTGTCCTTTTTCCGGTAAAATGCCGCCCTCCTTGCCCTTTTTCTTGATAAAATTCTGCCCTCCTTGCCCTTCTTGATAAAATTCCGCCCTCTTTGTTTTTTGTGTTTTTTTCAATCAAAATGCGGCTCTCCTTTTCTCCACCCCTCCTTGTTTCCCTTTCTCTTTGATTCTCCTTGCAATTGCTCGGCTAGACCCCAAAAAAGCCTCTCTCCAACAACAACAACAAAGTTGATTTGTTTATTCTCTTATCAATGATGTGTGGGGAGGAGGGGGGGGGGACATCTGCTCAGTCACTGCTCTTCTCCCTCCGGACCTGAGCAGAGGGTTAAAACCATTCGCTGTAGCTTGAGGTCATAAAATATCTCATTAGAGAAACAATCTGTCACCCAGAAGAGTAGTCATAACAATAAACTTTTCCTACTGTAAATGGCACTTTACCGTGTTTTATAAATGCTGTAAGTAATTAATAAACGCCACTTGGTTATTGTTTATTTTTTCAGATTTTCAAAACACATTCATCCAAACTTAAGGCTGGCTGCACAGAAAGTTCAAGATAAGGGCAATTCCGGAAGTCTGGGTAACCCCCCCCCCCCCCCACACACACACACACTCCTCCCCATCGATGTACTAAAAAGAATAGGGAAAAATTGATTCATTGACAGGGTGTGCAGCAGTCAGGAAATACTACTTGAAAATATCGAATTTCCGGTCAGCATAGGAGCCAAATTGATGACCAATTGATGATTATTCTATAGGGCCATGGGCGCCGGCAGCATAGGGCAAGGGGGGGGGCAATGCCCCCCTCCTGGATTTTTGTATGCAGTGTTTTCCCTTGCTTTTTTGCTCTTTCCAACATGGTAACCATATGTTAAAGTAGTCTTTGCCCCCTCCCCTGGGAAGTAATCTGCCGGTGCCCGTGTATAGGGCTATTTTAGGCGGAGATAGGGGTGGGAACTGTCAATATAAAATTTGTGTCTATTTTGCAGCCCCTCCAAAAAAATGAAATTGTCGACGATTGCGAGAATGCAAGTCGTGCGAAAATGTGCAGTGGGGAGAGCCATTTGAATTCATCGATTGGGAAATGAAAAATGTGTGCAAGAGGGTCAAGTTCTTTCCGATCACTGAAGGGTCGGGAGTTATTTTATAATTATGTAATTACGAATATTACACAACAATAATTATAAGACTTCTTGTCTGTTTAGAAAATCCTTTGCCGTCGCCCACGATAGGAAATACTATCGTCCCCCCCCCCCCCCTCTTTTTTTATTATGTCGTACACTTGCAATTTATTTTTCCCTCGGACACGTCTTATCTAAACTGGCGTTCTTATTACAGAATATTTCCAAAAGTTATGCATATAGTGCTGCAACTAGAGGTCAAGTCGCCCGGAACAAACCTTTGTTTTGGCACTCCCTTCTTTCCTTTTCAATTTTGACATAACAGCACTATGCCTGGGGCAAATGTCCCGTTTCCCCTCCACTAGTTCCAGACTAGCATATATACAGAGAGAAAAGTTGCAGTGACGCTGAAAACGATAAAATTTGAATCTAAAACTGAATGTTTTCGGTCATTTTCGGGTCCGAAAATTGGCGTGATTATGAAAAATTTGTCAGCAAAACCGGATTCCTGTTATTTTGCGATTACAAATTTAATTTTTTTATGCTTTTTTTTGTTTTGTTGTTGTTGTTGAAATAAAGCATAATAGACGCCTTACACAATTTTTGCAAAAGTGTAGATTTCATTAAGTGAAAAAATTTGGTTTCAAAATTTGTTTAAAAAATTGCTATTAAGAAAACACATTTTCGGACATAAAAGTATGTTTATAAAAGCTACCTTTATGTGTTTGTAGACAATAATTACAAAAGTTGACCTTTTTGTGTGATATGATATGCCCTTTTCCCAAACACTGCCCTTTTTCTGTAATGTGCACCCTGCCCTTTTTCATTTCTAGAGTGATCCCTGGTTATGCATATATATTGAATGGAAATTGCAGCTAAATAAGCATTTAATCATTTGTGTGTGTGTATTCGTGGCACCACGTATCTGTTGTATTGTATTCGTAATTGTGTGTTTGCATTTGCGTATTTATGTGTTTAATGTATAGCCTATTGCCGTTGTTTAAACTAATGAAAAGGGTAGATATCCTTTTGATATTTTTTGATTAGGTATGTTGGACTGAACCATAAGGTAAAGAGTTCGCATTGAGAACTCCGTCTGTCAATATGGGTCGAGCTGGATCCCCTCTGTATTTTTCAACTGTATTTATTTCATGCATATTGCTTTTAAAGATGTGTTAAGTTAACACTATATTTTTTTTACGTTTAAATTGAGAACTATTGTAAATGGGATTCCAGTACGTGTTTTGTACGTAGGTTTATTGAAGGGGAAAAAAATTGATAGCGAGAATTTAAAACCATAGGAATATTTGACTGTTCTATGTTAAGTGACGAAGAGGGGGGGCATTGTTAGCCTAGTTGCTTCTTTCTCCGCCACTTAAAGCGATGTTTCATCTTCCCGCTCGCTCGCCCGCAGCTGTGTTGCGTAATCCTACGGCAGCTCGCTTTTGCATCTTTCTCTCCATGCCGCGCTGGGATGTGACATCATGGCAGAAGTTATTCGGCTGGGTGGTTTAGGTTTTATCTCGCTGCAAGAATGGGAGAAAGCACTGGCCACTTGCTGGCTAGCTATTTCCTGCGTTCCAAATAAACCAGGCGAAAAGGGAGACTGCCATTTTCACCCACACACGAAACTGACTTAAGTAAAATATTCTTCCTCCCGTTCCTCGCTTGTTGCCGTGCTTTCAATTGAAATAGAAAATTTGTCATGCAGGGGCTTTCATAAACTATTTATTTTATTATTAGATAGGCCACTTTTCAGTGTTTTGTAACATCAATTTTTGAAACTTAAGAAAAATTTATTTGGCGTGAACCATAATTAATATGCACAGTATGTATCGAAACATAATTTGTGTTTCAGAGCCGTACACCGGACATGGACGGGAGAGCTGTAAGTGTTTTTAAAGTGTCCAATTCCATGTAGAATTTTTCATTTACGAAAAAGCTGCCTTTATTTTCTTTGTTTATAAGTAAAATAATTTAGGAATTAATTTACATTACATGATTATAAAATTTCTTTTGTTGGTCTGCAATAAATGAGTGTTTTAGCTTTAAAAGATCAGAAGCGAAATCATCAATAAAATACTGTTTTTCTCACAACAGTTTTCATTGTGCATCGAACTGTTGCTATCCATTTTTTGTAAGTGATGTTGGCAATCATTTCTTCATCAAATTTCTGATAAAATTGATTTTAAAATTTGTAATCCCTGGACATTTTTTGCAGTCATTCAAGTAACAATTGGCTGAGGGTGGATTATACATTATTTTAGCAAGACAAATTTTATAGTTTTTTAGCACACTTCCATCACCATCTAATGGAAATTTATTGATTCCTGATCCATCCAGCATAAACTTCATGTTCTGATGATTAATACAAACACAAACTATATGGGTCCCACTTTTCCCTGCTAAAATACAGTTTTTAGGTCTCATGTCACAAAACTTTGAAAAACCAACTTTTTTGAGTTGGATGTTCCTCTTTAAATAATTGATAAATTTTAAGTTGCCAAAATTAACCTCTTTTGTACATGTATTTTTGTGCCATCATCTGTAATAATTGATACAAAATCTTTTTTATCAGGCATTATTCTACTGACTTCATCATTGTTATCAATTAAAGCCTTGACAGTTTTCATCTGTTTTTCCAGGCTTAAGGTTCAGAGTTGAAAGAATTCCTTTCTCATTAACTAGTTTTCTAGCTATTCTGACCATATAATCACTTACTTGGGGGGGAAGGGGGGGTTAGTCTGTTCCGCGATAGTTTCTATTTCAAGTGATGGTTTTTCTGTACCAATATACAGGAGAAGTGCTCTATTTGACGTTGTAAGCAATCTGGCATGAGAGTTTTCCTGGTGATTTGTTTGACAGTGCTTTTGGACAATATCCCGCTGATATAGCATGGCATATTTGTTGCAAATATCTTTGGTCAGTACTAAGTCCATCTACATCTACTGTGGGCAGATCAACAGTGATTTGTTTAAATTTCACAACTGGTAGTTTTTCAGATGAGTCTAGAAGTTTCCCTACAGGACCACAATATGTAAATGGGCCTGTAGTGTTTCCGTCTAACCGTACTAAATGATGTAAAGGTGTAACTCATTGGCATGCAACTGACATATGAGCCATTGCAACGGCCTTCTTACATGCAACTCAAGCAGGCGTATCACACCACCTTTAGCACCAGTATTCACTGCTGTTCCATCTGATCCTATTGCAAGTAAATCCCCGGTAGATATCAGATTTGTCCTCAATCTAAAATGCTAGACAATATTTCACTAGCTTTCCTGTTTTTGGTGATACATGACCGAGGAAATTGCTTCCTGGCTCTTGCAATAATACTATATGCTCTTCCACACTGATTTTTCTGTACGAAATGCCCCCTTCTTTTACAATTGCTAAGGTTTGATCCTTCCTTCCATCGAAGTATAATGCCTGCAAAGCTGTCTTGTTTTCTGCTAAATTATTTTGCAAGTACAGGCGAATTTTCTTCCTTTGATGGTTTATTTTGCATTTATCGATAACCATATCAGAGTTTGTCTTCATTATCAAGCCAACATCTTCAAGTCTTAGCACTTGCTATCATTGCACCTTTTCTACTCGAAATTCCTGATCTATCTAATGCTGTTGCCAATATTGGTAATGAAAATGTCTTTTTTGAACTGCTCACTTCTTTTGACGATCCGGCAATGGGCCTAAATCCTCATCAGAATCAAAATTATCTTCCCCTTCCAAAGTGATGCTACCATCCAAAATACTTTCTGATGATTGAGATTGGGAGTTTACATGAGTTTCAGAGTTTTTTTTATTAACTCGTTCAGCTTCTCTCATTTTCCTTGCTACTCTAAGTTTTAACACTCTAGTATTTTTAGCATCCAAATTACCCATATACATTTTTCTCGAAGATCTGTGGTCCTTCAAAAATTCTTGCTCCAAGCCCGGTATTTTTCTTGACTTCTCACAAGTGCACGAGGAAAATTCCTGACACTTGTTGAGATATCAAATAGTGTAGTTTTTGCATCATTTTGAAACTTCTTTAATTTAATTTTTGCAGCTTCACTTGTTTTCCTAATCAACTTCTTTATATCCATGAACTTTTTATGATATTTTCTTAGTAACGCAATACTTTGTTGTTGTGAAATTATTGAAAGAGAAGCCTTATGCCAAATTTCTTCAACTTTCTCTATAACAACCCTTGAAATTTCTAAAAACGTACAATCTTTTGCCACAACATCTTCACTGAGATTATGCTGCACAAATAAATAGAATTTCATAAAGTTCTCATAAGTTGGAAGTTATGTTTTACACAAATCCTTGGGCTCACCAAACACGGGATCACACACAGATTTCTTGGTCTTTAAATTGCATTTCTTAGACATAGTGTCGTCAAAAACCTCAGGAAGCTTACAATTCTAGAACTATTTAATTAATATACATATAATATAAAGTAGAAGGCACTTGCATATTATGAGGTAGCACCGAAAATCACCAAAAGCACAAACTTAAACATTTCTGAGCGTTCATTCTGATTTCCATGCTGTTCTTATCTGCTTGGCTTAGTGCCAAGATCATGCCCATTTGAAAACTGGGGAAGAAAACCCGGAGGAATCGGAACCCACAGCGGTATCTTGAGCAATAATCTCACAAGGGATAGAATAAAAAAAATATTCAGCATGTCTCACAATGTAGTATCTACCAATACTATTCAAAATAAACTGAATAAAATCATTTCGAGAAAATGGTACATAAACAGCCGCTTTATCAAAAAGTAGCAAAAATTATGCAAATTTCATATCTATGGGGGACAATATGACATGTTTTGATATCATGTCGTATTTAAATATGACATGATATCAAAACAATTTTTTTTTTTACAAACGAAGGGACTTCTAATTTAACTATTTCCATCACAGGCAGTTAAAATATAAGATACATAAAAAAATTAACAAATAAATAAAAAAAAATGTTGAATTTTGCATATCTGGTGAAACTTCAAATGCCTGGCAGGGGGGCTTAATATGTTTTAATTTAAAAAAGAAAAAAATTACAAACGAAGGGACTTATAATTTATCTATTTCCACCACAGGCGGTTAAAAAATTGATACATAAGAAAATTAAAAAATAAATGAAAAACGTTGAATTTTGCATATTTGGTGAAACTTCAAAGGCCTGGGGGGGGGGCTTAATATATTTTAATTTCAAATTTTTTTTTTTATAGACAACTGATGTCAATACACAACTTTTCCCGCCACATGCAATTTTGATTTTAAAAAAAAGTAAAATTCGACCCACCCTACCCTGCACCCCATTTTTTCTAAGTTTAGGCTTTCTGCCGCCTGCGCCTGCTTCCTATCTCCGTCTTTCAGATTTTTGCCTTATTCTTTATCAGTTTCAACATTTTACCATCCTGTATTTTCTTTAACTTATTGTTTGGGGTGGACCCAACTTCCTACGTCACTACTTACGTATATTACATTTTACGTACACTACCCACCTTCGTACGTCATTGTCCAGCGTGATTTTAAAAAGAAAATTACAAGATTTCTAACAGGCGACTGTAAATAATGCCGCCAGTTAATGACTGCAAACAGGCCGCCGCAATGTTACTGGTGAAATAAAAATTAATCAGCATGTTTTTTTCACTATGTTTTCATAGCCGAAGCAAAGAAAAATGATAGTATATAATCCAAAAATGAAAATAACTTTTTTAAAGCTACTTGAATTAATGTCTGTCCGATATACAACCATATTTAAAAAAATCCCTTTAGTCTCCTTACAATGAATTCAATGATAAGAATTCTGCCGCCCCTAGCAAAGAGTGAAGGCAGATAGACCCATGGAGAAGGAACAGAAGAGATGCTCTGCTGTACAAATATTTAGACAAGATGAAATGGTCTTTCTGAGAATTATGACATATTTCATGGAATTCTGAATTAGCATTCAAGCTTTGCGCCTTGCAGAATTTTTTTTTATAAATCTGCCCATATCAAATGTACGACTTTTTCTCGGTCCCCCCAACTGACAGCAATAAATAATCATGAATTTTCAAAAAGAAAAAAAACCTTTTTTCCCCCTTCAAATTTTAAGTGTTATACAAGTAGATAATAGTTAATCTAGGCCAGTCGCCCCTTTGTGCCGCCTGATGCAGCCGCCTCTCTGCATCATAGCACGGCAGGGCCCTGTCCAAGATATTACTTCAAGAATGTTGGAAACAAAAAATACCATGAGATGAAGAATTACCTGCCGATATAAAGAAAAGATTTTTGAACTAGGAAAATCCATTAAGTTTTTGAAAAATATTTACATATCTAGATGGATGATGGCAAGCACATTACCTTTGAAACATTGTAGTTTACACGTATTTGTGGATGCAAGTAGTCATGCCTATGCTGTTTGTATTTTCATCCGAATGGAAACTGTAGAATTGGTGTCATGCTCATTTGTATTAAGGTTAACAAACAAAAGATTTAAATTAAAGGTCATTGATTGAAGTAAAGTCACTTGATTTTTGTCTGAAAATAAAGTCTAAGCAGAGTTCAAGTTCATGTCATTTAAACCACAGTAGAAGGTTTTGGTTTGAATATGTTTTAGACAAAGAAGGACAAAGTAGGTACCTTTTCTATGGTTTATTGGAACAAATGATGACAGATGATATTATACACAGCACATGAGATGATGATGACACAACATATTAAACAGCATCCATTGCGTATCACAAAAAAAACAAGCTTTTTATAATAAGTCATCACCGGCAATCTTTTAGATTTAAAAACACAACACACTGAATCACACATCACTGCAACAGCGGCTGAGGTAGGAGCTCATACAGGCTGAAAAGTAACCATTGATGCCTTTTTATATCTGCCAGTTAGTGCGGGACTACGATAGATATTTGCATAGGAAAATAAAGAGTTCTTATTTTATGCAAATTAGAAACTCATTCATCTATTGGCGTGAAATATAAACTTTATTACGGCGATAAAGAAATATGACTATGTTTACACTGCCATTTTTAAATGTTAACGAACTTACGTTTTCACTTAGAAAACTTTTAAAACAAGTTTACAAAAAGGTTTATTCTCCACTTTAGCAAATTTTGAAATAAAATGTCATGGAAATAAAAGGTAAGTCAAAAATAGTGTTTTTCCTAACAAGGGCCTGCCTTCCATGACATTTTAGAAACTGGCAAATTCAAACAAAAAGAAATTACTGAGGTAACTTTTCCACTTTAACGAAAAAGCAAGTTAAACATGATGCATAAAAAACACTTAAAAACACTAAAGGTTAGTAGAAACACTATATACAGGTGTTGCTGGCCAGCATCGTTAGTATACATTTAAAAAATTACTTCACATTTCAAAAAATTTTTCAACTTATTTGAAGAAAGTAAGTACAGCAGTTTTCATAAAAATCTGTGATGGTGTGTCTTTTTTTCCTATTTTTGTGGTTGAATTGACATAGAATGACCCTGAAACGTTATTAAGTTATTCTATCTTAATGTTACTTTTTTTCTTTGTTATAGAGAGAAAATATTCCTTTCAAATTGTATCCCGTCTGCATGCTAATAAGAAATTCAAGAAAGAGTATATTGATCTTTTAGTGAATAAGTATTTGGAATTTATTGATACTGAATGGTTTAAAAATTGTTCTTGGATAACTATTTCTTCTAAGTTTGCAGAAATTGGTTCTGTAAGTTATAACTTATTTTTCTTTCTTCAAAACATATTCATAAAAATGCTACAGTTTTGATATATTGAAATAAATTAAAATTGGTACTAGGAAAGAACAATTACCCATAAAAACGCATATTATCAAACACCGTTCTAATTGACTTTTCTCTCTTCTCTACACAGTTTTTTTTCACTGGTGCTGCAACTAATATATAAGTAATGTATCACTTATGAGCTGTCAGATTATAGTCATTCTTTTTAAACACAAAATTACATGAACTTGTGAAAATTCATGGTTGGCTTTTTAACAGCAAAAACTAAGTTACCTATAAAAACATGGGGAAAAGTGTACAGGGGATAATCAAGGCAATATTGAGCTATACCAATACAATAAACTGTACTACAGTGCAGCCATGGGCGCCCATAAGGGGGGGCAAGGTAGGGCACTTGCCCCCCCCCCCTAGAGTTTTAGGTTAATGTCTCATGATGTAAACAAATGGCAAAACCAGAACTAAATTTGTTAAAAGTTAAAATTTGCCCCCCTCTAGAAAAATGTTTTGAAGTTTGCCCCCCCCCCCCCTAGAAAAATTCCTATGGGCGCCCATGAGTGCAGCACCGATAATCCGGCATCGGCGGGAATGACGCTGTGCCGCATTACCGATTTTTTCCGGATTACAGATGTGATGAAAATTCCATTAAAACCATTGTCGATCATGTGCTATTGACCAGTGTATTATTTATCAATGAAAAGTAGTCTTTAAAATATGCATACGATCGCTGTATAAACCGCCAAAAAAAAAAAAAAAAACACTGGAACAAATGTAATTTAGTGTTTAATTCAAACTAAAAACTATAAAGCAGAAAAGATCATTGATTTTGGAATATTTTCATAAAATATAAAACAAATAGTAACTGAAATTTATTTAAATACTAATTTAAAATAAGTGTATTAAATTATTATTAGAATCTAATTAGCTTTTGTATTTACATTAAATACATCGGTTAATTTGACTTGCTTCATTTTTTTTTTCGGTATTTAATTGGTTAATTAAAATATGCACATTAATCAGTTGACTCTCAGATATAAAATCGAATTTATTAAATCTCTCCATAGTTTGTACCATAGAGTTTTATTTTGCAAGCTGAATTATTCCGAATTTTACTCTCTTCAGTCACTTCACAGCTTCTTAATTACGTCGAAACATACCAATTACCCCCTCCTTTCCCTCTTGCTTTTCAAAGCACTGGCGAATTCCTTCCCGCGATAGTTATTGCATTTCGCACAGTGACAGTAATCAGGATGTCTAGAAACGAGGCAATGTGTCTCGAAGGAGCCGAAGCTACATGTTTACGATGATGTGTAAACATGCTGTCTTGTTTTAAAAACTCATACCTATTAATGTTCTATGAAAGCACTCGCATTATCTTTGAATTCTTCATTCAACTACACTGCACCTTTGACTTCAATTAATTTAAATGTAATAAGCGAACCAAGCCGTATTTATTGTATTTTCTTGCCTATTATCCGCAGCGGCATATAATCCGCATGCACGTTTTTCAAAATATTAAAGCAAGGTTTAAGAATGAAAATTTTTAACGAGACCTTTTTAAGTATGTTACAAAAAATTAAAACTAAAGCTTTATGGAAAAGTAAATTATTTGAAATA
Source organism: Cheiracanthium punctorium (assembly GCA_038373885.1). Lineage (NCBI taxonomy): Eukaryota > Metazoa > Arthropoda > Arachnida > Araneae > Cheiracanthiidae > Cheiracanthium > Cheiracanthium punctorium. Next base: position 45,039 of record JAWZYV010015054.1, on the reverse strand, counting down.
TGTTAAACTGTATTCCATACCTTTGGACAATTCTGTGAGTAAAAAAAAATATTTATTTTATACCTGCTAAAAAACTTACATGTAGTAATTATTTTTATTTATTTTAAAGAATAGTGCTTTTTAAAAATCTTATTCACTTTTCGTGAATGGGCAAACATGAAATTAGAAGTGAAAGAGGAAGAACAAATATATTTCAGTGATTTGATATGGTGTTGTACATTCCAACCATTGGATGTAATACAAAATTTGCATGACTATGTCATTTATTCTAGCAATCTTCTGTGTTCTGAATTCAATTTTCCCAATTTCTATAGTTATCAATTGATGGATAAGTTGAATTGTTTGATGCAATTCCAAATAATGTGTAATAGTAATGAAGGTATATATTCAGTAACTTTAAAAACTTTACTTTTAATCATTCAATAATTATTGCGAACAAAAGAATTTAAATAAAATTATGATTTATATTATTAAATTTTATATCCTATCCTGCACTGCAGAAATTTTAATATTTTTATTACATACTAAACACATCTATCCTAATCAATTTACACTGACAGTCCTTTTCTGTTTAAAAGTTTGTACCAATATAGGTGAAATATCATATATGAATGTGATCCAGTAATTGTGGTCCAGTAGTGATAGTGTGATAAAATTGAGGAACAAAAATTAAGTCCCTCTACCTTCCCCTACTGCCTAACAAATCATGTCTGGCTAAAAATTTCTGAAACCTTCTTCAATAAATGTACTATTCTTATAAATAATAAACATCTACATCATGTAATTTTGAGAAGAAAAAAAAAATTAAGCAAAAAATTCAAAATTACTTAGATTAAAACTTCTTTTTTTTTTAAATCAAAAACTTCTAGTTATGTGCAGATTTAATTCACATATTTGTCATGTTTAGAGCAAAATATTATCAACAAATCATTTTTCCTATTTCGCTTACACTTACTTCTACAGGATATTTTCTCCAAAAGAAGGGGGGGGGGTGAACTAAAGACAAACTGGAAAAAATCTAACTGCATTGTAAGTCAGAACACATATTACAACTCTACATGTTGAATTTTCGGGGATTAGATAGTTTCAAACCAGTTTCTAGATATGTTATCTACTTGTACATTCTCGTGGAACCCCAAAGTGCCCTTTTTGAAATTTCTCTCCCCCCCCCCCCCCCCCTGAAAAGGATTAGAAAAGAAAGTGTTTTTAAAATATATGTACTAAGTACGGTAATTGTAAGTTACGTTGTATGTTTTTGTGAAATGTTTTGTTTAGAAACGTTGAAGTTACTGTATCGAATCTAACAGACATCTGTTTATATTTAATGAATGCATTTTGTTCCTATCTGTACGGAAACAGAACAAAAGACAGATATTTTGACTGTGTTTCAGTCGCATCATTCCTGATGTCAAAACTTATATTCCAGGGGAATATTCTTAAAATTATTCATCATTCTCTTAATATAATTTTCCTGATGCATAACTAAACAATTATTTCTTGTCTCAAATTCTACACCCAAAAATTTTGATATAGGTCCCAAATCCTTGATATCAAATTTTGTTTTCAACATGTTTACAGTGTCATTAAGATAATTATTGTCAAAGGCAAACACTGCAAAATCATCGACATATACAAGAATAAGTACTTTCCAATTTAAAATATACACACAATTACAATCTTTCATTTGCTAAAAACCTAATTCCAAAGGAGTTTCATTCAATTTGAAATACCATTCCCTCCCAGCCTGATGAAGGCCATATAAAGCCTTTTTTAATTTTAGAAATATTTTACACTGTTAATTTCAATGAAACCTTCAGGCTGTTCAAGAAAAGTTTCCTCGTTTATTTTACTATACAAATATGCACACTTGATATCCAGGTGTTTGTTTCCAATCCATCAAAACGACTAATAAAATCATGAAATATCTAACTAAAGTAAAGTTTACTGCAGGAGAAAATGTATCGTAAAAGTCAATACCTTCAGTTTGTCTTAAACCTTGGGCTACAAGGCGGGCCTTATACCTCTGTATTTTTCCAGACGAATCTCTCTTTAGATTGTAAACCCATTTACATCCCAAAACTTTTTGATTTGTGGGTCTAGGGACCAACTCATATGTATCTCTGGATTTTAGGGTCTCAATCTCTTCTGTCATTGCTTTGTACCAGTGCTCCTTTTCTGGTACACTTTGTGATTCTTTAAATGAAAATGGAATTCTCACTTCAACACAGTGAGCCTCAGCATCAGAATCATTCAAAGGTTCATCCCCTTCATACGAGTTATCTGTTGAAGAGAAATCAAAATTTTCTTCTTCAAAATCTATGTCCTCTTGTGCACAATATTTTTTGACATTGTTTAAACTTCTCAGTCTAATCCCAGGCTTAGGGTAATAATATACATCCTTACTCCTTTTCCTTTATCCTCTAAAGGTTTCGATGTATCAAAAAGGTCAAAATCTGAATTGGAAACATCATTGTCATCACTAAGGGGAATGTCTAACCAAAATTCACTACTATTTACATTTCTAGAAATTGGCTTTGGATTTTCCTTAAATTTAGACTCATCAAATTTTACATGGTTGTTCTTAATAATTTTGCATGTGTTTGGTTTCCAAATTCGATATCCTTTTTTTTTTTTTAATTGCGTACCCCACCAAAATTCCTTTTTCAGTGTTTGGTTCTAATTTGTCTCTATGTTGCTTGGGGACATTGATGTAGGCAATACTGCCAATTGGTTTCAAGTGTCTTACAGAGAATTTTCTCTCTGACCAAACATATAGGGGTGTTTTTCCATCTAAACTTTTGTGGGGGAAACGGTTTTTTAAGTAATTTTGGGTGTGTATCATTTCTGCCCATAATGTTTTAGGTAGCTCTGCATGATATAATAGAGCTCTAGCTCCTTCAAGAATGGTCCTATTGTACCTTTCAGCCACACCATTCATTTGTGGAGAGTATGCGTTAGTTCTTTCTACTTTAATTCCACTATCTTTTAAATTTTCTTGAAAAACTTTTGAACAGAACTCCATGCCATTATCGGTGCGAATTCTCGTAATTTGTTTCCCTGTCTGTCTTTCCATTTCGGCTTGATATATCTTAAAATAATCAAATGCTTCATTTTTGTGTTTTAAAAAATAAGCAGTGGAAAACCTAGAGTAGTCATCAATTACACTCAAGAAATATTTCGAACCTCCCATGGAGTCTACTGGAGTAGGACCCCAAATATCTAAGTGTAATAATTCTAGCACTTGCTTAGATGAAATCTTATTAATAGGTTTAAAAGATTCTTTATGAGATTTGGACATGTTACACACTTCACAATTTTCAAATTTACCACTTAAATTTTCAAGTCCATAAACATTTTCGGATTTTGATAATTTACACAAATCTTTAACATTTTGGTGACCAAATTTAATGTGCCAAAGCATTAGATCGCTTTTATCCGTATTATATGCTTCATGATCTCTTATAATATCAGCATTTACAGAGTAGAATTTATTTAGAAATGATTCCAAAAACAAAGTACCATCAGGTTTCCTAATGCTCAATTTACCGTTTTTAATGAAAATACTATAACCTGCTTCATCAATTAAACGGCCGGATATTAAATTTCTAGTCATGTTGGAGCATATAATACGTTTTTTAGCATCAAAAACTTCTTATCTCTGTTTTGATGAACATTTAATTTAATATTACCTTGACCACAAATTTTTGTAGAACCCTCTGCAATATTTGCCTGCTCCGTATTTGTTAATTCCTCAAAATCACAAAAAAAAAACTTTTATCGTTACAAAAATGTTCAGTTGCCGCGGAGTCTATGATGAAATTAACACTTTCGGGATCTGACATTAAAGCCGTTGCAATAAAAACATCCGAAGTTCCTTTCTTTGCATCCGCATTATTTTTCTGCTGATTTCACACGTTATTCCGTCTGCAATTCTTCATTTTATGTCCTGGAAGCCCGCACCCGAAACAGTTTTTAGTTTTTCTTTTGCAAGCAGTTTCGTTTTTGAACTGGCACCTTTCGGTTTCGACTGCGGTGCTCAGCACGCTTCTAGAAACAGATGGCTTGTTATCATAAATGACCGTCGACTCGGCCTGATGTTGGAGTCTGTCAAATTCCGCTATTAGTGCTTTTCGAACATTTGCGGAAGTAAATTATTCGTCATTCAATTGATATAGCTGTATGACTACGTTATCGTAATGCGAGGGTAATTGATATAACATCTGATATGCAATTTCGTCGTCAGGAACAATTTTACTTGCTAATTCTAAATCTTTAGCTGCTGTCAACAATCATCCTATAAACATAGACATAGTTTCGTTTTTCTTTAGCCGAATGTTCATAAATTCGGTTCGGCCGCGTGCTGGGTTCGAAGTTTTTGCAAATCGAATCCCACGCTTCTTTTGCAGTGTCGCATTCTAAAACTAAATTCTTTAAATCTTCTTCCAGGGATAAGCAAATTGTAGATAAGGCCTTTGCGTCTTTAAAAGTCCATGCCTTCAACTCTTTTGCTTCCGTATCTTCCGGTTTCGTTTCTGAGCCATCCACAAAACCAAACAATCCTTGATGCATTAATAACATCTTTATGTTGAATTTCCATTGTCGGAAATTGTCCCGATTTAATTTCGTAATCCAGAATAAACTTGATTCCTCTACGGAATTCATTTTTCACGGAAAGAAAAATAAACAACCACACTCTGCTACCATATGCTGCGTTTACGCTGCTTACATTGTTTTTCGGGCATGGACCAGAAAGTGAACGGGTTAATTTCCAAACAACACAGACAACGATGAGCAGCCAGAAGAGAGATTTTATTAAAGTTCACACATATTTACATTATGTACAAAGTCACATGATCAAACGTCATGGCCAATGAACTCTCTGATTGGTTGTAGGTAGTTGAATCTGAGGAAAACGATTCATGCAGGAAAGCCAACAAATCCAAGGAATTCAAGAAGTAATTAGAAAAGGTCATGAGCAAGTTCAGCAGCTAAATGAATCTGACGTTAGAGACAGACATAAGGAATTGTTTATGAAGAAAGAGGGAAAAACTCTCCTTTACCGCACTATTGAATATCGCACTTGCAAATGTACTGACTTTTCCCGGAGCAGGTGTGGCACAGAGCCTCACATACCTCACACAGAACGTGAGTCATTAGCAGACCAGAGGAGAGCTAGATATGTCACAATCGATGGAATTTTAAAGAAGAGAAGTTTAAGGAGAATGAGAGAAAAGTTCAAAGGTTGGAAAGAGAAATTTCGAGATTGGTGGAGAAAGAGGTGAAATTTCCAATATTCAGTGTATGTTTCAACTTGAGTCATTGATTTGGAAAGTGAAAATAACGAAAGATAAGTACGAAAGACTGAAGAAAACGCTGAATGCCTATCTACTGCCACTTTGGGAGATGCGTTCAGAAACGACCAAGTTAGAATGAAAATCTCAGTGCTTTCACAAGTCTGCGACGCAAAGTTATTACGGACTGGGTAGTAGGAACTCTGGTATCAACTTTATTTCCCAATCTAGAAAGCGTAAGGAATGTAGTTGGAGAGAAACCTTCACAACTGACTCTCGACCCATATAAAGTTAGAGGAAGGGTAAGATGACTCGCAGTGGAAGAAGGCTTTAAAATTTTCCTTGGGTTGTGTTTTGATAGGAGGAAGAACAAAACCAGATACATAGAAAAATTTGTTGACTGCAAATTACATCCAAGTGTTTGTCACAAAGAACATATCTCGCTGATAATGGAACCTGGTTCAACATACTTTGGCCATATGTCGCAATCTGATTTTAAGAATTTCACTGGAAATTTGGGAGAGTTTGACACGAAATCTATTGATTGTGGCACCCTCACATGCATTGGGGATGGTGGCGTATCATCAAATTCTGGAATTAACAAAGGCGTCATCCGAAATCTAGAAACCCAGTCCTCTAATCTAACAAAATCTCTGCAATGTTGTATTTGCCAACTTCACACCATAGCAAACAGCCACTCCAAAATTTGCTGTCTATCTATCAATCAGATGATGGTTTCCTACGATCAAAATTATTACACTTGACAAAAAATGCCACAGTTTGATTTGAAGTTGGGCTTTACATTATTCATTAAAACGCATGCTCCAATAATTGGATGCTTGAGCTGGCATGGGCAGGACTCGGATCGCAGGCAAATCAACAAGGTGGGTCCTGGGTAATGTAGTTGCGATTATGGTTGTACTAGAGAAGAGCTGCGAACGTTACTGGCTATTTTTCAACGGGATTAATTCATTTAAAATATAATTTTTGCTTTCTACATATTTTTGTCAAAAAACACAATTTTTTCCGATATTTACAGATTTCAAGCTCGATGTGCAGTTCCTAGAAATTGTTACAGCCCCTTCAGATTTTACGGACGTCTTATTCATAACAATATACAACTTTTAAAACCACGGGAGCCTAATAATTTGGAAAAGTAATTTTTTAGTCGATTTTTTGAAAAGTCATATTTTTCAAAAATTTCTAAATTTCAACCTCGATGTGCAACCCCAAGACGTTGTCGTAGAACATTCAAATTTTACATATGTCTTATTTATATCAATTTACAACTTTTAAGACCTCAGGAGATAAAGATTTCGAAAAAAAAAAAAAATTTTCGATCCACCCTAGTGTACAGGTACATGAAGACGTTTCCAACCCTGTATTGCTATGTGATTCTGAACTGTCTCTGTACCCCTACACCCCCTGCAAGTTTGTCAGTTTCATAGCGAATCAAACTGTATATACACATACACACACAAGGTGACCCAAAAATCTCTCTCAAACTCTGCATAGCCAGATGCCTCCTTGGAAGTACAGTAGAAGACCCAAAATCCGCCGACCCGAAATCCGCAAGGCTCTAAAATCCGCACTGTCTATTCAATGTAAACAATGAAATCTGCCCTACCAGCAGCAAGCTCAGAAAACTACACTATAGCCACAAAGTAAAACTGAATAAGCTATTCCCACTTGAAAAAAAATATTTTAAGAGTTTGTGAGCTCTCATGGTAACATTGATATCCTTGAAATGACTGACAGTGACACAATTAACACTCAATTATGATCACATGACACAGTAACAAATGAGGATGATCAAAAAGTTGATAAAATAACATTTAATCAAGGTTAGGCTCTGTGTAAGAAATATCTCAGATTTGTAGAGCAGCAAAGCTGTGTTACAGAACAGGAAATAATGAAAAAATAAAATAACTATAATTAGAATAACTGAAAAAACACTCAAAAAAACTGGTGTTAAACGATAAAGTAATTAAAAAACTTTGTAAAAAACACACATAAGAAGTAAAAGGAAAAAGGATACGCGTTTCGTTCAAAAATTGTTTTGAACTTCTTCAGTCTGTTCTTTACGTCGAAGGACTTGGACTGAAGAAGTTCAAAACAATTTTTGAACGAAACGCGTATCCTTTTTCCTTTTACTTCTTATGTGTGTTTTTTACAAAGTTTTTTAATTACTTTATAATTAGAATATCCCAAAGTCCTAAACTACTATTAAATATACATGTTTAAATAAGTTGATCTATAATCTCATAGTTTTGTATATTGTATTATTCCACTGTATTTTTATATTATGATTCTGATAATAAGTAACATGATTTGTTTCTCTTGATCTATATATATATATTTCTTCGTGGGGTGGAGGGAAATAGAATAAATTTCCTATTATGACCCAAAATCCGCAAAAGGTCTGGAACCAAGCTGTGTGGATTTTGGGTCTTCTATACATAAAAATTTCCCAGAGCACTGTACCTGTACGATCCATAGTTTACAAGAAAAATGTAAGCAAAAGCAGAAATGTCATAGCCAGTGTACTGAAAGAGTCTTTATTGTAAGCATGAACATGGGTTTTCTTGCATATGCTCTCAAGACCGTCAAAGCCATGAGCGAAAAATCTCTAATCGCTCGCTTTTAAACGCTATTTTTTGCTGTAATTTTTCCTCGACCTGTTTTTGACATCAGGAATACGTAATTTATACGTGTGTGCGCTTGCTGGGATCACTGCAAAAAGCAATCCTTCTTTTTTTGATGGCTTCAGGCAAGACCATTCTTTTGAATATTCATCAATAAACTGCTGTTTCCTTTTCCATTTTTTTTTTTTTTTAATGACACATCCGTTTCAACTGTTTCTTCAGCCTTACGTTTCAGGTGATAGAAGAAATTTATCTATAGCTTAATTTAATCAAGCTAAAAATCCAACAGAATTTGCATTTTTTTTTCAACACGTTAAAAAAAAAAAAATTGGACACTACTAAACATACGTGTGATGTCAGAAAGCAAATGCTTGTGACAAATGCAGCAATAAAATTAGAGTTGAGTTGAGAAATTCTTTCACTTTGCCCATCATTGGTTTTAATCTTTTCACTTCAAGTGCATTTCAAAACACCATTTATTATTTGGAACAAGGAACAGGATTATTCATCGTGTTGTGGTACACATCTCCACCCACTAAATTCATTGACGTCATGAAGTGACATCAATGAGAAGCGTGGCTTCACATGGAAGAAGCCAGGGAGAAAAGCCAAAAACCAGTTCCAGCTCAAGACCACCGAAGCCATGAGCAGAAAATCGACGATCTATTGACGGAACATAGACCTCGTGAGGGTGACCAACATAACTGTTGAAGATCAGCCGCCTCCCTGGCCAACATAGAACGGCTTTTTATAATGTCATCAGAACAATGTATGTTTGATCTCTTTTAAACGCTATTTTTTGCTGTAATTTTTCCTCGACCTATTTTTGACATTTTGACAACGGAAATACATAATTTATAAGTGTGTGTGCTTGCTGGGTAGTAGTCCCCCTTATCCAGTCCACTGTCCAATTTAATGTTTCTAATTGATTTTCCTTGCACTGGATTTGATTTTCCTATTTTTCTCAAACTATGAGTCATACACAGGGACGTACCTAGAAAAAAAATTCGGAGGGGGTCCAAATAGTGAAAAGGCAGAATTTTTCACAAAAAGACTTCACCATTCTTTTTTTTTTAACTGAAATTGTATTCTAACAATAAGTTGTCTTTTATTTAGTATTAATTTTGTTAAATATAAGGTGAACTCAGAACAGTGAAACACTATGTTGAATTTTTCTAGGGTAGATTGCACCTTTGTGTAAACTACTTTTTTGTCTTCTCCCCCCCCCCCCCCTCCATCTCCTAAAATTAAAACTCATTGTAAATTTTCATATAAATATAGCTAAAATTTCCATATGTGCCTATAACATAAGTGACATTTTTTAGTGCTATCAATGAATAAAAAGAAAAACAAATACTTAAAGCATTGTATGTTTACTCTCACATTAAATTTATCAAGTACTGAAAAAAGAAGCAAATTAAAATTAAAAAATAAATTTTTCATTTATAGCATAAAAAAACAATTATTATAAATAAATATTTACTTTTTCTTGCTTTGATTGCAACAAAATTTTAATTAAGTATTTTATATCAAATTTATCCAAAATTTTGTTATCAATGGAAATCATTGATAAGTCTGCAAGTCATTCTTCAGACATAGTTGAGCATAAATAGCTGTCATTATGAACATTTATATGTAACGTTATAAAATAAATACTAAATATCTAAGTATTTTTAGAGTGTTCCTTTTTTCAATTGTATAATGCACAATTTATATATTTTACTTGTAGATAAAAATTCGCTTTTCCAATCAACACAAAATACAATGAAACTTAATAACTGTATAAAATAGTGCTCGAAATAACTTTCATGGAATTGCTATAACTGAGCAATCCCATGAAAGTTTTAAATTGCAGATAAAATAGTTGACTGTTGCAATCAACTTTGCCTTCAAGATTTGAGACTTGTACAACAACAAACAATGAATCGTTTTTAAAAAAATTAATAAGAATAGCATAAATACATTGCAAAATAACCTTTTTAGTGTTCAATCCAGGGAGGTAGAGACCTGGAGAGAAACGTCCATACAACGAAATTGCATTTTTAACGTTTGGAAAAAGATAAACATGGGAGTCGATTGGTAGTGGCACCCTCGTGTGGCTATCAGTGACTCGTGTGGCCCTCGTATGACTCGTGCGGCCCTTGTGTTGCCACCATATGGTGCATACACGTTTGTGATATAAATACAACTTTTACAAAAATTAGAATCGTTTTGTTTCATAAAATGTTTTTCTAAACAACCAGTGTTGAGCTTTTTGACCTACGTCATACCTTTGCAACTCTTAGCAACATCCTTTTTTTGGTCAAATATTTGTTCTTGTAAGAACAATGATTGGACGAAAAAAGTAGCTTTGTAATATCCGAGTGGACCAAAGAGACAATTCAGTGACGTCACACGAAATTACTCTAGAGGGAAGCCGATCGATCTAACCTAGCGCCACCTATTCCTATACACAAGGATGTCACTTTTCAAGGTGAGTGTGTATGTAATCTTTTTCTATCTGTCCAGTTAATATATATTTTCTCTTCAACTAGAGGTCAAAATTCAGAAAATTTGCAGGTGGCCAGTGGCCACCGAGCTTGAAATTTTAAGTGGCCACTCTCATGTTTTTGAATATTGCACAACTTACATACAAGTTTAATAAACATGTTCAGTTAATATAAGTAATAAGGAAATATTTCTTAAAATATTCATCTAAATCTTCTACTAATTAAAAAAATAAATTACCTGCCAGTATATACAGAGTGTCCCAAACACTCTGACCTAGTCTTTTATTCCTTAAATATTGATCATAGATATGTACAATAAGTCACAAAGTTATATAAGGGACAGAATTTTATAGTGTTGATTAACATTTTCAGAACATTAAATCTAATGAAATAAAAACTTTTGATTTTTATGCCGACCCCATGCAAAAATATTCCCAATTAGTAAAATTGCCCCTTACATTAAATAGGTGATGTACAAAATTTCAACTTTTTTTTTTTTCCAGAATTTCAATTTTTTCAGTCTTTTATCCTTTTTTTTCTGGCTACGACCTTGCGTTTGTCAAAAGCATTTCTTTGTCGTGCTCCCCTACTACCACTCTTTAAAAAGCACTTTACCCGACAACCTTTCAACAATTGGCAGTCCTTTTTACCCCCTTTGCCCTGGTATGTCTTTCACTCTAAAACTTGCCATTCTCCCTGCACCTTCCGTTGTAGAGATCATCGCAGTCAAGATTATCGATTGTTTTACTTTCTATTAAAATGATACTATAACAAAAATACGATCGATTGAAACGACCCTTAACTAAACACGATGTATAACTAACTGTTCCTTCACAAAATTCCAAGCAACGCAATCAGACATTTATCGTAAATGAAACCCGATAAAATTTCCTTTTAAAAATAAGTTACTTTTTTCCTAATTGAGATGCTTATCAGAATCGGACCGTGACAGTCTTTTCCATCTGTTTTCTTTCGTTCACGTAACCCAAAAAGAGGCACCCCTGGGATGACCAGGAGCAGAATTATATCCAGTGTTCTGCAACATAACTTCAAACAGTTGCAAATGTTCTGCAGGCATTTTGTCCAAGTCTGACCGACCACGATAAAATGCAAAATAGATATAAAAGTTGTGCAAAAAGTGAAGAGAGAAGGCATGGCATAAAGGGCACATAGCTTTAATTACTCTGCTGAACATATCATTTTATATCTTCTTTCTTTTAAAAGATGAAATGTTCTGCAAAGACAGTGATTGTTCTGCGACGTACGTCGCACTTTTACCCACTTTCTGCTTTTGGGCTGGGATGTTTGTTTTTACCTAATGTAGCAATAAAAATCTACAATCTCTGGCACATAACTTTCAGTTGGGGGTAAGAAAGGGATTCAAAACAACTTGTCCGTTGATCCTATAATGTGGGCGTTATATTTGATAATTATTAAACAATCATAATTCGAGGCTTCAGCTTTTTAGTGAAAGCCATTAGTAGTATAAATAAAGGCAGCTTCTATAGTTTATAAACTGGCTGTTTTGCGCACTGGCAAGTTTTTGTTCTTAATGATTGTTTAGTATAATCATTATCTGGCCTTCCTACTTTAAATTATCTGTAAAGATATTTACTAAGCATTAGAGACAGATTCATTTAGAAATGAAAAGCCCCTTTTTGCGAGTTAAAATGCAGGACTTTATGACGTCCATTGATCTGAATTTATGTGACGGACTAAAGAAATGAAGGTTTAGGAATAAACTAATCATTTTGAGATTGCACCAAACCTGTTCTGAATATTTTCTATATGGTACAATAAAGTGCCTTTTTTCGAGAACAAAGTATCCCTATTTTTAAATCACCCGTGCGTCTGCATTTGCATACTCCATTGGTCTTTATTCATGACAAACATTGTTAATTTTCCCCGGTGAACAACTGTCATCCACTTTATGCTGGCCATAAGCCTTATTATGCCAGAATAAATCTTGAAATGTTTATTTATTTTATTTTATTTTATTTTTTGTATTAATAGATCACAAGAAAATAGTTTATAAATGAATGCTCGCCACTTTTCGGATTTTTGTTCTCAGAAAGAGATCCCCGCAAATTGCAGGAAATTATGCAAAAACAAACAAGTGCAGGTGTCTGCTTCAAACCGCAATCTTATGCATTGTCGTAATCCCCGTTTGCAAATTTCCAGAACTGAACAGATGATTACTTTTGCTAATTGGTAAAGTGGTACTAATACCCTTTATCAATGATCCAGCTTTACCCCCCCCCCCCCAATCTTGGGGGGGGGGCAACCGAAATCGATCTTGGAGTTTAGTTGCCGTTTAAACCGGGACGTTTAACTTTCAATTCATAAAAACTTTGTGAAAAACAGAAAGAGAGTGGGGAAATAAACTGTGGTGACTGATACATAAATTTGCAGTCTCCACTTTCAAAAATACAGTCGGCGAGTGGCGACCGTTAATTTTGACCTTTATCTTCAACACTCGTTTATTTAACTTTTTGGATCCTGTAATAGCTGAAATCATCCAAGTGCCTTCGTTCCCATAATATCCCAGTGTAGCCGACAAGGTATTCACTCCCCCCTTACAGGTGTGTCCGGTTAACAAGCATGAAGAATGAGGCGGACGATTTTTGATGAATTGGGTTTAACCGCTGGTGGAATTTCCGGTCAAGTGGGAGAAAGGCGTTAAGTTACTTTAAAATTGTCATTGCCCTGTGTGCAATGTGTTGTCAAAAGCAGTTACAATAGGCCTTCTTCTGGTTATCACAATAGGATTCCTCTCTCCCCGAGTGCTTTCTCAAGATGGGAGGTTCTAAATTGTCAACAATCAGTGATAAAAAAAGTTCATTTTCTTTAGAGGTGGGGGGAAAGGCATTTTCGGCTATTTCCCTGGGAATCAACAGCTATAAGATTATCTTGGAGCTAGGAACTAAAGATTTAAACGTCCAAAGTGAAAGAGTAAAAATTTATTCTTATTTTGAATTTAAATTTAATTTTTTAACCCCCCCCCTACTCTCTCAAGGAAACCAATAAAGAAAAAAAAAAAAAAAAAAAAAAAAGCTTCTTTGAATAGGACAAGTTCAGATTTTCAATTTAATCTTTTTCCATCCCTCTTGAGAGTGAATATTTTTTCCCTTTAGTACTCTTTCATTTAAAGCTCTAAGAATAAAAATTTATTACTATTTTAAATTTAATTTTTTAACCTACCCACCCCTCCAGAAAAAGAAAAAAAAAAAAAACTACTAAGTAGAGCTGGTTCAGTTGTGAATGAAAATGATATTAAAAATAAATGTAAAGAACATTTTGGCAAGAAATAAATTTAGTTTAACAAGTAGTAACAAGAGCACTAGTTATTAACAGAACATGTACTTATTTTTGCTTATGTGAGGTGGAAATTTACTGAAATGAGCACAAAATTTTACTGATGTTAATTTTCCCAGGTTGGCATGTATGAAAGAGCATTTATCTCAATATTTTTCATGCATTCTGAATTTGCCATGCTACAGTCTATTTACTTTAAAATTTGCTTTTTGGGTTTTCCCTCAACCAAAAGGTAACTGCCAACTTCTTCTCCGAATTTACTTTTCCATGTGACTCAATAAGATCGATGTACTGCTCACAGTAAAATTGCTCGTTTCTTAGACATGTTTCTTCTCTAAGCTGCAAGACTTGTACTTAGTACATACTGTGTACTAGCACCTGCTGTCGATTTGCAGTAGAGCCACTGGTTTGGGATGTGGTTCATGTTTACTTCCATAAAAATGTAAAAAAAAATTTCGGACCGATTGGGTAAAAAATTGGTCATTGGAAGAGGTGGTCACTCATAGAATGGTCACTGTAGTTCTTTAAATACCTGTTTTTAATGTTGATTCTGTATTTAATATTTGTGATGTAATAATTTTTTAGATAAAAATGTTTTTTTAATTTATTTATTTATTTTCCAGAACATAGTGAAGATACGATTAAAAGTTGTAGATACTATAGAAGAGTTTTCTGAAGAAACACCTTGGCATGATATTATCTACCACTTGCCTAATCTAGAAGTGTTATGTTTTGAAGGTACATTTTATCCTTGTCCTGATAAAATTCTTGAAAGTGTTTCAAAATATTGTCCCAACATTGTAGAAATTAATGTAGAAGACTCTCTCGTTACAAATTATGGGATTAAAACCCTTTGCTTGAAAGAAGATGGAAAAGTTTCTTGCTCAAAATTGAAAAGGCTTTTTGTTAAATTTACAGATGTTACAGACGATGGCATGGAACACGTATTAAAGAACCTTCCTTCTCTTGAATTGATTGATTATAATGATCTTACCCAATTGTTGTACAAATTGCACAAAGATGATTTGCCATCCTTGGACAAAGTAGAACCTTACAAATTCATAAGCTTAGACTTATTAGATTGTGCACGTACAAAACCACCATTTTTTGATGATATTTTAGAAATATGTTTGTCTTTATGCCCTAATTTAAAATCTCTTACTTGTCCTTTGTTTAAGGAAGAACAGCTAAAGTTATTTTCTAAACTGGGCTGCTTGGAGGAACTTCACTTAAAAGATAATTCAAAGTCTGCTATCGATATAAGTAATATTTTAAAATCAAAAGGTGGTCATCTAACTTTTTTGACTGTTCAAAATTGCACTGTTTCAGTTCCAGTTCTAGCCAAAAACTGCATTCGTCTTAAGACACTAAACCTGCATAGTGTTCGTTTCATTGTTGATGATGATTCTGAACATTTACTTCCATGTTTGGACTCATGTACTTTTGAAAATGTTATTAATGATTCCACAACTGATAAAGCTGTAAAGTTGTTGCTGTCATCATCGAAATTGAAATCAATAGCATTCAAAACGTGTAAACTATCTCCAGATATGAAAACACAAATTTTAAAGTGTTGCGAGACCTGTTCTATAGAGTGTATTAATTTGAACTGCTCTAAAATTGATCTGTCACTTTCAAGTGACATTATTCTCAATTGCTGTTCATTAAAATGTTTACATTTAGAAGGCTGCGATGCGAAAGGAAGAAGATGAACTAATATTAAACAAACTGTCTCATGGAGTGCCTAACAATCCAACTATTCATTTCGATAAAAAGTATTCGCTGAAAATTGTTTGTGTTTATAGAAGTTTTGATGGTGAAGATAATTCATCTCTTAAGCACTATGATTATGATGACAATATGGCTATGATTATGTCGAATATTTGTAACTTTAAATTTTGTTGATATTATATACTCATTATACATTGTATCTATTGTATGTATATTCTGACATTAGAAATTTAAAGAAAAATTTTTTGGCTTGTTACTGTGTAAATCAATAGTTTTTGTGTAGATTTAAGACATCATACAAGTACTAAAGAATGATTTTTAATGTATATTTTGTTAAAATATAATATATATGACTCGTTAATAATTAATCATATCTGGCTTGTCACTATAACCAATACTCATATCAACAATTGTGGTATTTTTGTGATAGTATTTAGTTAAAATTCAAACACGGAAATATCTTAGTTAAAGAATTAAAAGCCTTAAAATTTCCGTAAAATTCTAAAAACACACACTATTTGAGCGCTTTCAACAGTTCAGTCCACTGTTGAGTTTCTTTCTTCTATTTCTGATTAGGCGGGGGATAATATTGCTGGGATAATTAGCTTCGCGCGCAAGTTGCTGTATAAATTGTATTTCATCCTTTAGTAATTTCTGGTTGGAGCATATTTCTAGGGCTCTATTGACATGTGAACGTAGGATTGATATTTTGTAGTTATAGGTAGTTTTTGAGTAATAAAATTGTCAGTTACTCCTCATCAATGACGCACACAAAGAAAAATCCAACTTTACTCATCCGATTCCCTACTGCTGCGGTCTCCCTGTAAAAATATCCAACCGTGCCCGTAAAATGAACCTTCGTATCCCCATTAAACCCAATAGCAATATATTTAAAAGAATCCCGTCAGATAAAGACAAAATAAACCCTCTAGAAACTGCAGGCATTTGCAAAATAAATTTCACTTATAGAGATTCCAACCTTCCTGGATACTACATTGGTGTTACAAAAAGAAAAATTAAAGATAGAATTAAAGAACACATAAACGATATAAAATAATATAGACAAAGTACCGCCCTTTCCCACCTAGCCTTAAAAGAAAATATAGATATAGATTTCATAAATGTCAAGAAAATAGCTAATTACAATAACCACAGTTATGTCTTAAAAAGGGAAGCATTGATGGAAATAATGACACAAGAGGGAGCTGTGTTAGACCCTGCAAGGGTCTAATAGTAAGTGGGAAGTTAACCCACGAATTGGCAAATCGCTGAAAAACAAATTCACAAACTTTACTTAAGTTTTATTATGCAGAGTTAAACTATGCAGCGTTAGCGATTGCTGTAAGTTTTAAAAGCCTGACAGAATAAAATTTATATATGATTTCTGGAAACATTAAATTGTGTACTAACTCAATAAACAGTCATTTAAGTAAAATGTAACAAATTAGTTTATTAACAATAACAATATAAAAACAGTTACATTAAATATGACTAGATAATTTGATATGGCTGACAAGTAAAAAGATATTCTTATTAAAACAGAACTTTATTTTTAAAAGCAGTAATCTTATTATGTAAACCTAACTGTAGTCATAACATATAAACTTATTTAGTATGGCCATAGCGTTAACGCTTTAAAGGAAGAAATTATTTCAAAGGAACCCTAAATGCATTTAATTACCGCTGGATACCGGAGAGGCACGCTCTGAATCACAACAGAATCAAATTCTTGCAAAGTCCTTTCATTGCACTTGAAAAAGATCACCGGGCTTTCATAATACACTGCTGGAGAAACATCACGGGAAAGATGATCACCGGTCTTTCACAATATACTGCCGAAGAAACACCATCACACAACATCTATTACACCCTAAACTGGGCAGGAGTTGAGAGGAATCACATACTGAAGTCGAAACGAAATAAGAAACTGGAAACTCGAAAACTGCCACCGGCTTGCCGAGACGGCCCTTTTAAACAACACTCGGGCAGGAAACCGGAAACGCCCACGGAGGCGCGAAACTAATAGTATAGTCTGTTCGCGGAAACGAGAGAACGAAAGTAAACAACAGGGTTACCAAAGAATTACATTTTTTGGCACCAATCTCTAGTTTGGAGTTAAAGGTTAAATGCGCCTAACAGCGTAAATGGGAGAAAGCAGAAATTCATACTGTGCTTGGCGCTTTGGCAAAATGCCAGGTGTTGACTCTTCGCCAGTTTACATGTGCCATTATTTAGTTTCGTTCTCTCGACTCGGCGAACAGACTATAGTTTGCCTATTTTTAACTTTGTTTATTTAATGGATTACTTCATAAGAAATCAAATTGCGGATAGTCAGATCTAGTGCAATTATACTTTCGCTTTTCAAAATACATCGCATGAACGGCACGCATTTAAACTGCGCATGCGTAGAGAGGGGGACTGTTACTTCCACATACAGCTTGGAGCACTTCTAAAGACCATTTCGTTCAAGTTCTACAAGCATGCGTGCATTACTTTCCAACCTACCTTGGTAAAAATGGTATAAAATATTTTATTTTAAAAAATCTCAATAAGAGGATTCTATCTTTTCTAACTAGAATAATCGATATAATAAATAATAAAAAATTCGGATAAAACATTCATTATCGTATTACTTTCAAATGTTTTTGCAGGATATAATTATCTTAAATGTAATCAAGTATTTCGTGAGTTTCTTTGTGGAGCAAAAGTATCAGAAAACACCCTTTGTTTTCAGTTTTCCTGGGGTTATGGCTTCCCGGATAGCCTGACCATCTTGCCTTTGTGCAAAGATCCTTCCCATTCTAATTATTTTATCCGAATGAACTTACTGTCATTCGCGACCCTGACCTGTGGTTTCGACAGGCCAAAATCATTTTTTTTTTTAAAAATATTTAACGCTGTTAATTTCCGTGATAACTATTATGATTTATCAGAACTGCTGATTCTCAAAATATAAAAAATGGCGTACATTCTATATCTAATTATTGTTTGAAATAGTAATTCGACTGTGTTCAAACACTGTAAAATGTAAATAAATAAATACATAAAAATAAAGCAAGTCAAACGCCGAAAGCTTTCTAAAGATGGCTAACTCCCTATTTCATACACCTTCGAATTTCGCCAAAGCCACTCCCTTTACTCTAAGACAAAAGACTTTTGGGGCAGCCCAACATCCCATTCAATACCATTCTCATATTTGCAAAACAAAATAAGTTTATATCCAATATTTACATAAAATTATTGTTTCGATGGGGACTGTCTTTTTTATGGGTCGCGTTTTTTCGTACATTCCTTCATTCATCGCGTTTTTTCCTACATCCTGGAGGGCTTTTTGCAGCTTATCAAGTGGAATGACAAATGTCTCAACGTGCTTGTTTAAATAATAAAAGTCCAGCTCCTAACGATTCTGGGATAGACTCATCGCTCACCGTGCATCTGCCATCTGCAGCCATGTTGAAATTTTCATAAAAACGACATTTTTATCGCTAACTAAAAGCAAAAACTTTTTGTACAGTTCGAAAGATATCTAAGAAAGTAACCTTTTTTTTTAACTTTCATCTACTTTCAACTTTAAATATCTAGCGAGATATCACGCCTTGAAAAAGTAAACTGAGAAGCGAAGCAAACGATTCATCCTTTGATTCTTTGAAAAAAATCACGGAACATATCACCTCGATCGTAACCATAGGTAGGTGTGATCGTAACCTAACCATAGGTTACAACGACCTAACTATAGGTAGGTGTGATCGTAACCAAGGCAAAAATAGTTTAGCTTTGGCACAACACTTAAACATCTATTTGTAGGAATTCTTTTTTAGAAATTGGCAACGTAAATGTACATTGTTATTATGAAAAAAAGACTAAAAATACTGGTGTTAAATGATAAAGTAAATAAAAACTTTGTGAAAAAACCACACATAAAATGTTACTTATAAGATGTATTAAGAGCCGTGAATATTGCACTTGCATCCTGACAGTGTTTGCATGGACGAGGAAACCTAAATGATTCAAGAAACGAGAACGTTTCAAACTTAAACAGGATAAACGGTTAAACAAAGATGAATCCATAAAGTAAAAACAAAAACAGTAAAGAAATAAGCAAGAAAAATAACACGAAGAAAGAAGGGAGATAAGTGAGAACAAAAGTGAGTGTTAATAGTCCAAATAAACATAACTACGAAAAAAAACAAAAAACGAATACATCTTATAAGTAACATTTATGTGTGTTTTTTTCACAAAGTTTTTATTTATTGTATATTGTTATTGTTTTTGGATGTCACATTCTTCTTTTTCTTTTTTTTTCATTGCTCTCACCAGAGTGTTTTTAAAAGTTATGCTGTAGCGCCACAGAGAAGGGATATAGGTGGAGGGAGCCTCCTATTGTATTTTCCCGGGAAAGTTGAAGCTAAGATAAGAGCGTCGTAGGAGAAGAAGAATAAGCGGATTTGGCTGCTTATCGCCCTTTGGTTCGCAAACTCAAGCATTTTATTTTTCTAAAAAGGGAATAGGGGGGGGGGGATGGTTTTTGCAGCACTATTTATTTTCTCCCTCTCTAGTTATTTTGAAATTATTTAGTCTTTAATTTTGTTTTGCAGAACTATGAAGTTTCGGCTTTTGAAAAATTTTATTTTGTTGTATTTTTTGCATTATTTTGATTTTGTTATAAAACATTGAAATAAAATCTAGTGTACATTATCAAATGAGTTAATCTAGTAATGTACATTATCAAGCTTGATGAGAATATTGTTTCGTTAGAGATGATGAGGAAAATTGAAGATGGTTGGTATTGCATGCTTCTTTAACTACGTTCCTCCAAATTTTGCTTTCTCAAAGCAATCTTCTGTAAAATGCTTTGAACGCAGCTTCGAATAATCTAAAGCTTTAAATCCTTCTCTTTTTAAGTGTTTCCTAAAGAAGTCTTCTCTGTAGATCTTTAGGAAAGCTTAAAAAAAAAGTAATTCTTGAGGAAAAAAATAATTTGTAGGATACAGCATGGCTTTGTATTTCGTATAACAAGACACTACTTTTTTCAAAATTGTTATAATTTATCAAAATAGCAATTTTTAATTTTTTTAAAAAGGTCCGAAATTTCAATAAAACTCTTTTTTTTTGTTAATGCTGGTCACGCGAAAAGACTAGAAACTTATTTATGCAGAATAAAATAATGCACACATCGACAACCTTTTTTTCAGAATTTTAAGAAGAATATTAAGCAATTTAAAATTCAAAGTTTGTATTCAGTAGCGCATATAGGTTTCCATTTCGGGAGGCGGGGTGCGATCTAGTATTTTAAGTCATATTGTTACTAGAGTTAATAGGAAGGTTTTAAACAGCTGATTTTTTAGCAATATCTTTACATTTATATACACATATATAGTGAATTCGTTAATTGAAATTTATGTTTCTGTTAACATAATGAAATGGTATTTCTCCCTGCCCCCATGATTTGTGATATTCTTTGTCCAAAAACAGAGGAATATAGCTTCAGTGGATCAGCTTAACCCTTTGAGGCGCAACCCTTTCCCAATGCTGAAAAAAGGGCAGCCGTTGCCATCGCTCGACTTAACTACCAGCAAGATGGCGGACGATCGAAACGTTCATTGCAGCACAGCCAGCTGGCGTCAAAAAAGGGTCTCTGGATCTGTGGCACGCGATGAACGTTTCGATCGTCCGCCATCTTGCTGGTAGTTAAGTCGAGCGATGGCAACGGCTGCCCTTTTTTCAGCATTGGGCAATCTGTCCGGATGTTCTCGCGTTCTTCCCTTTTTCAGCAGATGTCAGTGCTGTTAAAAAGAATCGTGACCATCTTTTGACGGGAAAGGACGTGCTAAAAAGTAAAGGATTCTCCTGGAGCTAGGTCACCCGCAACTATTTTTATAGAAATCAAATCTATTCTTTGTGACTGGAAATAGTCAAAACGTCAGAGTTTGGTGTTCCCAGAGCGGGATCACTGCGCCTTAAAGGGTTAAGTATAATATGTGTTCAAACTTTTATTGCTCCCTGAACTAGATGTTTCAAGAGCGTTTCGAATGTCATAAATATGAATACAAGCTTTAAAAAATTGGAGAAATTCACTGTTCGGTATCGTGGTTTAAAAAAGAAAAAAATAATAAATAAACTTTTTGTATTAATTTTCGTGGCGAATATTCTCTATTAACCGAAGGAGACAGTGCTAGAATTTCAATGCCACGTTTTTGGGTGCATATCAAGTAACGCTTTGTTCTGGAAATCCGTTATCCTCCGGTTGCACTTTTACTTGTGCTGAATGTTGCAAAGAGCATGCCATAAGTCACAAAGACGCCGAGAACCGTCAGAATGAGACTCTTTTCAATGGGAATGGAATTTAAAATCTTAAAACTTGCTACACCTTCTTTCATTGAGGAGATGATGTGCAAGCTTCGTAACCGAAAAAAGTCTATTGACGATTGATGAGCAGTGGCTTGGACATCTTCAGCAGCACTGATGACAGAAGAACCGAAAATGCATAAGCATGCAAACTGGAGTAAGCTAGTCGATGCGGGAATCAGGAGTGCAGTGCCTATTGACAAAGCACTAGCAGATGGAAAAATCATGATATAAGCCTTATGAAACGCTAAAAGAAGCATGGTACTAACAGATAAAAACAAATTAGGTTGCAGGAGTACGTTGGTATTTGACACGATATTTGATATTTTACAATAAACGTCAAACAAAGGCTCCAAATCTTCCTCCTTGCAGTGCTGGAGTCTTCTGTTCAGAGCAATCAGTGATTCCTTTACAAGAAAGCAGACTGAACAGAAGTAGGCTACGATAGCTCTCTGGCACAAACCGACTTCGAAGAGTACACCAGAAACCCAAAGACCCGGAATGGCATAGGGAGAGGGTATAAATCCAAAGAGAAGGCTCGCTTCAGGAGATTCGGAAACGTCTGAGTACAGATAATAGATTTGTACAGAGTATCTAAAGAAGTCATCAGTTAGAAGTACAATACTTAACTTAAAATTAAATTTCCTAACTGAAACTTCACTTCCGCCTGTATCGTTGTAAATGTCAGCCAGGTTTTGCATCGTCACTTTAAATTGTTTCCTTCTTGTGTAAATGAAAACACGGTTCAGAAAATTCATTAATAAGACTATCATACTGGTTGTTGCATCTTTTCTGTCCATGGTATTATTGTACAGACATTGCAAAAGATAAATTGATTGGAAAATGGACCTCCCTTCAATTAAAAGAACCATGATAAATGAGACCACAGTTGAAATCGCGTACTTCCTGGAGCAGTTGATGCCTTCTTCAAAACCTATTCCGTGAAACCACAGGTATCTGTTGAAAGTTTTATACAGGATTTGAGTACAATTAGTTTTCGAAAAATTGGTTGTTCCACACTTACTCACATCAAAATGTTGAACCTTACACAATTTTCGTTTGAAAAGCATATTGTTTTTATGTTTCTGTGGCATGATGGAATTCTATTTCTTTTTCTAAATTAAGAGTAACAATTTTATTCAATGTTAGAAGTAAATTTGTCAGTGCATTCAGGTTGAATGCCGCTATCTTTAAATTGTTCCAAGAGCTGCAGTTCAATTAAAAAGAAATTTTTGATTGTTATGCTCTGTTACACTTTTTTATTATTCTATCAAGAGTGATGTACCGTTTGTGCCCAGTTTAAAGTATGACCGAATAACACGTGCAAAGGCAGGATTCGAATTTTCAAGTACTTCAACGATGGTGCTTCATTCAGCCACTAAATCAGGTTTAAAGTCATAAGTGAGCAACTACAGCTAATGAACTATAATAAAGATACTTCTCTATTTACGTATTTATGCAATTATTTTTAATGCATTCATTTCATGTATATTTAATTGTTTGGAAACAAATACTATATGTGACTTCCAGGAAATGCATACAGAAAACAATTTTATAGTTTCTGAGAGTAATCGAAAATCGTAACGTAGTGTTGGTAACACACAAAATAATCAAATGTTTGAATATTTTCATGATTTTTCTAACATCATCTCCATAGCAACTTTCAGCAGTAACTTACTGAAGCTTAACGAAATATCTGCTTTTAAATTTAGCAATAATAATTTGATTCCAGTTCTTTTATCAAACAAGTATTTTAAGTATAGAGCGTGGTTGAATGCATAAAGTTTCATTTTCAAATTCTACTCATTTTTTTTTCAATATATATGTTGTATAGTATGTTTTGTGTAGTAAAGTATCGAATAACATCTAATAGTACTTTATGGTAATTTATTGAAAGTAAATCCTTTCAAAATACATAGAATTAACATGGGACACAATGTTTCTTTTATATATTATTAGGATATCCATATTACGTAAGTTTAGCTGTTTTCGATTATATATATATATATATATGTAAAACAGCTAAACTTACGTAATATGGTGATCCATATTACGTAAGTTTAGCTGTTTTCGATTATATATATATATATATATATATATATATATATGTGTAAAACAGCTAAACTTACGTAATATGGATATCGTAATAATCCTTCTAGTAAATAAAAGCACAAAAAAAAAACATTAAAAAAATCCATAGAATTCTTTCGATAGCTGTCTCTGTGTTTGAAAACCTACAAATGATATTTTTAAATACATTAACGGAATACTGAACTCTGTTATTTTACTAAGTTGTCATTTAAAGCGCGTTTAATGCCAATCATACGTATGGAAATATGCTTGCTTAAACATTTATTGGAATCATTTGACTGACGATTTATTGATAAAAAAAGCTTTACATTTATTGCACGTAAATGTTTCAAAATTTTTATAAGCAACTAACGTTATTGATTCTTTTTAATTTCAGTAAGTACAATAGAGTATATTTATGTTTAAACAAACATACTGGATCCAGAGGCGTTGCGAGAAATTTTTCATGGGAGGGGGGGTTACGACTACTACAACTCATATATATGTATAGGTGTGTGTGATAAGTGAGTGAGGAATATACATAGCTTACAAATATTTATCTGTATTTAAAATAAATTCAAATACATTAAACAATTGAGTTTCGATTTCATGTACATTTCAAGAGTATTTTTAAATCGTTCTTTTCAGTTGTCTGGCACTACCACATCAAGCTTTAAACGAGGGGTCACCGAACATGATGGCCATTTATGAAGGGACACCTAACGGGCGGCCGACATAACAAACGCTCATGCCCGTGCCGGCAATCGAACCGGGACTCAAGGTGTGGTGGAATGGTACGTTAGCCACTACACCATCCAGTCAGTAAGTTCTTTAAACATATTGTTGGTAGTTTATATAAGCCAATTTTAACAACTACAAATAATATAAAAACAAGACATTTTCTCATTGCACTTGCTTTATAAATGAACAAAAAAGATAAACCACGCTCAACACAACTGTCGTCAAACACTTTTCAATACAACAATCATTTTGTGCCTAATTTGGCGATGTGATGCTTTTAAAGTTGACGATATTTTGGAGAGATAAATAAAAAAAGCTGTTTTTCTTTACTAATGTAATCTTGCGAGATCTTGTAAAAGAACTTTAGATGTTACTTCCATCCTTTGAATGAAGTGTAAATTGTTACAAACGTCTATAGTATATTTATTGTATTAAGCTTCTATGTGAATGCGTCTAAAATCCCATGGACCGAAATGTATTGGGATTCTTCTACTTGCTCCTATAGAAATACTTAAAAGAATACTGCGTAATGTTGTGAACTCAATAACTCTTAGTCACTTTGCGTTGGGGATGGACGCGAGACCATTCGAGACGAGAAATGGCTTAAGTCTCGTCTCGCATCCCGAGGTCTCGTCTCGCACCCGGAGGTCTCGTCTCGTGCGAGACCGGTCTCGCATATTGTCTCAGCCAAAATGTCTTTTTACTTCTTTGTTCAAAGTAAAAAAATGTACAGTCGTTTCACATTCATCGGTGTCTGGCATAGTCGCATACTATCTAATGTCTTCATATTTACTTCTGGGTATGAAGCATGAAAAAGTAATTGCATGCGATAGAATCTCCTAGCAAATTATTTTAAGGTGATTCTTTTAAGAAATCATTCAACTTTTGAACACCTTTTTAAAGAATTGCTTATGCTAGACTCAGAAAAATTTGAGAAAGACTCTTCACAGACGGTATTGAATTCATATAAACGTTCACCCAATAAAAGTTTTGAAACATTCTCAAAAAATAATTAAATAAATAAAGTAAAATAAATAAATAAAAATAAAATCTTAAACATACGATATTTTGCAATATTTCTCTACTCAAAAATTTTTTACGACTTATTTCTTCGAAAAAAAAAAAAACACTCTTAACACTAACTGGGAGACAGGGACGTAACCAAGGGGACGCAGGGGGATGGGGACCTGCCTTCCCCCGAAATTGGAATTTTTGTTAGCTGGGTGCTGAGAATCAGGCTTTTTTGTGGGAAATTCTGCCTTTTGCAGCTTTCTTCCCCTTCCCCATATTGTTTTCTGGCTACGTGTCACCTAGGAGGGATGGTTGCGAGATATATAATCATTATTTGTAGTATATTTTATTATTCATTTTTTTTAATGGTTTAGTGTTTCCCTGAATAAATTTAATATCCCGAGCTCCATGGCGCACCACAAAAACCCGCCTCCACCGAAAAAGTTTTGAGGGGGCCGCCTTCACACGCCGTTTATATGTATGTATCGTATGTCACACTGTAGTACAAAATACTCAGATGCACTTGAAATGTTTCTTTTGTTGGTTATCTTTTACGATTACCAACTAGTGCCTAATACGATGAAAGTAATACGGCATCATTTTGCTAAACGGGGCATTCGATCGAGCTCAAATTGGGTATATATGTTATAAACCACAATCGTAAGACTGGTATTGATTTTTATGTGTATAGCACTTATAGTTTTTCTACAGGGCTACGACAAAATTTCTTTTACATTATGGCCTATGGGGGAAAATTATTGAAAGTGCGCTAGCGTTTAAACGGTACATTCGATTGAGCTTAAATTGGGTATACATGTTATAAACCACCATCGTAAGACCGGTATTGATTTTGATGTGTATAGGATTTATAGTTTTTCTACAGGGCTACGGCAAATATTTCTTTTACATTATGGCCTATGGGGAGAAATTCTTAAAAGAGCGCTAGCGTTTAACGGTACATTCCATTGAGCTCAGATTGGGTATACATGTTATAAACCACCATCACAATACCGTATGGTTTGGATGTTAATAGGACTTCTAGTTTTTCTACAGGGCTACGACAAAGATTTCTTTTACATTATGGCCTATGGGGAGAAATTCTTGAAAGTGAGCTAGTGTTTAAACGGCGCGTTCGATTGAGCTTCAATTTGGTATATATGTTTGAATTATTCATCGATTAAAATTTATTTAAATGCTTGGTAATGAACTTGACCGTAAGTGTTCTGAAAGTCGAGTGCAGTCACCTGATTTTTTGTATTTATTCAGTAATTAAATTATAAATAAAAGCAGCACAATTTATCCTTTATCTTAACGTTTTCCACGTGCCTCTTTAAAAGTGAGAATACATTTAATTTTAATTGTCGATTTCATAATAAATCATCTGATTAAATTCACTAATAGCAGAATTAGTTTCAAGTATTTCTACTTTGTAACTCCTTTTATGTCGTAAAAACAGTGGAGAAATGCATATTTTTCGAGTCATGCCAATTAAGCTTGTCGTTGATAAACGACCTTTTGCACGGGGGGGGGGGGGGTAAAGAGCAGACAAATTTTGACAGGTTGGTTTCCGGTTTTACGTTAACACCCACTGTAAAAATCCCTTCCCTTTTCCGCATCATCTATGGCACACCGGTGAGGTAGGTTTTCGCTTCTAAAGTCTAGCAATGGCTCTTGCTTCCCAGAACTTGTTCTCACCCTTTTTCCGGACAATGAGATATGCGAAGAAAAAAGGAAATAACAAAAAAGCCACAGGTGACCATCAGTATAGGTGATTGACGGGTCATTCCATTGTATGGCATCGAACCCCTCAGCAAAATCCTCAAAGGAATTTTTACATCGTTGCAGTCAGGTGGTCTCAGCTCCGCCAATCACGTCGAACTAATACTGGTACTAAGCCACGTGCAATAAATCTAGCTTTTTGCTTACCTCTCAATCTCTTGCGGCCGCATTGAGGTGACCAGTACAGAATAGTAGATGACTATTAGCTGAAAACATCAACAGCATCGGTCTGTTTGCATTCGCCTAGCAAGTTTAACACAGAACATGGAGCGACCAGAGAAGATTCTGTATCATTACTTGTCTGTTCTCTCCCAGAAACGAGAAGTAAGGTCATGGAGAGAGGTGTTCGAGAACATTCTTCGCGAGGAGCACCACCTCGCATTCCTCCACAATATATCTGCCTTTGACAAGGTTCTTCGATGCCTCTTGAAAATGCTGCTGCTGCCACCCGGCTGTCCCAGCAAGAACGTGGTCTACACGATACTAGAGGCGTACTGCCAGTGCCTTTCCAGTTATACCTTAGACGACAACCGTACAATGTTCGACCGCCTTCGGACAATTCTTCTTGGGAGTGAATCAGCTTCCAAGTCGTCACCGTCGAAAATTTTAAAGTATACATTTTCAAGAGTGCTATATTTCCAGAGAATACTCGTCAGCCACGACCGCCGCTTCTTGAGAACTCTTGTGAACTATGGTCTGGATGTGCGGGGGACAGTGCCACCGAGATCTGAAAGACATTTTCTCCTGATGACTGTGTAAGTAGATTATTTATTCTCTCGTTCACAGAAAACTGGAATCAACAGATACAGACCCAGCTCATTTTAAACACTTGGGCTGATTTCTGAAACAGTCGGATAATTACTACAAAGACATAATAATAATGTTAGCCATTCACATATTTGCCAAATTTGAAGCTTTCGCCGTAAAACTTACGCTTTGTTTTTAAACCTCATAGATCTTGGATTTTTTTTTTATTTTTTTTTTCAGACTTTTCCCGTGGCTCTCCCGGGTTTGCAAAATGTGCAGTCTACCCCAAAACAAACAAACAAAAAAAAAAAAAATACCACACTAAAAAAAAGAAGATTTAGAAATTTATTAGTAAAATAGCAGAAATTTCGTGATTAAAAAAAAAAAAACCCTTAAAAAATTTTCTGTGTTAGGAGAATGGGCAGACTCGATTGTTTATTTGTTAAGAGTAGAGAAGCAACAAATAATTACGTTATTAATATTTTATACAGTGAAATAATGTTAGATATTTTGATTTTATTATTTCCATATTGCAATGATTTAGCGATTTTAATCAAGGTATGAGATAAGCATTGTTTGTTATGATTTAAACTAGTTCTCTACTTTTGCTTACGTAATCTTTTGTCAGAATGCTAAAATATATTTTAATTTTTTGTCTTTTTTATTTGTTATTTTTGTGAGGTATTGTCTTATTTGTTTATTAATATTTGTCTTATATAAAAATTGTCTTAATTGTTTATTAATTTATAAAAAGAATGTTATTTGTTTGCATTATTTAATTTAATCTACTGAAAAGAGAAGGGGGTGCCCCCCTCACATAAAAAGAAAAGTAATTAGATTTTATTAAACTGAATCTTAATGTACACGTAAGCTTGTTATCTGTTAAATTTTTTTCATAAATATATTTAAAAGCCATTAAAATAAATCATAGTAACATTAACGGCGACGATCAATTATCTAGGAAACCAGCACCGCGCTGTTTTTGGAGAATCTAAATTTTTAAAAAAATGCATTATTGCTAAATTCTTAAGTTAAAAAAATTAATTTCAATGACTTATTTAAAAACTTAATCTCTTTAGAAAGCCGATTTTTTTGCGCTTTTGCGCCATTGTTTACTTTCGAAAAAGCCGGGTTTGCATCGGAGCCAAATTCGCCAAAAAAAAAATCGCCAAAAAGGGATCATACTACAGCTGTTCCAATACGTCCGTGTTTCTATGCTTGTTTGACCATTTAGTTTTTAAACATTGT
This sequence comes from Cheiracanthium punctorium, assembly GCA_038373885.1. Taxonomy (NCBI): domain Eukaryota; kingdom Metazoa; phylum Arthropoda; class Arachnida; order Araneae; family Cheiracanthiidae; genus Cheiracanthium; species Cheiracanthium punctorium. The sequence continues at coordinate 15,627 of JAWZYV010015054.1, read as the reverse complement.
TATATTATCATGCTCATTCAAGTAAAAAAAATATAGTTATAAAATATTAATTACACGTTGTAATTAAATCATTGGTCTTGCTTTTTTATTTAATGACTACTGGAGATCAGAAAAACATCATAATATATTCAATTATTTCGCTACCCTGTTTCATGATAAAAATTATTATATTTTTACCATTAAGAATTAATATACTTTTCAAGTCCATTTAATAACATGTATTTTGTTGGTGTTTTTCTGGACTTTTAACGAACTTAAATAATATAATCAATAATTAATTAACTGTCAATTGATGTGAGTATATTTTGTATGTTTATATTTAAAAATTTAATATTTTTTGGATATTAATTAATATTTAGAAATTAATTATTTACAAATTAATTAACAATAATCTAGTATTTTCGTAAATTGAATATTTAAATTGTATACTTATTTGGATATTAATTAATATTTCGTATTTAATTCACAATAATTTAGCTAATTAACATTTATAGATTCAATTAATCGTCTTTTTTAATCAATGATAAAGAGCGATATAACGTACTACAATGTTAATTAACGTTAATTAATTAATATATTGTTTTACAATTAACTGATTACCGTGTTGTTTATCGTTAAGTAATATAATTACTTAAGCGGGATTGACTTTACTGAGAAACCCAAAAGTGCTTTCCTTGTTCCTTGCTTGTTGATGATCCGGGAAATGAGCTGGTCTAGCGAAAATACCGTAAGAGCAAAAATTGGTTGTATTTTAAATTTAAGTTATTTTTTAAAAGCTGGTTTCTAAATATAAAGTATACAGAAAATATTCATTGTACAGGTATGAATAAAATGATACAAAATGTTAGTAATAGTAATGAAACTGAAACAAAGGCTGTTTTGATTAGGAAAAAATATGCATGAAAGCAAAGACTAAATGTGACTTTTTTAAAATTTCTTTTCACGTGGAATTTTATAGTCCTTTCTTACTACAGATTAGCTTTTATTCCCTTCCCTAATGTGTTTAAAATTATACAAATTTGGGCCTCGCATGATTTTTTTTTTTTTTGTGAAAATAACTAAATTTAAGAAATATGTATTAAGTGTGTGTGTTGTAGAAACATTTTTAATATTTTATATCGTTTTAAATATCTAAATTGGTAAAACTTAAAAGTGTCTCATGAGTTCATTTGATGAAATGCCTTAAAATGCTGTTTGTGTGGTCTATTTCGTCAAAATCATTTTAAATGTTGTTCGTACACTGTTTGGGAAAATTCATCCAAAAATGTTATCCGCACGTTATTTTATACCTTAGGAATTTCAGAAATGTGCAAGTATGCAGTCATTTTTTACTTATTTATTACTTTTATTTTATTTAATTCTAATTTTTTTCTGGAGGGGGGGGATGGTTGATGTTTGTAAGATTTGTAAAGGGATAATATGTTCTATATGAGAGGTAGCCAAACTTTTGGATACCATTCGCCATTTTTTTTTTCTTTTCTTGACAGTCAATCGCCAATTCAAGCACCTTTTTCACTTCCTTACGCTTTCACGTTGAGAGTTGGGGAATATAAACAAGAATAAACTTAAGTTCAGGGAAAAATAGTAATAAATGTTAACAGGAGATTGAAACTGCTCTTCTGGAACTGCTGACGAAGAAAATTCTACCATTAATATGGGGAAAAGGCTACGACCATATTAACAAACAAGGTACTTTATTAAACAACAATTACACACGGACAATTAATCACAAACACTTAGATAGACTGAGCGACGGAGACGTCTTCTCTCGTCGGCTGCAGTTAACGTCTCTCTCGATTACGCAGTAGGAAAGGAACATGTTATGCTTGCTAGGCGACTGCCGCGCCACACATAATGTAACCGCGTTAGCTAAGGAGTTTGCATTGAACTTCCTACATTCGGCCATCATGACCGCTAAGGCGACCTCGCCTGAAGTTACAGAACAGTTGATTTTTATTTATTTTTTTAAACGAATCAATAGCTTATCACTACAACAACAAAACAATCACTAGCTTATGTATTTAGAAAAAAGGAGCTTAACAATGAGCAGTACAGTTATACATTACCACAGGAAGAATAATATAATGCAAAACTTGAATACTGGAATAATGCTGCAATTAAGAAGTGCTAAAATAAAGAAAAGAAAATGAATTATAATAATTAAATTTTAAAGTCATTCGAAGGGTAAAGGGAAAAAAAGGTTTCTCAATATAGTCTTAAGTCCTTCGGTGAAGAAGAAAAAAATATTGAACACAGTTCAAGTTATGTGTTCGACAGTGCTGGTCCAAGGTTTCATGAACTCTGCGCAGGTGGAGGTTTTGGATGGACCGTCGAAGAAAGCACATTTTTCGACATTATATGTGTCATTGTTTTTCACATTTGTGACTTTATAGGGTCCAAGGAATTTCCGCTTCAGTTTTAATCCAGGACCAAATTGGGTTCGTTTGATTGCAACTAGATCATGCAACTGGAATTGTGGAGCTTGCCTGCGTCGAAGGTTGTACGTTCGGCGATTTTCTTCTTGAACCTTTGAGATCTGTTGTTTAGCATCTTTACGAAGGTCGTCGCGGTGTTGTTCAAATGCAGCTTTTACCTCGTCTTTGATGAGTTCGAGAATTTTTAAGTCGTGTTCAGATTTCATTTTTGTGCCAAAAAGGAGTTCAAATGGAGTGGTGTTTATACTCCTTTGGAATGTCGAGTTTATGATTTGTTGTAAGGCGGGTACATGGGAATACCATTTTTCTGGATTGCCAACAGACAATTTGGAAAGAACAGCTATAATGGTAGTATTCTGGCGTTCAACTTGGCCATTAGATCTCGGTAGGCCTGCCGTGATGGAGATATGAACGATGTTTTGTTTGGCGCAGTATTCTTCAAAAGCGGTTGAGGTGAAAGCTGGTCCTCTGTCCGATATGATACGCGATGGATTTCCGAAGACCGATCTTTGATTTTCTAACCGATTGATTACTTCTGCGGCGTCCGTTGATTTAGTTGGATAGAGCCATGTAAATTTTGTAAAGGCATCTATTACCACGAAAATATGTTTATAACGCTTGGAAGTGGTGGCAAGAGGTCCTAAATGGTCGACATGGTAGGTATGTAGAGGCGTATCGTCCTTGTCAATCGGGTGTAGCAGTCCGTCTTGCTTTCCACGTTTACGGTTGTTGAGAATACATGTAACACAATTTTGGATGCACTGTTTAATTTTGTCTTTTAAGTGTGGAATGAAATAGTCCTTGTTTAGGATCTCTTCTGTGCGGACAACAGCGAAATGACCACGTTCATGTGCTGCTTTGATGATGTTGGCTTGCATGCTCTCTGGAACTACCAGGAGGTCTTTGCCATTCACTGTTTTATACAGAAGATCATTTTTCACGATGTAGTTGTCATGAGCTGCGGTTTGAAGAAGCGTTTTTATCGCTGTGATCTGTTCATCCGTCTGCTGTGCTTTAAGGAACTGAATATGAACACTGTTCTGAATGGTCATGCAACAGGGATTACGACTAAGTGCGTCGACATGAGCCATTTTTGAGCCGTTGCGATGTTCTATAGTAAAGTTAAAGTCCTGAAGGTATAAGGCCCATCTGGCGATACGGGTGTTGAGATCTTTTTTATTTAAGGTTTTGACGAAGGCATCACAGTCCGTGATAATTTTGAAGTGAGTACCTAAAACGTAAATCCGAAACTTCTTTAGGGCTTCAACAACGGCAAGGACTTCCAGCTCAAAACTTGTATACTTTCGTTCACTATCAGAGGTCTTTTTGGACATGTAAAATACAGGATGAAAAGAGTTATCTTGCATGGATTTTTGCATTAGGACTGCCCCCAAGCCATCTATTGACGCGTCAGAGTGAATTTCAGTGAGAGAGTTCTGATTAAAAATACTTAAAACAGGTTGTTGTGAAAGTAAATATTTTAATTTTTCAAATGCGGCTTTTTGTTCAGCCTGGAATTGAAAGGGGGTGTCCTTACGCAAAAGGTCGCTAAGAGGTTTTGCTATGGCAGAATATGAAGGAATAAACTTTCTGAAATATCCGGTGAGACCTAAAAATCGGCGTACATCTTTAATATTTTTCAAATCTGGATAATTTAGGACAGCTTTAGTTTTCGAGGGGGAAGGAGACAGTTTACCGCCTTCTACTACATGGCCTAAAAATTCTATTTTAGTGTGTAAAAACTGGCATTTGCGGAAATTTATGTCTAATCCATAATCACGGGCTACATCAAGGACAATTTTTAAGCGTTCGAGAGCCTCAGACTCACTAGTAGCTGGGATGACAACATCATCCATGTACGGGAGTACAATGCCCTTAGCAATAAGTTCACGAAAAACAGCGTTTATATAACGCATAAAGGTAGATGGACATGTACTAAGGCCAAACGGCATAAATCGGAAGCGATATTGGCCTTTGTGTGTCACAAAACTAGTATAAGGACGGCTTTTTTCGTTTACGGGAACGTGGAAAAATGCATTTCGTAAATCGAGTGTAGAAAATATTGTGGCATTTTGAAGACTATCTAAAATGTCTTCGATCAACGGAAGGGGAAAGTGATCTTTGACTATTTTGCGATTTAATCGTCTGTAATCTATGCATACTCTAGGCTTTCCGTCTTTTTTTGTTACAACTAACACTTGGCTTGCGTAGGGAGATGAACATGGCTCAATAATTCCATTTTTGACCCATTCGTCAATTTGTGCATCTACTATATCACGCTCAGCAAATGGCAAACGTCGGGGTGCGTGGAAAATTGGCTCGTCGTCAGTGAGCACGATGTCAAGTTCAACGTTAGCAGTTTTCGTTTTATTGGGTGCATAAGCCAACAACAGCTTCTCAACGTCAGCGCGTGTTTGACTGGTGACATTCGGGCCGATGTCAAAGATGGGAGAATCGTCAGAAATTGACATAATAGAATTTTGAGGTTCTACAGGATCAGATGCCGTTGGAAGTTTTGAAAATATTACGCCGGCAGGGGAAATGGTTAAATTTGTTTGCTGTATTATGTCACACCCGATTATGAGGTCATAATTTGTGCAAGCATTCGGCACTACAGAAATAGTAACCGGAAAAATTTGGTCGTCAATAGTAACATCACAGTCAAAAGTACCAATGACATTTGTTCGCGAAAAACCGAAACCCGTCAATACTTTAGTGTTATTCAATAATGGTGGTGAACCTATTTGTACCCATGCAGAATGTCGAAGCAACGTCAAATTGCTACCTGTGTCCTCTAATCCGGGGAATTTATTGTCAAAAATAATAACTTCCTTACACATTTTTACAGAAGGAAATTCACGTACGGTATTTACTTTTGCTGGTGAAGTAGAACTATCGTTTCGCATAGCTCGGACGCATTCAGTCGACTTGTGACCAAAACGATTGCATGCTAGGCACTTCGGGCCTCGAGAGCGATTAGGACACCATTTAGACTTGTGTCCGACGTCATTGCAGTTAAAACAACGTTGCAGGGTGTTAGCTGTGTCAGAAACATTAAATTTTGAGGGTTTTCGTTGTTGGTTTGGTTGTTCTGTACCGCGGTTTGAGCTGTCAGGTGAGTGACGAAAATTCGACGAATTTGATCTATTAGCTCGCATGTTATTAACAAAAGTTTCGTAAGTTCTTAATTTTGTCTTAAATTCGGAAAATGATGTTGTCCCATAAAGGATAATTTTGTCTGAGCGGGAACCTTCAATACCGTTTATGACGTACTGAATAACAGAACACTCGTCAATAGCGCAATCGCATCTATTTGCCAATTCGCGCATGGAATTAAAATATTGAGTAAATGTTTCGTTAGGGCGCATTTTTCTTTTTTCAAGCTGCCGATGAATTTCTATTGACGTGACTGTGTCTGAAAACTCGTTAATTAACGCAGATTTAAACTTATCGTATGCATTTAGATTTCTTTGCGACGACAGAAATGACTTCGCGGAACCGGTAATCAATCTTTTTGCAAACACTAATTTTTGTTGATCACTTATGCAAGGGAATAATTGGAAATTTTCCTCCAAGTCTATAAAAAAACTTTTAATTGAATACAAATCATCTCCTGAAAACTTTCTACTATTTGCAGATATATCTCTTAAAAGATACCAGAATTGATTAGTCATATCCGAAACAGCCCTGGGGCCTAGAATGGGGAACTGTGCATTACTCGGTTGGGTAAGGTAAACAGAGCTTGGGTTTTGCATCGCAGGAACACTGTTTATATCAGAGGCACCATTAGGGGAAAATTGACCTACATTCGTGCTACTCGCTTCTGCCGATGTGTTAATAAGTGGATGGTCATGTTCTAAATCAGAGAGATAACTGGTGTCGAGAGAATTTTGAAAGTCTTGCAAATTTGTTAGGGCATTAAAAATGCTGTTGCAAATATCTTTTTCGTTTGCATTTGATTCCAAATGTAATAAATTTGCTACGGAAATAAACTCATTTAAGGAGAAATCTTTTAATATCTGTTCTTTATGTTTTTCTAGATCTAATTCGATTGGGAAGGAAGAGAAATTACGTATTTTGGTACGGGAAGAACGATCAAATTCTTTAAAACCAAGTATGGTGTTTAATGCTTTAACAGTTTGAGTTTTGCCAAATTTCAATGAGTTTGCTATTAAATGTATGTCTCCTAGTTTTAACGACATTTTGAAAAAGAATACAGTTTCTGAATGTAAACAAAAACTAGAGAAATTCTGCACAATTGTTTAAAAGGATAATAACGATCTAAATTAAAACAAAAATCTAGCCTACTTGAAATGGGGAGCAGTCCAGCAGTTAATCCACACCTCAAACCATGTATTTAAATTCGTCAAACTGCGTTCGTCCATAAAAGAGCTTCTGAAGCTTATCGTCTATTGGGGAATACACTGGCTTGTTGATGTCTAGAGGAATTCTCTGGAGTGTGAGAGGACGGTCGAGCCCCCAAAATATGGGGAAAAGGCTACGACCATATTAACAAACAAGGTACTTTATTAAACAACAATTACACACGGACAATTAATCACAAACACTTAGATAGACTGAGCGACGGAGACGTCTTCTCTCGTCGGCTGCAGTTAACGTCTCTCTCGATTACGCAGTAGGAAAGGAACATGTTATGCTTGCTAGGCGACTGCCGCGCCACACATAATGTAACCGCGTTAGCTAAGGAGTTTGCATTGAACTTCCTACATTAATTTTTAGGATATTTGACAAGAGTTCGGAGATGGTTCCATTTTTGATGCGATTATGTATTTTGGAATGTGCAAATGCTTACTTTTGAAGTGGCTACACCATTAATTACCTGAAATAAAATGCTATGTCCCTAATTTATTCCACGCCAGTTTTTAATGAAAATATTTCGAGTCTTCAATCTGTCTCAAAGTAGTAAGTACAGCGTATAAGTCGATTATAATTAAGGTTCCACTTTAAAACGACCAGAAAAAGAAAACTTACTGGACGAAATGTTATCAAACTTGGTAATTATGTAAAGGTGGTCTTCAGATTTATTGTCGGCGGAAAAAACTTCAGAAATTCAACACCAGGGACAATGACGTATTTAAGGGTGGTCCAGGGGTCCAATCCTCGCCCCCCCCTACCAAATTTAAATTTTTGTTACTAACACGATAATGATATAGTGTCCTTTTGAAGAAAATGTTGCCTTTTTCACATTTTGGACCCCCTCCAAAATCTTCCGATCTCTCCTTAAAAAAAAAAAAAAAAAAAAGAAAAGAAAAGAAAACGGAAGGAAATTGTAAACACTTTGAGATTTTAAATACGCACTAAAGTGCTATATATCAGGGGTTCCCAAACTTTTTTTCCCCGCGGCACCCTTGTCGGGCTAAAAACATTTCGCGGCACCCTTTTCAGGCTAAAAGCTTTCGCGGCAGATTTCCTTTAAAGCAATATGAATGTGAAGAATAGAATGAAGCAGTTTGGATGAATTTTACGTTATTTTTTGTTTGTTTGTTTATAGGGCTAACTATCAAGAAAGTACTCTCTTGGGAAAGGGATATAGAATTTTGACAATACCCACATTTCAGGGAGTTCCTATAAAAGAGAGGCTACGGGGCTACCGGTTCAGACGAAATTATTTTATTATACTCCGCCAAAACACTTTTCTTGATTATCTCCACGGCACCCCTGACATACGCTCGTGGCACCCTAAGGTGCCGCGGCACCCAGTTTGAGAACCTCTGCTATATATTAAAAGCTTGTCATAATTTATGCGTCGTCCCTATTTTTGTACTCAGTTCTATAAAAGCCCCCTTTAGAATCGAAAACTATGTTAAAATCGCCAACTAACACTATTTTACAATCTTCGCGAAGCATAATCCAACTATATCGCCGTTTTAAATATTGTTTCGAATGTGCATCATAATCCATGAGTATATCGTGTTTATCTTTCTTGGGTTGATTCCTACTTTAACGCTCCAATCTCGCCAAAGTGGCGATAATTAAACTTATGTAGTTACCAGGACGATTTTTTGTATTTATGTGTCAACGTAATTTAGAATTAAAATGGCGATTTGGATTAACATGTAATTGCAGCATTCCGTTATTTATTCATTTATTTTGGGTAATCCAGTTATTATAGTTTTAAAATTAGTGTCTTCAAATTCCTTAGCTGGTGCGTTTATCGCGAATCATTCAACTTACTTTTAATTTAGTTCTTTTGGCAGCATTGAAACTTGTGCATAACTCCTAGAGACCCATGACTGCAAAGGTCCCCTAAGTGCGGCGATTTTCTAGGTTGGCGAGAGTGGAAGAGTTAAAATAGGAATCAACTCTTTCTTGTACCATAAAACGCACCTTTGGAATGGAAATCTATCTTAAAATCGCCTACTAAAACTGTTTTACAACCTGCAGCAGGCATATTCCAACTATCCTGTACCATTTTGAATACTGTTTAGAAAGAACATCATAATCCATGAGGGTGTCGTATTTTCCTTCCTTGTTCCCTAAAACACCTCTTTTGAATTGCAATCTATAATAAAATTACCTGCCAAACCAAAACTGTGTAACAGTTAACAGTTTTCGCCATCAAACTATACTTCACCTTATTAATACCATTTGGAAAATGTGTCATAATCTATGAGAGTACTGTATTTGTATTGAACGAAATAGCACCCTGCTGCTAAAAAAAACTTTCATCTATCCTACACTTTTTGCACTGTGAATTCTACGCACATGTTTTTTACAGTAATTAATGTTTTACTTCATCAGCTATGCCTCATTCCCTTTAATAACTGCACTCTTATAAATAAAAGAAATCTAGAAGTTTGCACGTGTCTTTTCTTAATTTGCTTTCATTTCTGTTCTTCTAGGTATCGTTTGTACCACTTTGTACACAAGACTGATGATACGCCACCTGATTACCCTGACCGGTCACGAATCCTCACGATCTACCAGACTCTAAGACAGAACCACGGTCGCATGGGCGGCCGCAATCAGAGGGGCTTCGCCCGGATATCCCACATCCTAGAGTCCCTGTTTGCGGTGAGTCACTCTGAGGAAAAAATCAGAGAGGCGCACGCCCGCTTCCTGGAGGCTTACTGGTCCACGATACCGGACCCCCTGGTATTCGAGGAGGAAGTGAAAGAATTTCTGTCCCTGGTGATGGACGGAAGGACGGGCGCGGTCGACCAGTTGGTCGATGCGTTTGTCCGCCTGTTCGGCCGTCGGGCGTACGAGCCGAGGCCCCTTTCTCACCTGTGTCGTTGCACGGTGAGGTCAGCCATCGCGCGGAATGGACCGGTCACCTTGCCTGCAGCTCTCGACCTCCTGCATCTTCCAAACAGCATCAAACGCTTCCTCTTGTGCAACTCAAAGTGGTTGTCTGAGCAATAAAGTTAGTCTAATAAAGTTTGTGTAAATGTAAATTTTAATAAATGTTTTTGTTTTGCTACATTTGGTTTCCTTTTTTTTAATTTATGTATTGCTTGTACTTGACTCTTGCTTATAGTGGTAAAGTAGCGCCCATGGCAGACAGCATAGGCGTCTCAACCTGCAAATCCTTCGGGGGGGGGGCAAATAAAAAATACAATTCTTCAGTAGTCGTGGGGGGGACAAATAAAACATACAATTTTTCAGTGGTGCAGTCTGGAAGGGGGCTGGGAAGGTTGAAAACAACCCCTTACCCACATACACACACACTTCGAAAATTTCCCAAAAGGACCCTATACTTGGCGTTGAGAACAGGGTCCACAAAAAATTCGGAGGTCAAAGGTGCACGAAAATTAAAGGGTCCAGTATCTTTTTAGATAATTTATGCATAACTTCATTTTGATGAACATTTGAATCGCCTTATTCTATTCATTTTGATGAAATAGAACAAGGCGATTGTGCTAGTGTGCAGTTAGTTTTGTTCCTTTAGTGTTGATATTTAATTTTCAAAATTTTTAGAGAACGCACAGAAACGATGTGAACCCTTCTCAAAAGTCTTATCAACTTTGCATCGTAAAATCATCACGTCTAGTTCTTGACATTTTAATACGATAACCCTTCAATGCGCGATGTCCTCGCCGTGAGGACGCAAATGTCTGACGTTTTGACTGTTGTCAAACACGAAGAATGAATTTTATGTCTGTAAAAATACCTTAGGGTGGCATAGTTACGCGAGAATCCTTTACTTTATAGCACATTAATTTCGAATAAAAATTGTCGATTATTTCTAAAATTGTCAGGATTATTTTTAACAGCACTGGCACCTGCAGAAAACTGGAGAATACGATGGAAGTACATAGATATAGAAGAACAACTGGATATACTGCCCAATTCTGAAAAAAGGGCAGCCGTTGCCATCGCCAGACTGGCTGTGCATGCACAGCCAGCTGTGGCGAAATAGATCCGTGGCAGGCGATGAACGATTCGATTGACCGCCATCTTGCTGGTAGGTAGGCAAATCGAGCGATGGCTACGGCTGCCCTCTTTTCAGCATTGATAAATGGTTGCGCTTCGAAGGGTGAAAAGACTTTATCAAATTCTTGTTTCAGTAGCTAAGTAAATAAAATCATAATTCAGAAACACGTTGAAACATAAGTACATTGAAGTGTGGGATGCCTTTATCACGAGGTGATGGTCATGTACAAAATGTTCTATATTTCTTCAGGTGGTTGGTTGGTGTCACAACTTTATGAGTGACTCCAGTGAAGACTAGAGAAAAATGTTCCCTTTTTTTTAGAGGTGGTTGTTCGGTTTCTCAACTTTATGAGCTTAAGCCTTCCAAGTGTGAATCCCGTGTGCGCCACTGAAATTCACCATTAAAGTTTAGCATACAGAATATTTTTAACAGATTTATTTTGAATGTTTGTTTGTTTGTTTATGGAAACGCTACGCTACGGCAATCTGCCAAGGATGGGAGGTGCCTTGGCAGGAGGACTTTCTTAAAGGTTCTAGCGCGTGTTCACGTTACATCTGGAGAAAACCTCCCAAAACTCCAGACCGTTAGACCAACAGCTGCGCGGTGGGACCCGAACCCAAGGCCTTCACTCTTGGACATTCTACCATTTTCAGTGACATAACCGCAGTGCCATGGTGAGGCTTATTTTGAATGGAAAAACGTCTAAATGAAACAACAGTCAAAATCGTAGTGATTTCATACAAACTAATCTCCAAGAGAAAATCTATATTACGAAACCTTAGAGGAATCTATATAAATGAAACAGTGTGTAAACTGTCCGTTAGTTTGTCTGTCTGCGTGTCGCTTAGCTCCGAAACGGGTGATCGTAGACCTACCAAATTTTGTACGGAAATTCTCCAAGACGAGTCTCGACACACCTCGAAGCGATTTTTTTCGAAATTCGAATTAGAAATGTTTTATTTTATGTTTTGTCCGATTTTTAGCGATTTTTCTTGCGTGATACATAAGAACGCCGATAATTGCACTCGCAAAAAAAAAAACGGTAGTTACATCATCGTATAGAGGAGAAAATTTTCTTTTAAAAACTGTTTGTTCAGACTGTGTAACATAATTTGCAGATTTTTGGGAATTTTTCAAAAAAATTAAATTTGACGCTGACTTTTGTAAAATATTTTTAAAATTGCTGCTTCTTGAATTCTATCTGTCATAACTTTTTTATATTTCGGCAAAAGTCGGAGCACACAATTCGCCCACTTTTAAAAGAAGAACGGAGGAAAAAATGTTAATTAGGAGAATTTTTACGAATTTTTAAGTAAAGAAGTATTTTCATTTCAGTAGCACCTACGTATAAATTGCGGTTTGATATCTTGCGGTGTGGTTGTCATGGATACAGTAACAATGATTAAAATTGCCAGTTGAAAAAAATAAATAAAACGGGTCCCGCGAGCAGACGATTTCTTTGCTTGGCTCGATTTACTTTTATAAATACTGGATTTATTTGTGAGAAGAAAAATTAAACTGCATAATCTAGAAAAACAATTTTAAAGCCTTTATAAATAGCGCAGTCTTATCTTTTGTCTCTTTTCTTTTTGTAAAGGGTTGCAAGAGAGGGTGACGTATTTTTAAAATTAAAAGAAAATGTCCATTTCATGTAGTGTCTGAGGTATTTAAGGCTAAAACCTGAACCTAAAAGACAGCATGTCTGAGGAAATTAGAGATTTTGAAAGTGAGAAGTTCACTGCAAACGGCTCATTTTCACTTTTATGATACCGAATGACGCTGACATAGTTTTTTTGTTTTTTATGTGTGTGTCATTATATTGCAATGATCTCAGGTTATTACATATATGACACAAATTTTAAGTCAAGAGTGAAATAAGTTTGGTTTTTCTAGTTACATATAATTTGCGCGTTTCATAAAAGGTCCTTGTGTGTGTGTGTGTGGGGGGGGGGGCGGTTTGGAGTTAAGCTAGGATTAAAAAGCTAGGATTTTTCCCCCCTTAGATTTTTCTTCAAATACGCACGTGAAATTTTTTTAAGACGGGTCGGGTGTTCCAATAATCTCGGAGCGAAGAAGAATGAAGGATTTTACTTTCCGAACATGTATTATGTAAGGGAAGTATTGTATTCATGAAAAAATTCGATTTCGAGATTTTGGTGCATTGACACGTTTTGAGGTCTTCTGAATTCACTTATGCCGTTTTTACGAGATGTATGTATGTACGTGTGTGTGTATGTGTATGTGTGTTTGTGAGTGAGCACGATAGCTCCTAAACGGGGTATTCGATTGAGCTCGAATTGGGAATATATGTTATAAACCACCGTCGCAAGACCAGTATTGATTTTGATGTGTATAGGACTTATTGTTTTTCTACAGGGCTACAAGAAAGATTTCTTTTACATTATGGCGTATAGGGAGAAATTCTTGAAAGTGCGCTTAACGTTTATTTAAATGCTTGGTAATGGTCTTAATCGTAAGTGTTCGGAATGTCGAGTGGCGTCAATCGATTTTTTTTTTAAAGCCTTTAAAAATTTCCTGAAATATCCGAAAAAAATAGAAAGTGGTTGTATTTTCAAAGTTTTTTTTTTTTTTAAATAGAAGTTAAGATTTTTTCTTTGTCGCATAAATACACGAATACAGTGCTACACATAAAATGACCTCAATTTTTGTGGAAAATTTCGCCTGCTTTATTTCAAAATAAATCATTGCTACTAAAATTTATAGAATTTCAATAATTAAGTATCCGTATATTTAAATTATATATCTTTTAATTTAGATAGATTAAATTTACGATTTCGTGTTTTTCGACTGGGACAAAATGATGTAACGTTGTTTGTTATTTTACTTTCTCCGCTTATAATATGATCGTCTGTAGAAAAAGTTGTCATAATATATTTTCTGACCAACACTCAAGCGATAAATGTTCAAAACTAATCCTGTATAAGAACATTTATTTTCAGCTACGTCACGCTATAGCAAAACGAGCTCTCATGGGGGGGGGGGGGGGGAATGCTAATGTGTGAACTTGTAAAAAACTCGCAAGCATAATGCAACTGAAAAGCAATTTTTTTAAATTAATACTAAAACAGCGAAAACTCATAAGGTGAAATGAATGGAAAAACAACTTATCTTTTGGTTGTTGTTCTAGGCAAAATTTCTTCTAATGCGGCAGAATAGGAAAATTGGATGTTTAAAAATTAACAGCCTACTTTTGAATATTTACGTAGGTTAAAACTTTAAAATGCTCTTTTAATAGGAAATCATTACTTGCGATGAATAACTGATAGCCAGAACTTATGCAAACGAATTTTTGTTACAAAATAAGGTGAGAAATAAAAAGGTAGCTTTAAAAGTTGCACGATTTCTTTCTCTTTTTTGATGGAAATGCAATAAACAATTTGAATTTAAAAATTGGTTAGTAGGCATTGATGCGTTTATCAATCAATATACTTCAATAAGGTGAAATAAATGGAAAAACGAGTTACTTTTCGGATGTGTTTCAAATTATAATTTTTTTTTAATACGGCAGTAATGGAAAAATAGATGTTAAAATTAACAACACACCCTTTTGAAGAAAAAGTCTTACTTGAAATGAATAACTGAAAGCTCGATTAAAGTTTAATGCAAATTTATTTCTTGCTATAAAATAAGATGAACTTTAGAAGTTGCACGAAATCTTCGATTTCTATCATCTTTTAAAAATGTAAATACAAGAAACAATTCGAATTTACCAAATGAGCACGTGCCCAACGCATATTTACGCTTCTTTAAAATTGGAAAAAACTAAAAAGGTACGTAAATTATTAAAAGGCAATATAAAGAGCGTACAAGGGCATATTTCTTTAGTCCTTGACATTTGTATGAATTTTAAACAGTTGAGTTTATTCGGACTGGCGAAATTTTGCCATAAACTATCACAAAGCGTTATCGTTCAGACCAAGTCGTGACCGTATAGTATATCTATCGCTGTTTATTGAAGTATTTCTTTACAGGAAATTTTCGAGATTTGCACTAGGCAAGCAGAGTAATTTTTTTGAAACGTGATTCTGAAATACTGAAGCTTTGCTATACAGAAGCTCTTATCAACTCAAACTTTTCTTCAACTTTCATAGAAATTTTGTTCAATCTGTTGCACAACGAAAACATTTTACGAAGCTGTTCAATATTCGGAACAGCTTGTGTCACTTTTCGGAGTACCTTAGATCGCCGTTCAGCAGATTCAACCGTCGGATATAAAATTGTGACAAGCTAGAACTTTCTTGTGAAGACTAAGTCATATCATATCCCTTCTTTTGAGCAAGAGATCACAGCTCTTAAGAATATTTGAACTGAATTTCAAATAAAATGAGTTCACATTAGTACAGATACGAAACAAAGATAGAAATTTTCAGATTTCACTGGGAAATGAAAGAACATTTTTTAAACTAAATTTCCGCTGAAGACTAGAGTCCCAGAAAATGTACTGAGATTTTTCTTGCATTTTGGAAGTAAGCCTCCGTTTTTATTGGTTTTCAGAAATAAAAATCAGAGTAAATTATTCAGAAACTTACTTAAAATGTTGCAGTAGTTTGGAAAAGTTACGCTCGTTACAAGAATTTTTAAAACCAATTGTATTTTCCATCTAAAAATTCAAAATATTTATAAAGATAATGTTGAACAACAGTAAGAGAGTGCTATGTGTATTATTTATCGAATTTCTTATTAAATTGACAAAGTATTGACAATATTGATCAAGTTTCGTAGAGAATAAAAAGGGAAAAAAAGATACCAGTGAATCTGAAAAGTTTCAATTTT
>JAWZYV010015053.1:0-215698 GCA_038373885.1 Cheiracanthium punctorium | reverse complement strand
GTTTGCGATAAGTAGCCGGCTACTGTAATATCCGGCTACTGCCAATCAGGGGTGCAGAATATGTTCGAATGCCCGAACGAGATTCGGGGAAAATTTTTCTCCCAAGTATATTTTTAAAAAAGGGAAGAAAAAAAAGAATTTATTTTTTATAGTATTGTGTATGATTATGGCAACGCTACACTAGGGCGATCTGCCAAGGGGGGGGAGGGTGCCGAGATGCAGTTGTTATCATAAGAAGCTAGCTATAGATAGTCACTTAAACTAAAATGAAAATATGCTTCAGTTTGGGGGGAATTTTAGATAGAACAAATTGTGTTCTGGGGAAATATTGAGCCCTAAACATTTTTCTGCACCCCTGCTGCCAAAATCCCTTGTCAAGAACCTCTTTAAAAATAGAATTAAAAAACTTGAACACATTAGCAGCCATCAAAAAGAGAAACCGCTGTTTACTAAAGCTGTACCCTACTGCAGGGGAGCAGCAATAAAAATAACCAATGAAGCCACCAAGAAAAATATCAAAATTCCTATAAAGCCTAATCAAACTATCGTCAAACGAATACGTAGTGATCAAGACCAATAGATAAAAATGAATCAGCCGGAATCTATAAAATAAATTTTACCTTTAATAAATCAAATAAATCTGGGTGCTATATAGGAATGACTAAAAGGAAAATTAAAGAAAGAAAAAAAAGAACGCTTTAACGATATTAAATTCAATAAACCCAGCACATCTCTCTCTAAAATAGCCCAAGAACAACTATGCACTTAACATGGAAGCACTTCAAATCTTAACTACAGATGGTGCCGTTAATGACATGACACATGCGCAGATTGATCCAGGATGAAGCGAGGCATTGAGGAAGAGATCAGTGCAAACAAGAAATGGCGATGGCTGAGGAAGGTGCTGGCCGTCACCGAAAGCTGCTACCAAGGGATTTCATTTGTGTAGTTTTAACCTTTTAATATTTTAATGAAAGTCCTTCTTACTACTTTTAATTAAATGTTTTCTCTTATTTTCTGTTTTTACATCTAAAACTCTACACCCCCCCCCCCCCACCAGGGGCATAACCAGAGGTGGTGGGCTGTGTGGGGTGAGCGCTACCGAGCAGTCTTCCAGCCCCCCCCCCCCCCTACAATTTTCAAAGATAGTAGTAAGTTTACCCATAAATACGAAAATTTAGAAACTAACATTTGTAAACCAGAAAAATTTTTACATCTTTAAGAAGACTCGTTGTTTTGAACCAATTTCTCTTTATAATTGCAAGGTGCATGAAAATAAAAATCGTTTAAAAGTAATATGACATAGACTTTGATTTCGATTTGGATTTCATTCATTTTGTTACCATTTTTTGAGTATTCTTATTTGAATGTACAGTGAAAATGTTGAGTATTTTTTAAAATTCTCTGTAAATATCTATAATAATTTAGAGTGATAACTTTGGCATTGCATATCTGTTTCTGTGTTATTCCACTTTTAAATGTAAAACAGGATTATATTTTATACAACTTTTTTCCGTACTGAATAAAAATTAATTTTCATATATTGTTGCACAAATATCATCAAAATAAATTTCAAATAACATAATTCATTATGGTTTTAGTTCATAAAATGAATACTATGTGTCCATTTAGCCAGGAGCGTCTCTAACTTACCAATTGCTTGTGTGTTAGTTTAACATTTTTTGGTAATTGTTAAGGTAATCTGGAATGATTTTCCAAAAAGGAGTGTGATTTAAATTGCAAGAGTTTTTATAAGTCGAGTCTATGCCAAGTCCCCACGGAGGGCAATCCCCTCCCCCCTCAGCCTAGAGCCCTTGCGCAGATAATTGGAATAACAGCACATTTCAACATGTCATTTTGTTTTCATTTTTAATATTATTGAAAGATGATAGGAGTATTCTTAGTTTAATATAAAATGAAATTTTTCAGTATTAACATGTTTATGAATATCTAAAATAATGTAGACTCTAAATTTTGATATATCGTTGCACTTGAATTTCTTTGTTAAATCATTTTTAAATGTTAACAAGGATGATAATTTTTAATTATTGAAAAATTAATTTTGTTCCTGCTGTACAAATACCATGAGAATGAATTTAAAAGTATATTTTACTTTATTTTTTTGGTTTTTACAATTAAAACTACAGAAATCCGTTTAATATATGTATGTTTAGAAGAGAGGACTTTGTATGACAGTTTGTATATCTGTTTGGTTTGTTTTAATACAGGGAAAGGAGATATTTATTACTTCGTTGTTTATGTTTTTTTTAAATATAATTTTAAATGTAATCTGTAAAAAATTCCCAAAGAAATGTAATTTAAATATGCTCTGTCTTAAAGTAGTGTGACATTTAATTAAAGTCGATTCCCTTTATGGGCATTTCATTATTTAGTAAAATAAAAAATAATATTTTATATTAGTAAAAATTATCTCTGATGAATGTTTGCAAGTAAATAAAATAATAATCCAAAGTTTAGTATTTTGTCTCGTTTGGACTTCTTTGCTAGGGTATTTTGAAATATTAACTGGAGTAATGTTTTGCAGAATAGTTTTTCACATTTGACTGCATGCATTTTCTTCTCTTCTATGAAATTATCATTAAATACATTTCAAAAAAGATTTTATTTGTTATGCTATTATTAACTTAATTAAACTTCATCTATTCTTTCAGAAGGGAGATTTGCTTTGTTCATATGTGTACTGAAGACTGATTCAAGATCCTGAGTTCAAGGCATGGAAATATCGTCGATTTTGGTACCACCTACATTACCATATTATATAAATAGATGTGTGATAAACACACTGTGAAAAGAGCTAAAAGATTTTCCTTTTTTGTGCATGCATTGTTATTTTGTAATCTAGCTACTATGTGACATACGTAACCAGTAACAAATATGCTTGCTTCACTTGACATCATTGAACTGTTAATTTGGATTTTTGTGTGTGTGTTACTGTTAGTATGCTAATATTTCAATCTAGTTGTACCGTTCCCAGCATACAAATATCGTCGATTTTGATACCGCATACGTTAGCGTATTATGTAAGTAGATTATTTTAAAGCAGTGCAGCATTTTAAACTTACTGTATTATATTTGGAAGCACTACAAATAATGAAAATTGTGAACTGGATAGTTAAGAAAACAATCTTTTTTACATAAGCAGGAGAATGATAAATTTTTCTGCCCGTGAGAATTCAAATGTGATTTCTTTACCATATTTTTGACCTGTGAATTGTATTACATATTCGAAAGCTCCTCATGAGTTAATCAGAAATTTGTTTTCCAAACTTTCTTCAACAAACAGAGCATGGATCAATGTACGTCATTCTATCAAATCATTGTCA
Source organism: Cheiracanthium punctorium (assembly GCA_038373885.1). NCBI lineage: Eukaryota > Metazoa > Arthropoda > Arachnida > Araneae > Cheiracanthiidae > Cheiracanthium > Cheiracanthium punctorium. The sequence goes on along the minus strand of JAWZYV010015053.1, from coordinate 212,354 downwards.
TTACTATCAAATAGATCAAATTAACATAACATTTAATTTTAAAATAACTTTTTGGATGTAAAAAAAAAATAATTTCTTTAAATAGACTTAATTTATTAGAAATTACAGATTTTATTTCCGTAGTTTTATGAACTACTTATGTGCGCTTGGTATTAATAGATTATCTCATGTAGTTTGATTAATGTTCTAAAATTGCTAGTTTGTTTGTAAAGAGGTGGTGGGGCACTAAGTTATGTCTGCTTGTTAATTGGAGTTTTTGCAATTTGACTTGAATTAGATGCATTTGACTCAAACATTTTAAGATTGTACTGCAGTCTGAATTTACTCAACTTTTTATTTTTGTTTATCTTATTTCTTAGATGCTAATGTTTTATGAATTCTGAATATTGTAAATTAAATGTTTTTCTTTTTCTCCCCCAGTTTCTGGTTATCAACTTTCTTCCTGTGAATCACCAATAGGTATTAGATGGAAGATGATATAAAAAGGGAGGAAAAATATATTTATTTATTTCATGAAATGCAGATTTATTTTGTATGTAATAAAGAATGCTAATAAAGGTTTTTTATTTTAATTATGTTTTACTCTGAATATCATTAAATCTCTCATAATTCTTTTTATTGAAAAAACTATTGATAGTGTAATTGCAGGGTACTTACTGATCAAGTCCTTTCACTACTAAGGCCCGAACTGCTAGCCATTTCATATGGGAGCACCCAGTTTAAGCGTGAAAAGTTTGAAAATGGAAATGTTGGTTACGGCCAATTATCTACATTAGGGGATCTAGGCCGGGGGTGGGATTGCCTTCTGTGGTGAACTTTCTAAGGGGTCTTAACCCTTATTTACACAAAGTTGTGCAGAAAACCACAGGAAAACTCCAAACGGTTAGGTCGACGGGCATGACCTGTTTGAAAAGTTTGGAGTTAGGGGGTAATGGTGGTGATGGATTTTTCCTAAGTTTAAAAGCAATCCTTCAACAACAATGAAAAGGTAAGGTAAAATATATTCACAAGGTTAAATTGTAAGTTTCAGCATAAAATATCAAATTGAGCAGGAGTGTTTAGCAAATTTTGTATAAGTTACCCTGAAAGGCTGTACGCAATTATTTTGATTTAGAGTATAGAGATAGTGCTTAATGTATGTGAAAAAGAAACTTTGAGAATAATTGTTTATTCACATCTTTTTTTCATGTGGTACTAACTCCACCTTGTCTAACTTAAGTTACATACAGAAAACAGAATCATAATATAGAATTTTTTATTTTTTGGACTAGATCAGCATAAAATTAGGTGTGTGTAAGCAGAATTTAATGTAAGAGCTATGTATTTATTTTTCTTTTTGCTACCATGTAACCAGTGGTGGATCCAGAAATTCTGTTTTGGGAGGGGCTAAATGTTGAAAGAAGCTTATTTCACCCAAACAAAATGTACAATAAAGCAAAATTGTAGTCTAAACCAATGTAAAAACTTTTTAGGGGGGCTAAGTGTTTAAAAAAGATCACTTTACATATTCAAGGTGCATACTGAAGCAGAATGTTACCCTTAGCAATCTCATTTTTTGGGGGCTGAGCCCCCCTAGCTCCTCTCCTGAATCCGCTACTGCATGTAGCAATATGTAGGAGGGGGGGAGGGCAATATGTATCAATGATACAATTTTCTTTACATTTTACAGCATATATACTGATTAAAAGTTAATTACAGCACAAATACCATAAATTATTTTTACAGCCTATGTACTGATTAAAAATTATTTACGGTATATGTACTATAAATTTCGTTTACAGCTTACATACCATTTTAAAAATTAATTATGGTGCTTTTACCGTAAATTTCAGTATATGTACAGGTAGTGTAATTTTTTACGGTACATATACCATATAGGAAATTTATGGTATATGCACTTTTTTAACGGTATATATATATATATATATATACTGTAAAATATTTTATGGTACTTAATGCCATTTGTGAAATTTAAGGTATATGTACCGTTATTTGGGTCTGAAATCTTTACCAGTTTATAACAGTGGTGGATTATTGCAAGTTTGTCAGGGGGGGGGGGGGGGTTGTTAGAAGATTGACATATACATCCATTTTATGGAAGTAAAATAGGATCTTTTACATTAATTTCTTTCTTCTCGGGGAGGGGGCAGTCGCCCCCCTTTTAATCCGCCCTTGGGCGGATTAATGCAAGTTTGTCAGGGGGGGCAGTTAGAAAATTGACATATATATCCATTTTACGGAAGTAAAATAGGATCTTTTACATTAATTTATTTTTTCACGAGGGGGGGGGGGTTGCCCTCTCCACCCCCCTTTAATCCGCCCTCGGTGTATAAATAAAACACTAAAGAAAGTTTTCTTATCTTGATTTAATCTTATATCATACATTTGGTTAGATATAAAACCCTAATCTTGGTTCAAGCTTTAACCATATAATTGGTTAGAGAAAATCCTATATATTGGTTCAAGCTTTAACCATATAGTCGGTTAGAGAAAAATCCTAGATCCTGGTTCAACGTTTCACCGCAAAAATGGTACTTGAGGAAGCACCACTAAAATGGTGAATCCTAGCACCACATTTTTCAAAATATCGGTTGCAGCTAAATTCGCACTGGAATTTCGATGAAACATTGAACTATTTTTCTAATAGTGTATTAAAAGAAAAATTAGAGTATGCACAATTTTAAAAAGAATTCACACTAAACCTAAAATGCTCAATTTAACTATTTAATCCTGCTGCCCAGGTGGTGTAGTGGCTTAAGAACCATTCTATCACGCCTCAGGTTCTGGGTTCAAATCCCGACTTGGGCATGGATATTTTGTTAATTTGTCTGTCCTTTCATAGGGGGTAATGCTAGCCGCCTGCTGGGCTTCCATAATAAAATAACCAGTAATTTGGGTCTTTGGAGAGGCAAAATGCTTGATGAGCAAGTACCCACCCATTGGAAGAAAAAAACCCATTTAGTCCTTAATGGTTAAGCAGAAAATATATTTTAATCTTGTGAAAAGTTTTAAACTGCAATCTCTGGGAATTGTTTAGAATTTAACATATTACAAATTTACTTTGGTAAGGTGTAAATTTCTTGGCAGAGTTTATACAATTCTTGCGGTTTTTAATTTAAGATGTCATTTTTGACTGATGTAAAAAAAAAAAAATCAGTTCTTTGTACTCAGTCAAGTTAGTGTCACTCTTGTAGAGGAGTAATATACAGTCTAAGTTTTGGAATTTCCATACATAACAAAATAAAGAGAACACAGAAATTATATAAATTAAGTATACAGCATTTATTGTTACGGATAACAATAACCTTATCACTAAAAAACACATCACTTGTTTTTAAATTTGAAATTTCTATGTTCAAACTATAAAAAAGTGAGAACACAGAAATTTAAATACATTGCTTAATTTAAAAAAATGAAGAGGGGTGAGGTCCTAGATACAAATATTTAACTTAACTTTCTTAGAAAAATAAACAAAATGAAACATTACAAATAAAAGGAAAATTAATTAAACATTTTCTTTCATTAAATTGTTCACTTATTTTTAAATTTATTAAACATAGCAACAATGGTTATTTGTTTTAAGGCATTAAGTTTATGTTCTGATATTTTATCTTGAATTCTTTTAATAGTCATTAATTCTTGGTCAGTAACAAAACTTTGCTTTTGGAAAGCAGTTAAATATTTGTCTCCAAGAGATAATCTACAACTTTATCATGAGAGATGGGGACATCAAGATAAGCAGCATATCAAGTCCATTATTGAAAAGGAATTGAACATCAAGGTCAAAGCTGATACAAAATTATGAAGCTTGTGTGTATGGAAAAGCTCACCGTTTAAAATTTGGAGCGAGAAGCAACCTACCAAAGCTGGAGAATTAACAGACATATGCAGACCATTCGAAGAGTCATTTCGAAAATATAGATACTTCGCTGTCTTCAAAGATCATTATACAAAATTTAGATATGGTTTCTTCTTGAAGCACAAGTCAGAAGTAAAGGATGTACTTGAAGAGTTCATAGCTCATGCTAAAAACCTTGGCCATAGCATTAAAGAAATACTTAGCGACAATGGTGGTGAATTTAATAACCAAGAAATACGAAGAATTCTGAAGAAACATGGAATAAGTCAAAGGTTGTCGGCTCCATACACGCCACAACAAAATGGTGGTGCCGAGAGAGAGAACCGAACTGTTGTGGAAATGGCCAGAACATTGAAATATTCAAATGAAGAAATAGACTTCCCAGCATCTTTATGGGCAAAATTCATCAGTACTTCAATTTATATACTGAACAGAACGGGAAAAACCTCAGAACAAAACTCAAGTCCTTATGAACTATGGATGAACAAGAAACCTAGAATTAAGCATATGCGGATTATAGGATCTGTCTGTTATGCTCATGTTCCAGTTCAAAAGAGGAAGAAAATGGACAAAAAGGCCACAAAAGGTTATCTTGTCGGATATGATGGGGATGAGCGATACCGCATCTATATCAAAGAAACAAGATCAGTTATTTGTTCGAGAGATGTTGTATTCGCAGAGAAATTTGCCATGACAGATAATGTACTAACATTGCCTCCTCAGCAAGTCAGCAAAAGAAGTTCAAAGGAACATGATGCAAAGGAATCCAACGCATATGAAGATCCACAAGAAAATGAAGTCGAGAAGACAGAACCAAAAGAACCAGGTCCAAAAGACAAATTAAACCACCCAAATGGATAGAAGATTATGTTATGGAAGACATGATGCAAGAAGAAAACACTTTCGAAATAAATAGAATAGTAGATAAGGAAGAATGCATTTGACAGCTAAAGAAAACTAAACATGATGTTCTAAATCCAAAGATGTCCAAGGAAGCACTTCAAAATGACCCTGAGACATTGAAAAAAGCCTTAACATGTCCAGATGCAGAAAAATGGAAGACAGCCTTGAGAGAAGAGCTAGAAAACTTGCAACGAAACAATACTTGGGAAATAGTACCGAAGCCAAGAGATAGAAAAGTTGTAAAGTATAAATGGGTCTTTAAGAGAAAATTTGATGAAGATGGAAAGGTACAAAGCAAGACTTGTTGTCTGTGGTTATACCCAAGTGGAGGGAATAGATTATAAGGAAACCTTTTGTCCTGTAATAAAAACAAAGTCTATAAGAACCTTACTGGCATTTTCAGTTGAACAAGACTGGCAAGTGCACCAGCTGGACATCACAGCAGCATACCTGAATGGAAAATTGTCTGAAACAATTTTCATGGAACAACCACACCTAGACCTGAATGGAAAACCAGGCGAAGAAGTTTGTCTACTTAAGAAGAGTCTTTATGATCTTCATCAATCTGGCAGAGAATGGAACATGTGCCTTGATGGTTTTCTAAAGTCTATAAATCTCACCAGATCCAAGAGCAGACCCGTGTGTTTACTTTAACTACCGAACAGATCTCATTGTGGGTGTCTATGTAGATGACTTGCTTGTCATGTCCAGTAAGTATACTACAATTCAGAAATTTACGACTGAGATAGGTGCTGTTTTCGAAGTCAAGGATTTAGGAGAAATTCATCATTTGTTATCAATTAAGATTACTAGAAGTAAAAATGAGTGTATGACTCTTGACCAGAATGCTTACATAAATGAGTTGCTCGAATCAACTGGCATGCCAAATGCTAAAGGTGCTTCAACACCATTAGATCCAGGTGTAAAGTATATGCAAGCATCTGAGAACAGTATGCTAAATGCTGAAGGAGCTTTAAAATACAGACAAGCAATTGGAGGACTCTTGTACTTGGCAGGGGGAACAAGACCTGACTTAGCCTTTGCTACCACCTACATGAGTCAGTTTAATCGTTGTCCAAGTAAAGAACACTGGACTGGTGTACAGCATATACTCCGCTACTTAAAGCAGACCAAGAGCTTGAAGCTAACCTTCCAAAAGACTGGAAAGGATTTAGAAGTATTCTGTGATTCAGACTGGGCTGGAGATAAAATCGACAGACGTTACTTCAGTGGGTATATGGTATTGCTTGCTGGTGGAGCTGTTTCATGGAGTTCCAAGAAACAGACGACAACAGCTCTTTCAACTGTTGAAGCCGAGTATTTTTCAATGTGTCATGCAGCAAAGGAGGTACTGTGGTTTCAGAACTTTTTGCAAGAAATAGTAAATGAGCAGTTTCTAAAATTTCCACAGAATATATTTGTGGATAACCAAGGTGCTATTTCTCTAGCTAAAAACCATGTTACTTCTGAGCGAAATAAGCATATTGAACTCAGACACTTTTTCTTGCATGAAAAGGTTGAAGAAAAACGGTTGACATTTACTTATGTGCCTTCTGGGTCATATGCTGCAGATATGTTGACTAAAAGTGTGCAAAGGAAAACTTTGCTCAACCAAAAACTTTGCATAGGACTGAGGGAAATGTAATCAAGGGGGAGTGTTGAAATTGTTTATTTATGTGATTATATTTCCACCAGTGTATATATGTTTTTCCCTGTCTTTATTGTCTTGCGGCAACACCAAGTTTGTTATGTGCCTGTGGCAACAGTTTTTAGTAGTTGTCAGTTTTTGTTTACTTGCTAGCAGCATGGAATGTAAAATAAGCTTTGATATTTAATTTAATGTATATTTAATCCAGGCTGAGTCTTGTGTCATTAATGTCTCTACTAAAAGGAAAATTTCTATTTTATCCATATAAAATCTTTATCTGTTCCATTTGTTGAATTTTCTAGGTCCTTTTTGAGCAACATTAAATGGAAATATGATTATCATGTGTGCTTGATCTTAGGGAAAAAATACTTTATTTGAAAAAGGCATCTATATATTCAACATTTACTTAAAATAAATATCAAGCTCATATATAACTGATATTTTTTTCTGGTAAATTATAAAAAAATAAGTACTACAAACCATTATTAGTTCAATTGTTTTATAGATACACTTATCAATGAAAATATTTAATTTACATTTCCAAAGAACATAACCTATTTTCAATAAATATAGGAAGGGGAAAAAAGGAAATTTTTGCTGAGAAAAGAAAAAAAAAAGCAAGACGTTTGTGGATTAAATCTGATTGACTGCACCAAGATCCTAGGTTCATAAGGGGAATGCCCTCCTTGGGAGACTTTCTAAGGGATCCTAGCCCATATTCACGCCAGGTTTCGGAGAAATCCGCGGGAAAACTCCGAACGGCTTGGCAGGCGCGACCGGGATTTTAACCTGGGACCTTCCACTTTCGAGAGCAGAACCTCTCAGCCACTGGTGGGGCGAAAAAAGTAAGAAATTAGATTTAAAAAATAGGAAATTCAGATTTATTTTAAATTCTAATTTCTGAAAGTGGTGCAATAGTAGGGTTTTTTTTAATGAAAGTCATTTGAAATATTTTCATTTTCAACTTAATAAAATAGCAGTAAATTGTATCATTCAAAGTACATTAAAATTTAGAGCATGGGATTATTGAAATTGTTTAAAATAGTTTTTTTCTTCTTTTTCTTCACAATCTGGTGAGAACCGTGATTTATAAGAACGGGCTTCAAATTAGATACCTTTAAAATTCACATGGTACATTGATCTACATTAAGAAAATTTTGCGAAAATAGGCAATACAAGAATCATGTTTAGTACGATCTCAGAGCAAACAATATTCGTTTATTTATAACTTTAAATCATACAAAAATTGTTTGCACTTGTTCCTTTGCCTTTTCAAGTTAACGTTAATATTGGATTAATTCACTAATGCTACAGATGTTGTTACATATACAGATTTAAAAAAAAAAAAAAACAAACAAAAAAAAAAAAAAAACAGAAATATCTATAGCTTATACAGAGGGAGAGGGAGCTGACAGAGCTTGGCCCGTAACCGGGAATAGACGTTGCTTTCAACGTTGAACTTATTTGCAAATAGTTAATAGTATCCTCGTTTAACAAACTTTCCAAACTTAGCTATTTTTTAAGAGTAATAACAACAACCAGAAAAGAACACAAAACTTTTTTTTTAAATCGAGCTTGAAGTTGGATTAAATTTAATACAATATATAAAAAAATTACTAAATTGAATATTAAAAAAAAAAAAAAAACTGCTTAATTTGCTCTTCATTTATTAAATAAAAATTTAGATTAATGAAAATAGGCTCAGATGAGAGTAATTATTACAACTTTTTACAAATTTAAACTTAGTGAATTTTTAACTTAATTACAGGGAAACTTTTGCTTCCATTAATTTTCGAAAGTTTTGACCTTTAAAGCATATCTAGTAAAAATTTTGTTTCCGTAGAGCTATTTTTTTAAGAGTTAAGGTGATGGTCGTAATTATCCAAACAAAATCACGACTGAAAAAAATTCGAGTAATTATGACCACCATCAGTGGCAAATCGATAAATATTTTTTGGGAGCAAATAAACTTTGAAAGGAGCTTATTTTACCCAAACAAAATGTACAATAAAGCACAATTTTAGTCTAAACCAATGTAAAATTTTTTGTTAGGAGCTTATAAAAAAAAAAAAAAAAAAAAAGATAATTTTGCCAATCCAAAGTGTATAATTAAGCAGAATATTACCTTTCAGCAATCTTTTTCTTTTTTTTTGCGGGGGGGATGTCGGAAGCCCCATCGCCCCCTTCTCTGGATCCCCTACTGACAACAACTGGGTTTATCATAACTACTTAATTTCTTTTGATGCATACGCTTACAAATCTCCCCCACCCCCCACAAAAAAAAAAAAAAAAAAAAAAAAAACCACTAAGGCTCTTTCAGTCTCCCGCCCATTCCTCGAAACAATGTCTGGATACACACTGGGAAAAAATAATCTCCAAATAAGTTCTTACCTTCTGTTTCTAAAGCAACATCAATAGTTTCAACCAGCAATGCTTCGTTTTTTTTTTAGAGTCTTTCGTCTTTGCTCTAAAAAAACTCTCAATATTGTGCGATTTTAATTTTTTTTTTCGGCAGACCCATGGTAATTTAACAAAAATGAGGAGTTTGAAAATACTTGTGATGCTCTGGGAGAGAAGACATACAACTGATTACATCCTGTAAACTCTACCGGTCAATAACAAAAAGGTACTTTTCCCTACTATTCCAAGAAAATGTTACCCACTCATGTACCCCCCCCCCCACCCCCTCCCTGCAATGTAGATCTGTGTTTTTATTCCTCTCTGGGAATGGACGGAAGTTTTTTGTGAGACATCTTCGAGTGTTCGGACATGGCAGAAGGCTGAAATTTGAATTAATCACTCTTCTCGATACCAAACTGAAGAGTTTTCTGCAACAATATCCTTTCATTTTTGATTTGCTTCTGGCCATCTCCAGAAACCCGAGCAAATTTTATTCTTCACAAACACAATTCAGTTTAGGACTACATCAAAAGGCACCATATACTCAGGAAATGCCATAGTGTCATTCCATGTCAAATCAACACAGCTTACAAACCGACCCACTCCAATTTTTTTTGAAAATTGGCACAGTTATTGTCTACTATGACCTGTAGCCAGATATCAAATATTAGATTCCTATATTATTTCTTTCAAAAGTTACAAGTTTTAAAATTTTTTAAAAAGTGAAAAAAAATGCGATACTTTACCTCATAAAACAGCACATAACTTATGTTCTATTTGTGATACTGAAATAAATAAGGGCTTAATTTAAAGATCTTGGTGCAAGCTTTTCCAGTATATATAGCATGATGTCAAAACTCTAATAAAAAAATCTAGGTCACTTGACCTTGAATATCTCAAAACATGCCCTTTTTGTTTTTCTTGATATTTCTTATATTTTAATCACCTACTAGCAGCAGACCCGTTTCTCCGCACGGTAGAAAAAGAATATTTTCCTTACACATATAAATGGAATCAAATAGTGATGCGGAATCTCAAAAAATGAAAATTTATTTGAATCGTGGCAAAGCGTTTATGTCATGAATGCAAATCTGAGATGATTGCAACTTTACAACACAAAAACAACACCAGTGTCACTGGCGATCAAAAAAAAAAATCTGATGTGTCCAACACATGACTTCCTTGCACGTCCATTAGATCAAAAATATTTTCGACGCACTTCCTCTAAATTTATTTGTTTGAAAGAGATAAAATATCAATAATAGTACGGTTTAGCGATTTCCAGCCAAATATTTCGATATCGCCAAGCTGAGTTCAATTTGAAAGATTTCCTTCTGACACTTTATTTGGCGATATTTCACCAAAAGCCGACAAACTTGAGATAGTCTGCGAGATTTTGGGGATAGCCAAAGTAGTCATTGACCACAGACTTTCAATGAATTGAATGCATCCATACACCTCAATGTATATTAGAAGTCATTTGGCTCACCCTGTAAATAAATTCTCAGTCGATTGCTGTCAAAAAAGATATTGAAAACAGTTAGATATTACAATAGTTCTAAATACAAAAGTTAAAAAATCTACGGGTTAGTTTTAGAGTTATACAAAATACGAAATAATTTTTGGAGCCAAATTTGGCGATATTTTGGCGAAACTCGTCAATGTCGACGACATTTGGCGAGATTTTAAGCATGAACCAAACAATGACAGATTATCGCCAAATTTGGCGATATTTCGCCAAAACTCGCCAAGAACGATGACAAATGGCGATACTTTGGGCATGGACCAAATGACTGGCTATCGCCAAATTTGGCGATATTTCGCCAAAACTCGCCAAGGTCGAGGACAGACGGCGAGATTTTGGGCATGTACCAAACAATGACTATCTACAGTAGTATTATATTGATGTCCATAGACATTAAAGTACTGAAATTCTTTCCGGTGGTCCTGTAAATAAACTCTCCAGTAGATTGGAACCGAGATGCACAACTAGATGTTACAACATTCTTACATATGAAATTTCATAATAGTTTTTGAGATTTGAGAGTTAAATATGCACACACGTACACCAAAAGTCGCCAAGCTTGGCGACTTTTGGCATAGTTCTTGAGGGAGGCACGTGACCGTGGTCGGACCATTACCTAACTTATGTGGTAGGACGGTATTGTGCTTGAAATGGATGAATGCCCCTAAAATTGCCATTGACCGTAATGTATTGGAAATCTTTTGAGTGTTCCTGTAGCAGAACTATAAATGATAAAGACACTTTTTTTAATGGAGAAATTCATTTTCTAACTTTTTACAGCATATATCACTTCTGAGTCGTTTGAAATAGCCCAATACCTCTAAAAAACGCTTTGATGAATTTCGGCCCTTAGAGCGTAATGTATTTCGAATCTTTTGGGCGGTCCTGTAGATAAACTATTCAGTCGAATGGAACCGAGAGGGGAGGTGCACAACTAGATGTTACAACAATCCTAAATATAAAGTTTCAACATTGTACGCCTAACAGTTTTTGAGATATGCGAGTTTAATGAATTTCAGCCCATTGAGCGTAATGTATTTCGAATGTTTTGGGCAGTCCTGTAGATAAACTATCCAGTCGAATGGAACCAAAAGGGGAGGTGCACTACTAGATGTTACAACTATCCAAAATATGAAGTTTCGACATTCTACGCCTAATAGCTTTTGAGTTAGGCGAGTTTAATGAATTTCGGCCAATAGAGCGTAATGTATTTCGAATCTTTTGGGCGGTCCTGTACATAAACTATCCATTCGATTGCCACCAAAAGGGGAGGTGCACAACTAGATCATAGAACAATCCTAAATATCAAATCTCAACATTCTACGACCAATAGTTTTTGAGATATGCGAGTTACATACGTACGTACGTACAGACGGCATGGAAAAACTGGCCACAGTAGACTCGCCGCTGGTCAAAATGAGTTGCAGACGCGTTAATATGATCGTGCATGCTAGCCTACGATGAGATGCATTGAAAAAAAAATTTTAATTAAATTTAGAGGTAGTCAAAATCGGGTTTTTTGTCGAAATTTGGCCCCCAAAATTTTTCGGGATCACATTACTTCCTTATACTACGTACAAGGAAGTAAAAAGAGAGAGAACTTTATGGTATGCAGACGAAACTTTTCATCTTCAGGATGCCTAAACTTTCATTGCTTCATCAGTTTATACTGATTATTCTACTTTCTAGTAAACTAATCGGAATTAAGATATGGGGCTTTAGTACTCAGCATTTGACACTCCAAAAATGACTTTAGTTTAAAAAAAAAAAAAAAAAATGCAGGCTCGAGTAATTGACGTGGTGACTTATTCATTTCACTTAATTGTTAAATTTAAGAACTTAAGTGCAGTGGCATAGGAACTTTGTAAAAGTAGGGAGAGCTGGGGGACACGTTGTGGGAAATTGAGATGTAATTACTACAGTTTGGATGGCATTATTCACCAATTTTAATGGACAATTCACAGTCTTAAAAAATTTGGAATATGACTGTAACTCTACATGGCACCTGGTACCATATGTGGAACAACCACTTTAACGAAAAACACTCAAAAAACTGGTGTTGAAACATGATATACACAAAAACTTTGAGTAATAACACAGATAAATAGGCAATTGTCAATTCATACGATTGTTCACAGAACTCTGAGACTGTGCAGTGACTGCTGAAAAAGCCCGAGGCTGAAGAGTTTTTCGGCCAAAACGATTGTACCAATTGCCAAGTACCTTTTTATGTGTGTCATTATACAATGTTTTTATTTACATCAACCTTTTTCATTATTCCTCTACGCCTATCCGGGAATCAAAATGGGGAGGGTTGAAAATAAATAAAATAAAGGAAGTTGCTCACCACCCCCTCTTTCTTGTTCATTGTGTGAATTTCCCAGAAAAAGTAGACTATATTTTTGAAATAAGGTTTAAGGTAAACAATGTACCGTAAACAGATATGGTGCGAGAATTCCTCCAGGGGAGCTCAGCCTGTTTAAAATATTTCGCGGGCAACCACAGCTCCCCTAGCTCTCCCGGTTCCTACACCCCTGCTTAAGTGGCAACAGTGGATTCGGTTACTATGGAAACTATAGCAGAGTAAAAAATAGAATATTAAATGAATTAGTTATTTATGTTTACTTTGCTGGAACTGCTATATTGGCACAATTAATGCCGCAGGTCGATGGCAAATTGCCAAAATGAATCGCAAATTAAACTTGACAATAAAGGCAATAATCTATAGGCAATACTCACTAACATTTCTGAGCTTAAAAACATTCTTATTCATCTTCAAAACCATTCATATTTATACAGAATTTCTATTTTATTCACCCTGTTTGGCAGGATTTAAAAAAAAATTATCTTGGCATACGGTCATAAAATCGGCTCATCACAATGGTGGCATGGAACTAGCAATACAAATGTAAAAGCACGCGCTATTAAATACAGAATTGCACTACATTTAAATATTTGTTGACAACTTTGCTAAGAGTGGTACTAAAGTAGGAATCTGCATACATTTTAATTTGTAAATACTGAATTACACTACATTTGAATATTTTTCATCAACTTTGCTAAAGAACGGTACTAAAGTAGGAATCCACATACATTTTAATTTGTAAAAGAAATTATGTATTACATGGCATAAAGTACGTCATTCAAACCGTTTTCAGTAAAAGAAACTTCCATAGAGCTGCTTTAACAAATAATCAATTATTTATTACACGTAATAGTACTTAGATCACCAAAGTTTAAAAGCAACCAAAATGGAAAATAGTTATTAGTCATTTATATGGTATGATCTCCAAATATTAAATCAGGCATCTAATTGAAAGTAACAGTTATTTAAATTACTAATTATAACGCATTTTATCCATCTTAACTACGATGCACAAAATCTGAGAATTTCGATTTTCTGAAATTTGGAGGAATTCCCCCAATTTAAATCAATTTACTTAATTTGGTGTAGATTCTGAAGATAGATCATTTAAAATCGCCTTAATAACTGCATTATTTCTGCACAGAAAATTAAAGTTTAACGCCATAAAACACTATTTCGTTACGCTTTCAGTAAATTGAGCCAAGCCTAAAACTGTGCAAACCGCTACAAACTACTTTCTCAAAAATCAGCATATCAGCCATTTTATTTTTCGCCAAACCAAAAAAATGATACATATTAGTCTCAGAAATCTCCAAGTCCTTTTTCTTTCACGTATAAAAAATATTGCATTCCTGCTCCTGATTTCTCAAGCACATGATATTTTAATTAAAAAATAACCTAGCAAATATTCTAAACAGAAAAAAAATGATTATTCTTTTATTTTTAATTCAAGAATCTAAATCATTTAATAAATTCGGCAAGCACGGCAACCACGATGCTTATTTCTCACTTTTTCGCAACAGGGGTTACAATCACAGAAAGCAAAAATTACCGTTTTTGATGGTTTTTTTTTATTTTTTTTTAAATCGATATCTCACTAAACTAACTTTTCCGAAATTTAAATTAGCAGAAGACCTTCCTTGGAATTTTTCGTATCCGTGGACACCTTGATCGAAATTCAACTCCCAGCCGTTTCGGAGGAGATGATGCTACAGACAGACATGCACAGATTTTAATAGTATAAATCAGGCGTGCCCAACCTGCGGCCCATTTAAAGACTTTTTAAGGCATTGAAGTTTTTAACAGTCTATATCATTTACATTAAAAGTTACAAGGTGAAAATAAGTTGATTACTGATTGTTTTAAGATATAAAAGCCCTTGTAGCAAAGCTTTATGAAAAGAAATTGCCGCCCACCAATCGATTTGGGTTGGGCACCCCTGGTATACATTATTGTTTTGTAAGATTGTAGATTTTCAAGCTGTGACTGACAAGGCATTAAAGTTATGAATTTTTAAAGAAATAACATTCACATCTATATGCAATGCAGTACTATCTATTTATTGTTATTATTAGTTCGAATTATGAAAACATTGCCCAAATTTTCATTCTTATTTATATAAAAATTATGTAAAATAGACATTCTCACATAGCCAATGTCCTTGATTCAGTGTCTTTTGCTGAAATAGTATAAGCTCTTCCTGTAACAGTGTTTACATCATTTTTTTTTTTTTATATGTTGCTTCTTGGTACAGTCAAAATATCTTCCTTTACAGGACATGCATAAGACAGTGAAGGTCCATGTGGATGCAATAACATAATTTTAACTTCTTCAGTTTCTTTAAAGGTGTTCAACACACAGCCAGCCTACTGATTTCCTTCATATACACACATTACAAATATCCATCAAGGATAGTTCAGTTTTGCTGGAGATACATGCAGTTTTAAGCATTGTGGCTCTTGAATATATTTTAATGTGAATGTTGTTTTCAGTCAGTGGAATGAAGCAGTGCAGCTGTTGTGTGTTGCAAATAGTTTTAGCAGTTTCAACCTTCACCATTTTATGCATATCCTATAAAGGAAGATATTTTGACTATACCTAGAAGCAACATATTAAAAAAATTGATGTAAACACTGTTACAGGAAGAACTTATACAATTTCAGTAAAAGACACTGGATTAACGACATTGGCTATGCAAAGAAAAAAAGCAAATAGTAAACAAAACTAATTTATACAGTGCATGAATAACATATTAGGTCTAAAAATACGAATACTATGTATACATATATATACAAATGGCTGAGTGAGAATGTCTGTTTTACATAAGTTTTATGTAGATAAATAAGTATGAAAATTTGGGCTATGTTTTCATAATTAGTACTAATAATAACAATAAATAGATAATACTGCATTGCACATGGACGCAAATTTATTTCTTTAAAAATTCATAACTTAAAAGCCTTGCCAGTCACAGCTTGAAAATCTGCAGTCTTATAAAACAAGAATCGGTGATTAAAATATAAAAAAATCAAGGAAAACAAAAAGGGAATGTTTTGAGATATTCAATGTCAAAGGTCAAGTGACCTACATTTTTTAACTCGAGTTTTGACTTCATGTTAAATATCCCCGAAAAGCTTGCACCAAGAGCTTTGAAATGAGCCCTCATTTATTTCAGTAGCACAAATAAAACAGATGTTATGTGCTGTTTTTGAGGTAAAGTATCACATTTTTTTCACTTTTTAAAAACTGAGATAGGAACTAAAAAATTTGATATCTGCCTACAGGTCATAGTGGACAATAACGTACCAATTTTAAAAAAAATCAGAGGGGATGGGTTGTAAACTGCCATTTTTTGTGTTCATCGACATGGAATGACCCCCATAGGTGACAGTTAGCGAATTTCTGCTAGTATTTTTTTTTTTCTTTACAGGCTAATCAAGGTCAGCAGACTAGACCAATAAGCATGTTTATGCAGCATCGTTTTTAGATTTATCAAAAATAATTTTCAATTTTCTGGAACAACCAAAGTAAAAGTCAAAGATATTTTCCAAAAAATCAAACAATGCAGCTACAATTAATAGATTTAGAATCTTCTCTTTTGTTGAAAAAAATATTTTCCAATACTTACATTTTATCAAGGGAGTAAAATAATTGCGACTCGCATATTTCTCAAGGGGGAGACTGTGACTGTAGCCTTTAAGCACAAATCACCACAATATAGGAATTTAAATTGACACAGAGAACAGACAAGAGAAATGAAAACCTTAACAATAGGTTTTTGCCAAAAACAAAATTTATTCTATTCGACAAGCATTATAGCAAGAAGTGATGAAGAGCTAAAATATTAACACAGAACTATGTATGTAATAATATACCAAATGCTACACAGCATAATAGTACAACAGAAGCATGCAACCTTTTGGGACGCAATTCAGTGATTTCATATATATATATACACACACACAGGGTTCGTAAGCTTTCGAAAGAAGCACTCATAAAAAAAATTAATAGTATTACCTTTCAAAAAACTAATACTACATCATTACCCACCTCTCATAAATTTTAGGATTTTTTTCCTAATTCACATAGATTGTAACTCTTAAAAGAAATAAAAGATGAGAGGAATTTTTTAAAACAATGAATTCCGAAAATTCAAATAAAATAATGAGAATTCAGGTTTTTAAGACATGTCAGGGAATTTAGAAACAAAAATTCAGGCCTATAGGAACCATGTTCATCTTCACTCCCTCTCAAACATTACATAAGACTGAAATTACATTCTAACACCTGTTATCAAGTACTAATACCTATCATTAACTTTCATAGGATAATAAAATTTAGGCTTCAATCTTCTCTACAAAACTGCTTTATTTAATTCAACATTTTCCCAATTGTAACAACATTTGCTTCATATAGTATTTTAAAAATTATCTGCACTTAATATTTTTATTTAGTTATGTAACTTATCTATTTTTTAAAAGATTATATAATGCTTATTATAAAAGAAAACTACTTTAAAAACTCCCCAGAATACAAGATTTTAATCAGTAACAAAAATAAGATTTTTTTTAATCTCATAGGAACCCTATTTTTTCAATCTTGACATTTAAGATGCAGGTCAACATAATTTTGTGCAAAGTAATCAGTTTATATATATATATTTATATTTTACAAATGTGTCTAAGGTAATTCAAAGTATTCTAAAAAATATATAATTTAAATTAATCCCTACAAGCACAAAATTCATTGCAAGTGTCAAGAAAAAAGATTTACTTAAGTGAGCATGCCATTAAAAATGTTTTATTAATGAATACATATGTATTTTGACATAAAGTTCCTACACAAAAGTAAAATTTTGGGCAGTTCAAAGTACTTATTTTAACATTCCAAAACCTAACTAAGGCCTTCCTTCCCTTTTGTCACCACACACAAATAAAAAAAAAAGGAATTACAATAAAATAAAAGTTTTTAGTTTTCAAACAATTTTTTTGCACAATTCTTTACAACTAATTCAAGAGCCCTTTTTTAAAAATCCAGTACTTTAAGTACTTTTTATCTCTACTCTTGAATTAGTTGAGTAAAAAATAATCCTAGACTTAAGTACAATTATTGAAGGACTGAGAACTAATTCAAGACTCTAAAAAAAAAGATTGAGTCAAGAATCAAAAGGAACACCGATTCAAGCTTTCCCACCCCATCCTTTTTGAAATTACGTGCTTTTAAAACCATACGAACCCCGATACAGACATAGCGGGCAAAAGTAATAAACATTTAAAAAAAAAAAAAAAAAAAATTTGAAGAGAAATTATTACATATAGAAAACTAGAGATTACTTATCTATGATGCACCATTCATTCAGAGAATGATTTATAACACACACACACACACACACACACAAAAGTGTCTGCTGTTTTTTTAAAATTTATTTTCCATTTCTAGTAAGATACAAGGTTGCATGCGCCCATTCTTAAATTGGGGAATCAACTGTTATTAGAATGTTTCTTTCATTTCCCTCCCCAAAAAAGTTTAATGTTCCAAATTATTTGAACCAGCACAACACAACACAAAAAAAGGAGGGACAAAGGAAAAAAAATCATTGAAGTGCAGATTTTGTTTGGTCTTTACTTTCATATTTTCTGTTTGGCCACAACAATAATAATTATAGTAATAAAGTAACTTTCTCTGTTCAAACAAGATGTGTACAAGAATGCAGTTATTAATATTTTCATCATTTCACATAGTAATAGTAATGTTGTTTAATAGCCGATTAAATAGTTCCTATGCCTGACAGCAGGGTCTTTTAACCCTGTCTTGGCTGTCTGTAGGGGGAATGCTGATTGGTTTAATGTTGTCCCCACCTGGGGATGGATCATTGTCTGTATCATTTCGGATCTGCTTCTGCGAAATTATGCGATATATTTCTGGAAAGAAAAGATACAATACACATCAATATAGAAAATAAGATAATAATAATGAGTAAATGAGCATCTGGTCATAAAACTAATAAATCTTATAAAGCTGCATATTTTCTTCATAGGATGGGGGGGGGGTTGAGTTTAACCAATAACTGAGTAGTTAAAGCTGAATTTAAAAATAATGTATTACATAAATTTTTATTCAACTCTGATGTATGACAGAAAAATACACCAAATGAAGGAAAAAACTTGATAAAATGAACTGATTACTGAAATAAAATAGGTGGTTTAAAATAAAATTAATGTTCAATGCCTGCATTTTATATCAAAAACACTGGGTCATTTAGATCATCTTGTGTTCAGATTAGACTATTGATGATGTAGCAGAAAAATATCACATTCCAGGTTAAAATCATTTAGGTGGACACCCTTCAAAACAATGTGATCCTTTAGACAGAAAGATTTTGTCCACAGAAAGACATTTTGCTGAGTAAGTGAATGAAATTGCAAACCAATAAGAACCAAGATGAAAATGTGCAGTATGCAGCAGAAAAAAAGTAAATCTGAATAAAAGTTATGAAGAGGTATGATTACAGTGTAAAGATTGAAGTAGGTTATACTCATCACCTTGTTTTAAAAAATAAGAAATTTTTAAACAAAGCAATTTGTACATAATGCAAATACATATGTATGTTTAAAAAATATTATATTTAATCGGTACTAATCATTTTGATATACATAATGGCAACTATACCAGGTGATCCAAAATAAGCAATTATCTTTTAAACCCTAAGTGATCGAAACACTTCCAATTAGAAAAGTTCATCAAATGAAGAGTAGCTTTCAGAAATGGTAATAGTTTACTATGAGCTGTATACATATTAAAACACGAAATTTTTATACAGTCCCTCCTTTCCTATCACCTACATTTAGAAAAATGTTGGTTTGTGTCTAAAAAGGTAAATTTAAAAAATCCCTTGCCTCTGAGTGCAGTTTCTGAGATATTGCTGTTTGAGAATTTTGACTTTCGTCAGACTTTGGTCATTAAGGGGTTGTCTCAAAAATGAAAAAAATTTAATTACTTTTCAAATGAAGTTAATTTATGTTAATTGTCACTTGATAGACACAGATGACTTGTCAAATCCTAATTTAGCTAGAATTTTCCTATAATGCATGTTTGGCAGTTTCTAGTGAGTCACCACACCATTACTTTGTCACTCTTTTACACTTTAAAATTCCTTCTCTAGATGAGTGACATTACTGAATGATCCCCACACCAAACTAAATTATCACTAATTTCATAATGCAGTATCGATCAATTCAGGTAAAACTGTACTTCTTAATTTCACACATTTGAAAGCATTTAATTGCCACTCTCAATAATGGGATCATTATTTAACTTTTATCAAATCATAGTTGGTCCCCTAAGTAAGAATTTTTTTCACCTGAAAACCGAATTTCAAACATTAAATTTCTAGCTAACTGTTTAACTTAGAGATGGGATTTTTTTTGATTATCTTAGACAAAGAGTGACATTTTTCTAAATATAAGTGATAGGAAAGGAAGGACCATATAAAAATTAAATTTTAATGACTATGTCAGTTTATCTCTCAACACCCTTTATTGAAAAATGTGTCCCAAAAGTGCGACATAATTTTAAATATATTTAAATACTATTAGTTCACAACAGCTTTAATCTATTGTTACAATATTTTGTAAGCTGTAGAATATGCTTCATATGTATTTTTTTACATATATTTGTATACTATTAGTTCACAACAGCTTTAATCTATTGTTACAATATTTCGTAAGCTGTAGAATATGAATCACATGTATTTTTCTATAAATAGGTTACACTCATAAAAATTTCAACATAGGGTTACCAGGCGAAAAACGCGAAAAGATGAGCGATAAAATGACAAAGTCAATTAATATCGTTTTAATATGGCAATAATGAAACTAAAAAATTAGGGGGGGTTCAGGGGGATCTCCCCCTGAAGAGGCTCGAACAGCCAAGTGTTTAGTATTTTAATATGATATTGCCAGGTAATAGTATTCAAATGTTATGTGCCAGAAAGATAAGAGCATTTCAATTCTTACTTTGGATTTTAATATATCATTTTGCAGAACATGACAATACCAGACTGTATTTTACTTAATTCGGAGTTTATTTTTAAATAGAAGGTAGCAGTACTCAAATATGTGTGTTTCTGATATGCATTTTGCAATCTTAACACACTTTTACTTAAGTTCAAAGAAAATTTCAAATATTTCTTTTACCAAGTAATTTTAATAAAATTCTCCTTTAGTGTTTAAAGCATATATTTTTAACACTAGAACAGTGGTAGAGGTCATTTTGAACCCTTAACTCTTGTCTTAATTACTTTTGTTTGGTTCGAAGGAATCATTTGAAATATTTTTACGTTTCCTAAATAGATGAGAAAAATTTCTAGAAAAAGTTTCAGAATTCTAGATTTGTTACTTCTTGAAATATCAGCATGTATACCTAGAACGGAGGGGGGGTGGTGTCATTTTTACCTCTTTAATAAAATACTCTTAGAACTTGAATTCATAATATCTCACAGGAGGATGAACACCTGGATGGTCACTCCGCTTTGTTCTCAAAGTTGCTATTCTATTGTCAGATTTTTCATGTTCTTTTAAACAAAATATTACAAGGAAAGCAAATGCAGGCTTTTCATGGTTGCATTTCTTATATGAAGTAGCTGCCTATATTTTTCCATTTGTCACTTATGTTGGTTCATATTACTCGCTGAAGTTTCAATGTACTTAGGGCAGCTGTTTTCTAAGTTCCAAATCAGTATTTTAATACATATAAATTATGTATGCTGTGGTGGCTCTTGTGCGAATGCTTCACTTGCATTGCTCTGTGAATAATATAAATAAAATATAAACTTCACTGATTTTCTAATTTTTTTTCTTTCTCATCCTCACATTTACAAATTATATCTTATGAGTGAAAAATAGGACATACTCAGGTAGGAAAATAGAAAAGAATTGGAAGAGCTCTCTGAAAATGAAATGAATGACTGAGATTAAATTTATAGGCACTTTTATATTTCTTTAGAAGCTGAAGAACTTCGGAAATGAATATTCTATTAAACCGGCCTCTAGTTGATGGTCTGTACTAGTGATGGGTAGTTCATGAACAAACTAGTTCACTACAATGAACTAAGGAACTAAATAGTTCAACTAAATGAACTATAGTTCGTTCAAATGAACTATCTAGTTCATTTTGAACTACTTAGTTCATTTTGAACTATTTAGTTCATCTTGAACTATTTAGTTCATCTTGAACTAGATAGTTCATTTTAGTTCAACATGAACAAGATAGTTCAACTTGAACTACTTAGTTCAATTTAATATTATTCCACTTCACTGCAAATGTTCTTTGGGGGTGCTTCTGCTTCCGCGTGCATACAGATACTGTTTGAGGGCAGCGGGAAGGCCGGTTGTGGGGGAGGGGGAGAAAATGTGCATTCTTCCTGGAATTCAATTCGTAGCTCGTACTGTATTCTTCTTGTCTGTGCAGTGTGCTCTATTCTAATCTGATTCTTTGCAGTGCATCTTTCCACTTCCGTGAAAGGAATGTGTGGAGGATTATGTCCATGGCGCACAAGACGTTGCATGTTGCATGTCGATCAGATCAGCCCAAAAGAGAGAGGGTTGTTCAAATTATAGAGATTTCTCTTTTTTTAATTTAATAGCCTTTTTAAAGAATATTATGGATTTAGAATAAATAACTGCGCTTCAACAATTCTACTAATGAAAAAGCTGTAGACAATCACCTTTTTTAAATAATTTTTAAATTATATCTTTAAAAATACAAGAAACGTTTCATAAATTGAGTATTTTTACTTTGGTTAAATTAGTTTTTTTTTTATTTAATGGTAAATTATTTCGTGGGTCAGTGGCGTACCCTGAATATCTATTTGGGGGTGCATATTGTCGTTACTACGAAAAAAGTACTGCATTACTGGGTAAAATCAGGAAAATATACTATTGTGAGTGCCTATATATAAGGGTAGGTTGGGAGGGGGTCAAGTTTTCCCTCCCCCTTATCACAGCTATCGATTTCATAACATACTGAAATCTTTCACATTAATTAATATCTGAAGTGTTTGAAAACTCAAAATAAGCCCTCTTCTCCCCCCCCCCCCCAAAAAAAAAAAAAAAATTCGCTAATTTCTGTTTAAGATGTAAAATATTACAGCGTGCAAAAATTTATTACTGCTAATTGAAACTGTTTTTAATGTATACCTTCCTGCTTCAAATTAACGTTTGGAATTTTTTTTTTTTTCCACCACAGTTAAAATAACTTAAAAGTGACTACTGTTTCGCTTTACTCATTCTCGGATCAAAAAGTTAAATAAAAAATAAGCAAATTTATAGCCATGAACTTAATTATTCGAGTAAAAGAAATAGTTTGACCGATATTTCCTGACGCCTGTCCGTTTATGAATACGAAATCTGAGAGTATCACTACTGTTCAGAGAGGGGGGCATCTTCCATAGATATTCTATAGGAATGCACCCCTCTTCTCTCTCTCCTCCGTCAACAAATGCTGAGCACTGGACCCATAAACACAAAAGCACATTTTTAGAGTGATTACAGACTTTCTATTCTTTTTTCAGGCATTCCTTTAGCTAGAATCATGCATTCTCTTTCCTGATGGGGGAAGGGGATGAGCATGGAAAAATTCATCTTTTTTCTCATCATTTCAAATATCTCTCATCATTCATCATTTCTAATTTGAGAATAAATCTTAGGGGGTGCATATGTCCCTTTGCACCCCCTCTGGGTACGCCACTGTGGTGGGCTCGGCCCCAACTCACAATTTATTAAGGAGGCTCAAGCCCCAAGGACTCATAACTCGACGCCTGTGAAACTGCAATATTTTACATCTTAAGTGGACATTATTTGAACCGTCTTTTTCTTCTTTTGTGTGTGTGTGTGTGTGGAGGGGGGGGAGGGAGTCATCTTAAGTTATCAAACATCTCAGAACTTAATTCATTTGAAAGATTTCAGTTTGTTATAAAATTTTTCACAATACCAATAGCCTACCGATAACCTTAGATTTCCCCTAGCATATTCTTTAGATTTTACCTAGTACTACAGTGCTCCTTATGGTAATGACGATACGCACCCTCAAAATGAATTTCTGGGTACGCCACTGCTACTTCAAAAAACACTCCGATACTACAAAAAAAAAAAAAAAGCTCTCCCGATCCCGACAAATCGGAGAAACCATGCATCAGCCGTGCTCTGCACGTGGTTTCCGTACCTGAAATTGATCTAAACTATTTCCAGTATGGAGACCACCGGAAATAGTTCTGTACTATTTCCGGTAATGAACTAGATACTTCAACAAGAACTATATAGTTCATGACGAACTACATAGTCCAATATGAACTATATAGTTCATCCCAAATTGCATAGTTCATAATGAACGTTCTAGTTGATAATGAACTATTTAGTTCATTACGAACTAGCTAGTTCGTAGCTAGTTCATTACGAACTAGCTAGTTACGAACTAGCTAGTTCATTACGAACTACGTAGTTCATTACGAACTACGTAGTTCATATGGTTCATTATTAAATCTCCATAGTTCATATGAACTATATCGAAGAACTAGTTCATGGCGTGAACTAGTTCGTTCAGAACTAGTTCACTAAAATGAACTAGATTGCCTATCACTAGTCTGTACATATCTCTTATTTTTAAAAGCAGCTTTGAACCTCTGAATAAGTTAAAAATTGTAACAGGAAAGTCTGCTATTAGTAGAGATTTTCAACTAAAACTTGTTGAGGCACAAAAATTGGCTTTTGCGGCTTCAAAGCTCTCAAAGAGCTTTCCTGAGTGTTCAAAAAAAAAAAAAAAAAAAGTGACAAATGCAGAAATGCAATGGAAATAAATCTCAAGAGTACTGTGTATCGTGTTTTAAAGCTGTGCACAGGAAGTACAGAAAAATTTGTTAAAAACTATTTTTATATCTACGGCATACCTGCCAACCCCCTTAAGCCAAAACAGGAAGACTTGGGTTCAAAAAACAGAACATTTCACAAAAAATCAAAAGATAATAAAATTTAAAAAATATTTTAAGAACAGAAGACTGTTTCCCCCAGTATATATCACCATTTCTTATTTTTTTATATTAGTACTTGCTGAAGTACCCGTTCTTCGCACGGGAATGAATGGACTTTTTGATATTACGATTTGTGGTGATTACTATTCATTGTAATAAACAGATATAGCAAAGAGGATATCGCGTTATATTGTGTCCAATAATCATGCATACCGAATTGCAAGGCAATCGTTTGTACGGTGCAGAAGGCCATGCGGCGTAGCGCAATCTAGTGGCGAGTTTTAGCAAAATGGATACGGCGAAAATATTTTTCGCATTCAGATATCGATGTATACGAATTTTCATGACTATCGGCTGGACAGTCCTGAAGTTCATGTGTTGACGCGACATCTAGTGGCAAGTTATAGGAAAATGGATAGCGCCAAACTCTTCCCCGTGTTCAAATATCTATGTATACCTATTTTCATAGCGATCATTTGCACAGTCAAGAAGTGATACACTGCAGGGCCATCCAGTGGTTCAATAAAGTAATGATTTGCTACAGCACCGTCAAGTGGCGAGTTATAGTGAAATGGATAACGCCAAAATATTCTCATTGTTCAAATAGCTATGTATACTGATTTTCATAGCGACCGTGTTCAACTGTCTATGTATACCAATTTTCATAACAATCATTTGCACAGTCAAGAAGTGATACACTGCAGGGCCATCTAGTAGTTAATTAAAGTAATGATTTGCTACAGCGCCGTCAAGTGGCGAGTTATAGCAAAATGGATAACGCCAAAATATTCTCATGGTTCAAATAGCTATGTATACTGATTTTCATAGCGACCGTTTGAATGGTCAAGAATTTGGCCTGCTGCAGCGTCATCTAGTGGCGACTTAAAATAATAATGCATTGCAGCGTCATCTAGTGGTGAGTAACATCAAAAGGAACGCAGTTAGAATATATTCTTCGTGCTCAAATGTGCAAGTATAAAAAATTTTATGCCGATCGGTTGAACGGTATAGAAGTTGATGCTTTTCAGCACCATTTAGCGGCAAGTTACAGCAAAATGGTTAGTGAAAAATATTCTCCGTGTTCTAATATTCGCGTGTACCAAATTTCATCGAAATCGGTTGGACGATATTCGCATAGCAAACGGCTAAGCGGAATAGAATTCGACGTTCTGCTGCGCCACCTGGTGGCAAGTTAGAGGAAAACGGATAGCATAAAAAGCTTCTCCATGATAAAAGACTTAGGTGAACCAAATTTCATGGTGCAACGGTGCTCAACGGTGCTGGAGTTTTTCAACCTCATACACTCATACCAACATTCATTTTTATCTATAACCAGTGTCATTATATATCCCAGTCTCAAATAAAATCCAGTTTCAAATCTAAGCCTCGCCAAAGTGCCAACATACGCCATTTTGCAAGCGTTTTTTCAGGAAATCATTCGAAGCATGGACTTAGCAGCAATAATATATGGGAAATGGTTCGACCGCGAAAAAGTAAAGCAAGCCTTTATTTGAAAAGTTGAATCCCTTAATACAGCCGAATTTTTTAAAATTATCAACTATAACGTGTTTTATTCATCATTACTCCGATGTACTAAATGAGAAGATTTCAATTTTCTGAAATTTGGCGGAATTCCCCCAACTTAAATCAATGTACTCATTTGGCGAGAATTCTGGAGATAGATCAATTGAAATCCCTTAATAACTGCATTATTTCTTCACGGATCATTAAAATTTAACGCTGTATTCTAATAAAACCTTTGCACTTGTTTTCAAAAATCTATTTCCTTAAGCTCTCAATAAATTGCGCCAAGCCGAAATCTGTGCAAACCGCTAGAACTCACTTTCACAAAATCGGCATTTGAGCCATTTTATTTTTTCGCCAAACTAAAATAATTTACCTATTAGCCTCGGAAATCTTCAATTCTTATTGTTTTGCGTGTAAGGCATTACATTCCTGCTCTGATTTCCCATGCACACGATATTATAATTAAAAAAAAATAACCTTACGAATATAAACTAACAAAAAAAAATCATTATTATTCTTTTATTTTTACTTTGAGAATTTAAAACATTTTATTCGGCAAAATCGCCACACATGGCAACCACGATCCTTATTTCACACTTTTTTCACTACAGGGGTTACAATTACGGAAAGATTTTTGCGTGAAGAGCATAAAAAATCTCTTAAATTCCGGGAACGGGTGGACTTTCAAAGTTTTAAAGTGGACTATGAGTTATTCTATATTATTTTACATATCTGTACTAAATTTCAGGCCGATAGGTCCATTTTTGTGGATTTGTATACGAATCAAATCCACAAACAAACAAACAAACAAACAGAATTTCATTTTTATTTATAAGATTGTAGAGAAATAAAAACAGAATTAAATAGCAATAGAAAAAAGATTACCTGATTTTTTTTTATATAAAATGAAAAAAGATGGAGTATTTTCACAAAAATAAAAAACAATTAAATAAATGTAAATTTGACTTTATTTTTAACCAAAGTATGTTGAAAAATAAACAGATTAAGTTTTTTTTTTTTTTTTTTTTTTTTTTATCTCGTTCAAAGTAAGCTTTTTTAGCTTTTACTAATAGCTCATCAGAAAAATTATTTTCAAGCTTTAGTTTTCAATACTAACAAATTTTCTAATAATGAATCAGTGAGGGAAGAACAAAAGAAATGAAGTTCCGTTAACTATCAATGAAAGATTTGTCTACAAATGCTTTGACCTCACTCATACTACAGCATTGTGCAGTTAGCTGTTGTAATGATTACCTTTATAAATTATTTTGAAATAGAATTATTAATTTACAATTTTTTCGCACAGTTTGTAATACAATTTAATATATCGACTAAAAATTAAAAAAAGATGGAAGATTTCATCTGGCAGGAGACCAGAAGATAGCTGAGATTGAGAAAGAGTTGGCAGATATGCTGAGGGATGTTAACTCCAACATTCGATTTGGGAGCACCCCGGGAGCAGAAAAAATTTCATTTGGGAGCACCTCGGGAGCAGAAAAATTCCATTTGGGAGCACCTCGGGAGCACAAAAAAATAGTTTCCGACAGGAAAACTAAGATTCGAGATCAGAATTAACATGATTTTGGAGCATAAAATTGAAGATTTAGGAACACAATAAATGCATACAAGAAAAGCAAAGTTTGCGAGCAAATACCATTTGCTAAAAGCAAAACACTATTTTAAAGCACTTTAGGAAAACTCTGGGGAAAAAAAAGGGTGTATACAGGCTATGCTATCAGCAACTTGGTAAAAACAATACATATCAGGAGTCGGCAACCTTTCTGCGGTTAAGTCATTTTTTTCCTACTCAAGAACCATGAGTATGATTTGTATGCGGCTTGCGAGCCACAGGTTGTCCCTTTTCTTTTCTTTTTCAGAATCATTTAGGGAATCTTCCTCTCGAAAAAGAGAGCACAAATAAAATGAAAACTAAATTTTAAAACAAAAGCTTCTATCTCATTCTTCGGTTCTATTACAAATCACAAGTAGTACTAAATGGAGATTTTTGAAAACCTAAATATTATACCTCTTATACAACAACACGTAATTGGTAAGCAGTATCGAAAACAAAATAAATTTGATGGTTAGAATAATTAAATGTGTGTACTTTTAATAGCATATGCTTTTGTATCAGTAATTTAACCTCATCTAATATTTACATATTCATCTATGCAACACAATATGCAAAGCAAATGTAAACAAAAAATATTTAATGACTGTTGAGAGAAATTAAGAATTATGGGAAGTTAAAAATTAAGATTATGAGAAATTAAGAATAATGAGATTACAAATTAAGTATCATAAGTTATCTAGTTTTCTATTTATTCTTTTTTAATTTCTTCTTGAGCTTTTTCATTTTCTTCTAATAGTTTTAATGTTTTTGCAAGTCTATCCTTCCCTTCCGTTAATAGAACATTTCTGCCATTTATATCATTCTAGAATTATGTATTCAAAATTTAGTCTATTTTAAAATAAAGATTTTAATTATGGATCTATAAATGAAATTCGTAACACATTCTGAAAAATTTGCAGACGCACTTTGGCTGAACACCTGGCCTAGGCTGGCCTAGATTGATTTCTAAACCGGTCATGCTTCCAATTTTCATTCTTGCAACGGGTCGGGTCATAAACCGTGATTTTTTAGGGGCTGTGACGTCACCGTAATATACTGTTTTCTTTACGGACCGGGCCGCGCCGGTCTGGTTTAGATCAGGGGCGGCCCTGCGGTACATGACACCCACTCCACCCTGCAAACGTAGAAAAAGACGTCCCTTTTACTTTTTTCAAAATTGCTTTTATGATTTTAAGTTGGAAATCGTGCCCCTTCATAAACAAAAAACGGTGTCCGTTGCGATGATTACTTGTTTGCCTATCTGGCCAGCCCTGATTGAGGTGACTAACAAAGCCCGACTGGTCCGATCCGGGGCGGGTAGAATGGCTTCGGAATGCAGCTTTCGTACGCAGTTTGAATCTTGCTTTACTGCTAACTAGCTTTCCATACTCGCTTTAAAAGATAAATGAGCGTGGCAAAAATTTAAAAAGAGTCAAAATGACGTATTCGGCACAAAAATTGGCTAAGAGTGCAGTTCGGCACAATATTTGTGTTTAGGCGCACCCTGAAAGAGTCAAAATGACGTATTCGGCGCAGACCGGCACAAAAATCAGCTAAAAGCGCAGTTCGGCGCAAGAATTTGTGTTTCGGCACAGAATTAACATCCCTGTATCTTCATAATTTTCTCGCTTATTTGCCAGAATGATAAGGTCAACATAGACAATTATGATGGTTTCAGCTACAGAAGTTTTCTAGTGATATATGTATTTGTCTGAATTTAAAGGTTAAAATTCTAGCATACTTAATTTTTCATCTAACTTCCTGTACCATTGTCAACCAGATGTTTTAATCCAAATAATGTCAAAAGGAGAACTGGCAACTTGTCTGGCAACAGGAGAGAAGTTTTCCCCATATAGTCCAGTCTTGGAATCCTAGTACATCCTTTGAAAACTAAACAAGCTTTTAGTTTTTCGATAGTCCCATCTTGTTTATATTTTGTTTTCAAAATTCACTTGCAGCGAATTACTTTCTTCTTTTTAAATCTGTGCACAAGCTCCCGTGATTTTTCTTTGATTAGTGCTTCATATTCTTCACACTTTTGTGTTTTCCATTCTTTTTGACTTTGTCCTTTTTAGGGCTTCCACAACTAGGATTTGGCTCAATATTTCTCATAATCACTGAAGAATTATCTGCTTTATATGTAAGGCAAGGGGCATTTCATTTGGGTGGGGTGAGGGGCAAAGCTGAAGAATAAATACACGAGATAATTTTGATAAGTTGTCATTGTGATCCTGTTGCAGCACAGTCCTTTTGCAAGTACAACCCTGTAAGTATACAAAATAACTTATTCATTATGTGACACAGTGTACTCATCAGTAAAGCCTGGTAAACACTTCTATTTTGTGTTGAAAACTTGAGATGGACCATCACCTTTTTTAGCAAAGCACAAATTTAGCAAAACATCAATTTTCTAATATTCTTGCACTATCAAAATCAGCACCTTGCTTTTCTTTTAGCAGTTTTCAATAAACGTTTTCTCACTCCTTTCATCTAGTCAAACAATCATCAGCAGAAATAAACTTTTCAAAATCTATCATTTGTGCTAACTGTGCAGCCTTTTCATATAAAATTCCGTGAGACAAGAACTTTTTTAAACGATCTAAAAAGGCCAAGAAATGTCCTTCTTCCCCCACTACTAATTAGATAAGTCTCACTGGTGTATAAAAGCTGTAGGCACAAAAATTAATTCTAACTTGCATAAGCAATAGTTATCTGCATAAAATTATTGGGAAAAAAAAGGATGCAGTAAATACTTACCAGTTAAAATTTGTTGAAACGCAGCTTCAACATTTGTTGTATCCAATGCAGAGGTTTCAATAAAAGATAAGTTGTTTTTCTCTATAAGAACATAGACGAAAATGTAAGTACATAAATAAAAGAAGCATTTCCAAATACAAGGTTCTTTTGTAAATATATATTATTTTATAAAGTAAACAAAAATAAATACAGTAAAATCTTGCTATAATGAACTTCACTTTTAAGAATATTTCAAATTAACAAATATGATATATCTACCAATAAAAAATCATGAAGTACTATTTCAGTTTTAATAAAAATTTCAACGAAACAAAATTTTCAGTATGTGATCTTTGGTACCTTGAAATTTAACTGTGGCACACTTTTGATTTCCTTTAAGATAGATGTTTGTGTTATTACGGTAACACTACATATTCAGGATTTGCCAAGGATAGAGGGTGCCCTGGTCGGAGAACTTTCTAAGGGGTTCAAACACGTAATTACATTACATCTGGAAACAGACGATGCCATAGCTTTCACATGGGGAGTGATGGTGCAACATATTCAGAATACCCAAGCTCTGGATTCAGATGGCCCCCAAATCAAAGAACCTTTACATTTTTTATTTTATTTCACAGAGTGGAAACTTTTAAAGATTACTGTAAATTATATAGGCTGAGTGATAGTTTTGTCATTATTCTGCATCTCAGACTAAAATACAGTAGAACCTGCCTAATGTGACCACCCTCGGGAACGACAAAACTGGCCACCTTATACATGTGGTCACCTTACAAAGGTAGCACTTTAATAAATTTGTTTATGCTTAAAATTCAAATAACACTTGCACAAACACTCTACAGTTTATTTATAACAAGATCTCAAAATCAATAAAGATCTATGAACAAACAAGAGGAATGTAGGGAGTAAAATACTGAAACATTAAAATGCACATTGCATACAAATTGTGTGCGACTTCCTTATACTTACGTTTGTTTCAATACGTATTTTAATACTTCTTGGTCACAACGAATAATAAAAAATAATAAATATGAATAAAATATAAATTTCCATATTGCAGGTTGACATATTACTAAAGTACAGTTTGAATGTTTGGGTTGTTTTCATGTTTGCACAAATATAGTTCATGATACAATTTTCATTAGTGTACATCAAGAACACATTGTTTAGATAACACACTGTGCTGCAACAGCAAAATTCTAAAAAGGGCCAGTTGCCAAATAAATCACCAGGTTGAAAAAATGAAAAGAAATGTTAGGCTTTATACATGTTTGACAAAAGTTTAATGTGACTCGCCACAGGGGCGATTAGAATATAGTTTTTTGTAGCCTAGACAAAATTATTGTAATCCTGTGGGAAAGGAAAAAAATTAAATATATTCCCAGACAACAGACGCCAACAAAATGCTTTACAAAGGCTAAAAACAACGTAAATTAAGAAAGAGTTAAATAGCATTATTGACAGATGGAAGATTTAAAATGGCAAGAGTATTACATTTAGAATAGGTAAAGGGAAATCAGAAGTACTTATAAATGTGCGATTAACTTCATCAAAAGTAGTTGTAAATATGTGATTAACTGCATCCCACGCACCTCTTACCTGAAACCATGCTGAATCAATTTTAGCATCAACAGAAATATAAAAGAATCTAGACTAAAATAAATTTTCCTTTTTAATTTATTTATCTTTTTTTTTTTTTTTTTTTTTTTGCTTGTTTTATTTATTCATCTATTGAGAACAAGTGTTACAGAAGAGAGAATCAGTGCTGAGATCAAATCTTGTGTTAAACAACTGCAAAGGGATATAGCTTTCTATATTATCTGAATGTTTTTTATATTTAAGAGGCAGTTTATAGTGGAAAGTGGTCACATTTGACAGGTTAAAAAACTTAAATTTGTCAGTTTATCTGGTCACTATACAGTTTTCGCAGGTGGTCACTTTACAGGATATTTTTCCCATACATTTTTTATGAGTTACAATGAAATTTCATAAAAGTGTTCACTTTAGACAGGTGGTCACTTTAGCAGGTTCCACTGTATCAGTCTTTCTACATAAAGTATTATTTGACAGCAGGGCCGTACCCAGGCAATAATTTCGGAGGGGGTCCGACATTTCAGGAGGGGGTGCCTGACTTATTGAATATTATCATATTATATATAAATATACTCATACACAAATATATAGATATTGTGATAATTTGGGTGCGGTGGGGGGGGGGGGGGTCCGGACCCACAGGACCACCCCCCCTGGGTACGGCCCTGTTAGACAGTATATCCCAATTCTATTCAAAATTGTCATTCATATCTTTCACGTTTTACCATGGGAGGAGAGAAATATTGGATTTGGACCACTGGACATAAAAAGACTGCTCACTATCGAATTCTTTGGAAAAACCAAAAGACAAGGAAGAGCAGAATAGGATTTTCTTGTGAAAACCAAGGGCCAATTGATTAATACCTTCAGCGGCTTCCTATACACAGGGATGAGATTGACAAAAAAGGAAAAAGTCTGAAAGAATGTGCAAACAATATTTAAGCAATAATACTTACGAATTTCAAGTTCAATATTGTAATTACTTGTAATATTAAATCAGTCCTACTTATATACAATTTTGCTTTAATAAAAACAGTACAGATTTGTATACAGATGAACCTTGTTAATACTTTCAGATAAGGGTACTATTCGAAGAGGAAAAAAAGACCACGTGTTTGGTTACCTTTGCAAGTATGGGAACAAATTTGAGATTTTAATTTACAGTTGTACAAATATATTAGCAAAATCTTGTTTTGCACTTATATTTCTGCTCTTAAAATTATTAACCTAAGCTTATTTGAAGGATCGGTTTGCATTAGACTCTGTACAAGTGTTAACATCTGCGTGTATATGCAATATGTTTTTGAAAGATTTTTTAGCAATAACTTGAATTTTATACCACTTCACCGGCCAAAATTATGGATTAAATTTTATGATAAACTTTCCTACATCCGAAAAAAGGCAAGTCATTATTTAATTTATAATTAACCAAATGGCAAATATATTCAAAAATTTTTAAATGCATTTGATTGTTTCGATACTTATATTTATGTTGATTTAATCCCTATTTAATAAATGAAGAATAAATTAAATTTTGTAGTCAGATGAAACACTTATTCTGAACTAGAGAAAGTCACAACTAAAAAAAAGTTTACTGAAAATTAGAAAAATAACATTTTTCAAACACATCAATATTCTTTCCAACCCCAATATACAAAATTAATTAATCGATATTAACTCCTGCTTGGTTGCAATCGCATCTCACACGCTTGGCTTTTTTGTGCCGATACAACTGGCGTCACATATCATATGTTGTGGAAATAATAACTTTTATGGAATATACCGTAAATGACTGCGTATAACGCGCACCTATAATTTTAAACTTCATTTTTTAATTTTTATGTGTATCCTCCGTATAACGTGCATCCTTTACTTCGAAACCACAGACTTGCCCTATGAAAGTCTTATTTTGGGATATGCTCAGATCCCATTTAACGTTAAGACAAAGAAATTAATGAAAGAGTAACACAGACATGGTAGTTATTTCAGGCTGATTAACACCATTAGTTCAACCTTTAGATGTGTGTAGTAATAAACCATTGAAAGGAATTTTAAAACTATTTTGGAATACGTGGATGTTAAAAGGAGATAAAACATTTACGAAAGGATGTGAAATGCGTCATGCCAGTCTAGAAATAGTGCGTGAGGGGATAATACAAGCATGGGATGAAATTAAACCTGACATAATTAAAAAAACATTTAAATAATGTAGTACATTGAACAATCTAGATGGAACGCAAGATAACTATTCATTTATGGATCAGAGTAACAGTGATAGTGAAGATGAAACTGAATTTGATCATGTTGTCTGAAAATATAACGGAAGATGAATATGATGAACTTTTTAAGCTGTCCGATAGTGAAAATTGAAGTTCATAAGGTATGTTGTTTCTTTTAAATAAAACACATTCAGGTACATGTAGAAATCTCACTTTTTATGCTCATCTTTTCCTTATTTTTAAATTTATCATTTTTATAACCGGCGTATAATGTGCATATTTAAATTTCGACCTTATTTTTTTTTTTATGAAAAGTGTGTGTTAAACGCCAGAATGTACAGTAGTTACCCACTTTCTGCGAACAGCTTTTTTTATGTTGAATGCAGAAAAATATTTTAGTACTACATGTGGCTTAGTTATTATTTCGGAAATATACTGTTTCTAAAAAATGGTTAGTTAAATCGTAAAGGCTGACAACTCTGGAGGGAAAAAAAAAACTTTTTGGTGGTTTAAAAAAAAAAAAAAAAAAAAAAAAAAAGAAACCTAAGAAGAGTTTAGTTTCAAACTAATAACAGAGACTGATTTGCAGAGATGGGGGGGACACATGGCAAAAGCTTCTTTGGGAGCCCCTCTCTAAAGAAAATTCTTATGCACTACAAAGCAACTTTCATATAACACCATACAAAGAAGGATGTTATAACAGCATAAAAATGATTATTTAATCAAGATGCAAAGTGAAATGCAATAATTCGATAATAATTATACAGGGTTTCTACAGATTTTAAAGCTACTGTTTCATTGACTTTCCATGGCTTCTACCATATTTTCTCCTGACTTTTTATTTCACACGCTCTTGTGGACATCATATTCCATTTATTTCCAGTGTTACTTTGTTTCTTTTAAACTTCCACATTTTACCTTTTTTTAAAAAAAAAACACCTGATAAATATATTTAAAAATAAATAATTTGACAACACTACAAAAAGTATGCCGTATAGAATTTTAAAGATTAAGCATAGTTAAATTAAATAAGATACATTCATACAGTGAAACCTTAGTAAATGATATTGTAGGGACCTAAATAAAATATCGTTACAGACAGGTTGAACTTTTGCACTTTATTTAAGCATTAAAGGCCTTTTCTAATTATGAAAATGAAGATAGAATATGTTTCCCAAGTAGAAGTAACACTTTAGTCACCAATGTGTGTAAAACTTAAAATTACTTTGAAGTTCAGGTAACGAATCTACTGTATAGAAGTGAAGCTTAACTCATAAATACAATGTACTAATAACCTTCTTTTGATTTTGAATTTACTATACAGCACTTTCTTTTACAATTCAGTAAAATGTAGAAATTTTAGATGTAATTTTACTAACAATATACCTGAAAATATGTATAAAAGATGCAACAGTTTATTTCTTTATAGCATTATTAAAAAAGTGGCTTTTCTACGAACTTCGATGTTTTACGCCACACCACAGAATAAAGGCTTTAGCACACATTAAAATCTAATTAGGAACAAGGTGCTTTATGACTGAAAAAGCTTACTTTTCCACTTTCATTCTGCAATCTTTCATTATGTACTAGCGGCTACCCGCGACTTCGTCCGCGTCGGCTTTAGAATTAAGTCCCGAGAGAAACGAAGCATGTGTGAAAAACAAATATGTTTGCGACTAAAGAAACTGCATTTAAATATTATTTGCTTTTTACTTATTTTAAATGAAGTATAATGCATGGTAGTATACTTCATTTAAAATAACAGAGTATGTAAAATTACTAAATTTTGATTTTTTTCAGGCATTTGGCGAATAGAGACAGTTATGACAGTATTTGCAAACTGTTTTGAGTGTTCTTGTAAAAGAAGTATTTATACTATATGCATGAATTTTAGCCTATGTTAATCAGGAATAGTGCAGCTTTCTATTAGCGAAAAAGTTTTAGAATCTGTTCTATAGTTACAGAGATACCCATAGAGCGTAATGTATTAGAATTATTTTGAGTGTTCCTGTAAAGGAACTATTTGCGCTACATGCATTAATTTTAGCCTATAATACTCAAGAATAGTGTAGCTTACTATCAGTGAAAAAAGTTTTGGAATCGGTTCAGTACTTACAGAGATACACATAGAGCGTAATGTAATTCTTATGAGTATCCCTGTAAAAGAACTATTTGTGATATATGCATAAAAGGTAGCCTATAACACCCAGGGTCCCCCCAGTGTCTAAGAGGGTCTGCTCTAAAACCTGGAAGGCGGGAGATGCCAGGTTCAAACACCGGTCGCACCTGTCGACCTAGCCGCTCGCAGTTTTTCGTGTTTTTTTCAAAAACCTCGCGAAAATACAGGCTAGGATCCCTTAGAAAATTCCATACAGAGGAATTCTCCATATACGCCTAGGACCCTATAGGCCTAGGACTTTCAATCAGTGAAAAAAGTTTTAAAATTGGTTTAGTTGCTACAAAATTTCCATAGAGCGCAATGCATTAGCATTATTTTGAGTGTCTTTGTAAAAGAATTATTTATGCTATATGCTTGAAAGGTTGCCTGTATGTTAATCCAGGGCATAAGCCATCTTCATTACAAATTTTTCCAACCACTTTTGTGTGATTCAGTCAAAAACATCCAAACACAAACGTACACATTTATATTATTTATAGGATTTGGAAATTTACGAACTTTAAGAAACACATCTGGACTTTTCTTGGTACTTACCTATTATCCCGGCAGTCATTCCCGCCAAACTGTTTTTTCGTCAAATGAGTTGCCAATCGTATTCAAAACCATTAATAATTTCATGTGCCCGGCATTTATCTCGGCAAAAAAAAATCGCTCGTCTTGGCGGACCGCCGGGATAATATGTAAGTACACTTTTCTTTATTTATGCTTTTTAATTTAGCATAAAATCAACATAATTTCCATACTTATTTATGTTTTTCAAATGCATGTGATTTTGCAAGTAGAATTTCTGCTTTATTTCAAAAGCATCCCGAAGTCATGGGTGCGGGCAATAAAACGGTTTTTAATTAATAGTAATTAAAATTTCCGAGCCTCAGGTACACTTTACCGAAGTCATGGGTCCAGGCATGCTCAAATTTTCAAAGCTCTGCTTTCTGTAGATTTGTCTGGAGAACATTCCTTTTTATTATTAGAGATAGATATAATTGGCATAAAACTGGCATAATTTCCGTATTATTTAATGTTTTTCAGATGCACGTGCTTCTTTATTGAAGTAATAGCATTCTTGTTAGCTCAAAACATGAATCGTATGATACGTGCGAAACTCGCCAAGCATGGCAACGTAAAAACGGTTTTTAATTAATGATTAAAAAAGTAATTAAAAATCTAAAATTCTAAGTAGCCTATAACCAACTCCAGGGTCCCATCTATATCTAAACCGAAATGCATCCTAATCGATTCAGCGGTTTAGGCGTGAAAGCGTCATAAACAAACAAACAAACTCACTTTCGCATTTATAATATTAGTTAGGATAATCTGGACCATTGTAAAGCCCATCACACCTTCCTGATTTTGAATTCAGACAACACTTTCATTCGACTGTTTTCCACAACAGCTGGGTGAAAACCTTGTGCGATATATATATTCAACATCCGCAACTTTTCCCAGCCAGTCTGGGAAAAATTAAGCATTTCATTTAACTTGTTCCACTTGTCCCGCAGATCAATCACAGGCAAGCAAATGGAGAGGCTGCAGTGACATCACTGACAGTATTTGGTCATTTTCTTTTCCAGTCAAACCAGTTGAAATAGTCGAACAAGTTGAACAAAGTAGTTAATTGAATTGAAGATTGAACGTAGGAGAAGGTGTGATATGGGCTTTTGTGCTTTCCAAAATAAAAGATGGGTTATACGTATTTATAAAACTTTTTGTAAGGTTTTAAAATTATCGTTATAGACAGGGGTCGGAAAAAGTGAATATTGCTGTAGACAGTTTAAAAATACATTAAGTAAATAGAAATTTTGTCAGGACCAAAGAAATTATTGTAAGCAGGTTTATTGTTATAGACTATTTAAAATTCTAAGTTTAGAAAAGAAAGTGAAAATAAAATAATTTCTACAAATTATCAAAATAAAAGTATTTTGAGATTATATAAATAAATACACTTTTACAGCCACACATTTAAAAACTTAATAAGATTTAATTTTATGAAACAAAAATGGACTAACATTTAAATTGAGTAGTAGAAATTCTCCCGAAAACTCCCAAAAAGTTTTGAAATAAATTAAGTGATATAAAAGTATATAAAGTTTTAATTTCAAGAAATAGTTTGTTTAAAAAATATATGGTAAATCAAAGAAATTCTTATTTCCTTCGGTGATTTTCTAATTAAGCAGCAATAATCAAACAGAAATTACATCTTTCCTTAAAATATAGCATTTTCTCTTAAATTTAGTACTAAAACTGGCAAAACTACACTTGATGAAAATCTAGGTAAGGTACATTTAAGATTTTTGCACTTCTTTCATTTTAATGTTAATTTCATTATCCAAGATTTCTGCTTCAAGTTTCAACTGCTTTTTCGGGTCCAGCTCTTTCATATCAAACTCTAATTTCCTTCTTATATTTTAAAGATAAATTACTTTTTTGTCCAAACTGTACCTAATAAGCTGAATTTGACCATGAAATCAGATTTTTCTTCCATTTTGCTGACTTGTCTTCATTTTTCCTAACATTTCCCCCCCCCCCTTTCCCTGACTTTCCAGGTCGGTAGGAACCCTGTATATTATGCAGGGTAATAATATTTCAAAGATATTAGTATTTCATTCAGCATTTTTCAAGTAACATGTTCCACAACAATTTGGCATTTACTGTCCTAATGTTTACATAAGAGCATTAATTTACAATGGGATAGATTTCTCTTCACCCCACTCAGGAAATTATTTACTTTTATCTGTTCTGATTGAAAACCAGTTCTATGGTTTCCTCACGATCAGGAAGCATCAATACATAGGCTATGCCTAAATAAGTCTACTCTAAATAACTGCCCGAGACTATACAGTTTACATTTTTAAAAAAAAGTGTGAATGTAATGCTAGTGCTATGAAATAGTAAGAGTAATTATTATTACTATTTTTCATAAAATTAGTCTTATTTTTTAATTAAAATCAAAATTTGGAAATTTTTAAAGGATAATTTGAGGGCCCCCTTTTTGTTGGAACCCAGGCACTTGCTCCAAATGCCCTGCCGTAAATACATCCCACATACCAACTGGAATTAATAACCAATTTCGAATGAATTTTGCTTTATAATACAGCTCTCATCCTTAAAGTAGCTCATACTAAATTTAAATATTTATAATGTTATAGTGAACAAAAGTAAACATACAATTGGATGATCGAAATATACGTCTCGGGCACATAAGTTGAATATATCGATAGTATTAGGGCTATTCAAATGCCATCTTCTGTACATTTTTGCATTTCATAGAGAATAAAAAAACATGTGTCACCAACAGGTGGCACTGTTTTCTTCAAAAGTAGAAATTATAAGCTTTAACTGGGTATTTTTTATATATTTTTTGGTCATGTATTTAATGTGATCTAGCCGTGCCCGTTTCAATTCAAGCCTCACACCTGGGAACACCAGAAAAATGTCGCCAAACCTTCGAGAAAATGGGATAGAACAAAATATTCTGACGGCGACTGAAGAATACAACTCACTGAATTATCAAAATGAGACGGCTCGATTGAAAAGACAAAATAAGAAGTTCTTTTAACCTCATTTAAATATTTATTTTACAAACTATTTACAAAAAAAAAAAAAAACCTGTATTTCTAGTTACCTTCAATCATCGATCCAATCTATACAAAAAACATATTAGCAACTCTTAGCTGTTCTATTTTTCTTACATTTTATACCTGTCGTTGCCACTCATTTTTAAAGAAAGTATATTCAATTCATCTGACTCCATGGCAACCTGGAACCATGGAGTCTGTTACATTTTTTTTGGTCAAGTATTTAATGAGATCTAGCTGCGCAAGAAAAAAAAACCTTTGAGAAATAATATATACAATGATACTTTTAAAAATACTTAATATTGCTGACAATAATAAATTTTAGAGAGAGCTCCTTCCTCAATTGTACCATAAGCAATGGACTACACCATCAAAAATGGTTTCATATTCAATTTGACCAATTAAAATTCAGGAAGAGTTTTATGGGAGTGAAAAGAGTTTTCAGGACCACTTCATTGATTGACAGATCCACAGTAAATTTTTACACTGAATTCAGTACACAAGGTTATTGGCAAACACTTCCATATTCCTCAGTACCAGGGGCATATTTGTGTGTGTGTGGGGGGGGGGGGGCTTCTGAAACAAAGGCGGCTTCAGACTGAATTTTTAAAAGGCGCTATTGGACTTTTTAAATAGGTCTATCAATTGATTGTGTGAAATCGTAAAAGACCATAAAAAGAAAAATATAAAAAAGAGGTAATTTTTTTTTTTAATTCCAGGGTTGGAGCTGGATTTTCCAGGTTTTTACTGGAAAATTAAACTTTCCCCGAGTTTTAACAGCTAATTTTCAATCCCCTGAGTTTTTCCAGGTTTCCCTTTGAACGTATGAACCCTGAAGTACACTGCATGTGATAGGTGTGGGAACTAAATCAAAGGGGTGATTACATCCTCGATTGCGAAGGGTCTTTGCAGCCCTCACAACCAGCGAGTTATGTTGTTTTCTTGTCTGTATTTCTTATCTTAGCAAAACTAATAAATCCTTAAAAAAAGCATTTTTTATGAGTTTTGTTGCATCATTAATGTATTTAGCAGAAAATAATTCAGCATTTAGAGGTAGAGTAATATGATGTACAGTAATATATCTATCCCTTTATTTTAGATAAGATACCAATTCTTTAAATTCATTGATCGCTGGAGGAATCAGCATAAACTGCAGTATATGAACGCTATAGCCCAGAATTAATGAGTTAACAATCATTGCTGCATAACCCACTGCTGAGACTACACT
This sequence comes from Cheiracanthium punctorium, assembly GCA_038373885.1. Lineage (NCBI taxonomy): Eukaryota > Metazoa > Arthropoda > Arachnida > Araneae > Cheiracanthiidae > Cheiracanthium > Cheiracanthium punctorium. Next base: position 170,945 of record JAWZYV010015053.1, on the reverse strand, counting down.
GGTGTAAGAAATTAAGAGAATTTGTCGATTATCTCTAGAACTACTGGATCAATTTTAATGAAATTTTGATATGCACATACATTGATAAATTACAAAACAAATAGTCATTCAATAATTGTAATACACATGCATGATCGTGCATAACACATATCGGAGTCAGAAGGTATGAAACAGTGGTTGCAGAATAAACAAAACAGTGGGTTAATAGGGGGCATGGTCCTCCTCTTACAGATACACAGGTCACGCAGCGTGATTTCATACTTGAAATAAGGCAGTTTATCATTTCCTGTGGCAATTAGTTCTAGTTCAGCAAAGCTGTTTTCATTCCCTGGATGGTTCTCGGAAGGGGGTTGTGAATTGCAATTGCCCTGCCCAGAGCATTCCAGACATGCTCTATAAAGTTAAGATCTGGAGATCTGGCAGGCCAATCCATCTGGCAAATATCCTCACTCTAAAAATTCGTCGACCAGAAGAGCTCTATGTGGCCTTGCGTTATTGTCCATTAAAATGAACTCAGGGCCAATTGCACCCCTGAAAAGGCAAACATAGGGTTCAAAGATCTCATCCCTATACCCCCTCTTTCAAAGACATGGAGAGGTGTGCGGCATCTTGGGAGCAGAAAAAATTTCATTTGGGAGTACCGCGGGAGCAGAAAAATTCCATTTGGGAGCACCTCAAGAGCACAAAAAATATAGTTTCCGAGAAGAGAACTAAGATTTCGGATCAGAATTAAAATGATTTTGGAGCATAAAATTGAAAATTTGTGAACACTCAGTGTTGACTCTAGAAAAAAAAAAAAAGGGCTGCCAGGGGCAGAGGAAATTTTAGAAAGGGCACCCTGTTCCCAAAAAGTGCACTTTGGGGTTCCACAAGAATGTACAGGTACATAACATACACAGAAACTGGTTTGAAACTATCTGATCCCTGAAAATTTAACATGCAGAGTTGTAATATGTGTTCTGACTTAAAGTGCATAGATTTTTTCCAAATTATCTTCGTCCCTCCCCCCCCTTCTTTTGTAGAAAATAGAAAATATCCTGTAGAAGAGAGTGTAAGCGAAATAGGAAAAATGATTTGTTGATAATATTTTGCTCTAAACATGACAAATATGTGAATTAAATCTAGATAACTAGAAGTTTTTGATTAAAAAAAAAAAAAGAAGTTTTAATATAAGTAATTTTGAATTTTCTGCTTAATTTTCCCCCCTCAAAATTACCTGATGTAGATGTGTAAGAATAGTGCATTTATTGAAGAAGGTTTCAGAAATTTTTAGCCAGACATGATTTGTTAGGCAGTAGGGGAAGGCAGAGGGACTGTTAATTTTGCTCCTCAATTTTATCACACTATCACTACTGGACCACAATTACTGGATCGCATTCATATACGATATTTTACCTATATTGGTACAGACTTTTAAATAGAAAAGGGATTAGGGTAGATGTGTTTAGCATGTAATAAAAATAATAAAATTTTCTGCAATGTAGGATGTATAAAATTCAATAATATAAATCAGAATTCTATTTAAATTCTTTTGTTTGCAATAATTATTCAATGATTACCAAGTAAAGATTTTTAAAGTTACTGAATATATACCTTTATTACTATTAGACATTATTTGGAATTGCATCAAACAATTCAACTTATCCATCAATTGATAACTATAGAAATTGGGAAAATTGAATTCAGAACTTAGAAGATTGCTAGAATAAATGACATAGTCATGCAAATTTTTTATTACATCCAATAGTAGGAATGTACAACACCATATCAAATCACTGAAATATATTTGTTCTTCCTCTTTCACTTCTAATTTATGTTTGCTCATTCATGAAAAGTGAATATAAGATTTTTAAAAAGCACTAGTCTTTAAAATAAATAAAAATAATTACATGCAAGTTTTTTAGCAGGTATAAAATAAATATTTTTTTAACTCGCAGAATTTTCCAAAGGTATGAAATAAAGTTTAACATATTTTAAATAATTATTTTTCATAAAGCTTTATTTTTAATTTTTTGTAACATACTTAAAAAGGTCTCTTTAAAAACACTAAATTTTCTTTCTTAAGCATTGCTGTTGCTTTAATCTTTTGAAAATGAAAAAAGTATAAATATTTAATTTTAACTATTAAATAGTTTTTAATCAGCTTAAAATAATTAAAATAATAAAAACAATTAACATCCTGTTGCCAGAAGTACTCAAACAAATTATATATTTAAAAAACTTCCAGAATTATTTTGATTTTTTTTTTTTTTTAGTTTATAAAAACTGAAAATAAGCTTAAATTGATGACAGTTTGTTTTATGAATAACCTGACTGTTAACTTGTGACACAATCTGTCTTCTTAAGACATCCTTTCCTAGAACTAGCTATCTTTTGCTTTTATTGTTTTACTTCATTCATTAAAATGTTGAGAATTTAAAAAAAAAAAAAAATTAAATATTCATATTATATATTTTCTGAATACCAAATCTTGTCAATAGTCTGATTTACTAAACTCTGCAGCTACTCCACTTTTATATAATTAAAAATTGTGGCGTAATAAGAGGGGGGGCACCCGTGTGGCAAGATATAAAAAAAATATGGTGGCTGGCAGGGCACTTAAAAATAATATGGTAGAAAACAAAAGGACCGAAATGGGGGCAGAATGCTGAAGCTTAGAATGAATGGGGCGGCAAACTGAAGGACCGAACAGGGTGCCAATAACCCTAGCACTACACTGCTAAAGCAAACGATCATTATTATGCTCTTTTTTTTTTCTTTTTTTTTTAAGCATAAGTATGATGTGTTTCAATTGCTGTATTCGCAAAACGTTGCAAATCGCACGATTTTCAGATCGATTTGAGTGGATAAAGCCACTGAACATGGTAGACGGCTGAAGTGTTGAAGTGCAGCCGCGTGACTGTCTGGGATTTTTGTCGGTTTCATCAGATGTAACATCAATACACTTTAGAACTCTTTAAAAAGTCACCCAACCAAGGCACCCCTCCATTAGGAGATATCCCTTGTCTAGGCTTGCCATAACAAACAAGCAAATCCCACAGAATTTTTGAATCTCAAAACGTCGTTTTGCTATAGCATACTTTGTGTATCATCCGTAATTATATATGGTTAGTAAATAACTGTTATACATTAAGACTAACATGTACTAAGAAAGCCGATTAAAAAGAGGAAATCATTTAGGGGGAAGTTAAAAAAAGACTTGCTAGTGTGCAAAACTATTAAAAACATCGAAAAGAGCAATAACTATTTACAGCTAGTGACGAACTCTGGAATAATAGTTGTTTGATAATTCGCAACTACATATTTATAAAATGTAGCTACCGATATTTGAGGATGGACAGATGAATCGGAAAATTTTAGATTACTTTAGAAAATTTTTAATTTCCCAACCGTATTTTCTTCCCCCAACTCCTAAGTGAAATGCCCACGTAGTTCTGCCCTGCTGATGGGGCTTCTTACTGAGTCAGCAAAAACATAACATACTAGAGAGGCCACTTTTCGGATTACTTGGCTCGCGCAAATGATTTTGATCTGAAAGAATAGAATATTTGAAAAATGCATTTGTGGGAAAGATCCGATTTCATGGATGATTTTCGTGAAAGGGCCACTTTCAATCAAACCTATTTTTATGATGGAGTTATTGTACTCAATCGTATTTCTGTGAAGGGGCCGTTTAAATTAACGTATTTCTTGATGGGCCGCAAAAGGTATGTAGGAAGTAAAAAGTAGTGATTTTTGACTAATAATAATAAAAATGTAAAAGCAGGAGGGCGCAGAAAGAAGGGAAATAGGGCCGCCGGGTGCTGCGCCCTGCAAAATCAATCTGAGTCAACACTAATACACAATAAATACAGATAAGAAAAGTAAAGTTTGCAAGCGTGGCAAAAAAATTAACAGAGTCAAAATGACGTATTCGGCGCAGCTCGGCTAAAAGCACAGTTCGACGCAAGATTTGCGTTTTGGTACAGCTCGGTGCAGAATTAACATCCCCGCGTTATTCTTATTTTATCAGATTTTTATTATGTCTATTAACTGAACTAGAAATTTCAAAATTTATGTCAGCTTATAGGTTTCCCTGGAATTTTCCGAATTTGTGGACACATTCCTCAAAATTCAAATCCCCATGGTTTTGGAGGAGATAGCAGAACAAGCATTTGACAGTGGCGGCAGCAGCATCCGTTACTTTTTTTAGAATAGAGAGATGCATTAGATTATGTTCCATTCAGCTTAAAATTTAATAACGCAAGATATTTTATTATAAGAGATTAACACATTGAAGTATAACTATGCAATATTTGTAAATGCACTAAAAAAAAAAAAAAAAAATATATATATATATATTTTTTTCTCTCTTTGTTTTGAAATTATTCAGCTGAATATGTAGAAATATTTGGCCACAACTATTCGGCTGAATACCTGTTCATTACTTGGCTTATCCAATATTCGGCAAAACAGCCGAATACCGAATATTCACTACATTCCTAATTGAGATTGGCCTGCTTCTAGCCTCCCCACAATTTGCCACCTCATTTTTACCGTTACAATTTGAAATTAACCGATTGCTGCAAATTAACATCATGAGATTCGCTGAGGTGTGCTAGCGAACGAAATGCATCTTAACTTATGCAGGCTTAAAGCCTGTTTCTCGACTGGCTCTGCCAATACACATGTGCGCGCTTACCTATTTTGTGTACAAAATTTGCATTTTTGCCTAGAAGCAGTGGTTTTACATTCAGTTCATTTCTTTTCATGAAATTAAAAAAAAATATGCAAATTCTCTTAATTTATTTCACCAGTGTATAGTTTATGCCCGTTGGGGCAAATCATAATTAGGGTGTCCTTATTCTATGGTACTATTACCCGATACTGATTTTGGCATTCTGGTTAGCACAGAGCTTGGAGCACATGCCTTATTTTCAGCTCAAGTGTAAACATCCTCCCTTCTGAAATTTCTGTACATGCTACTGCAGCAAACTAATAACAAAATATCTTTTTTACAAAAAATCACCCTAAGTGCAGGATTTGTGTTTCAGAGCAGAATTAATATAACTCTACTTTTTTTTTTAAAGTACAACAAAAATAAGGGATAATGATCAAGGTATTGAAGGGAAGAACAAAGAAAAAGGTTTAATTATTATTATTTTTTTTAAGTTCACCTGCAAAGGCCCTTGCTTCATCAGTAGGAACTGCTCGTAAATGTCGCAGGTCACTTTTATTGCCTACTAGCATGATTACGATGTTCTGGTCAGCATGGTCCTGGAGTTCCTTCAGCCAGCGCTCCACATTTTCATACGTTAGGTGTTTGGCTATATCATACACTAACAGAGCACCCACTGCTCCTCTATAATAGCTGAAAAAGATAAAACTAAGTTAAAATGAAAAAGATATGTAAATTTTTCATTCTCCGAGTTCAGGGTTGCTACTCAATTTCTGAAAAAATTCCCTAACTTTCCAGACCTTTTTACAATAAAATTCTAGACTTTTTTACATTTACGACATCAACTTTGCATACCTTCTTCGATACCTCCAGTTTTTCTAAGTAAGGTTAAACATTGATTGTTTACAAACACAGATTTCTGATTATTTTCCCAGGTCACAATGTGATTTTCCAGGTTTTGGGCTAAAATTTGTGATTTTGCATCACTTCTCAAAGCCTTTTTTTTGTCAAAATGAAATTCCCTCACTTTTCCAGGTTTTCCCTGTTCTCTCTTACCAATAGCAACCCTGTTAGTTTATTAGTTTTAATTTGATTTCGTAGATTTTTCATTTTTTTTTTAAAGAAAAAATTGCGTAAGTTACTACATGGTAGATGACTACATAGTATGTTGACTACATGGTAGTCAAAGTCTTAGTGATTACAAAAAAATACCATAAATAGATATATATGTGTATGGGTGTGTGTAATATATTACAGAGCTAGGCAGGGCAGGCAATCAGTTGGAACACAGGCTTTGATCCCCGAGCTGGGCATCGTTGAGATGATCGCTCACTCGCTGCTGGTACCTGTAGTCAAGCCGATAGTAAGAAAGGCAGGTCCTTGGGCTGTAGCATTTGACTTAAATTACACAACACTTCGGATTCAGAACATTATTTCTATTTTATCAGCTTTTCATGCAGATTTTTGTGGCAGCAGAGGTCGCAAAAAAGTTGCTCCATGATCCGTGCTTGACTTATATAAGTATAGGTCATGTGGTTTATACAGTACATTTATTGGCTATTGAAATACCTCGGTCTCATAGCCCCAGAAAATTCTTGAGAGGTTTGGCGACTACTAGACAATAAAATGAGGAAGAAAATATCAATTGCAGTTTTAGTAAATTTAGATTTCAATACAAATCCCTTGTTTGAAAACGAAAGTTGATATGTCCCTGAAGAATTTTGAAGGAAGTTAATAGAAATTGAGTTTTAAGAGGATATTTAATGTTATATATACACCAGGTGATTCAAAATAGGTGTCAAGGCGATTATTTTTTAAACCGTAAGTGATCGAAACATACTTCCAATTAGAAAAGTTCGTCAAATTAAGGGTAGCTTTCAGATATGGCATTTATTTCACTGGGGGCTGTAGGCATATCAAAATATGAAATTTAAATTTTATACAGTCCCTCCTTTCCTACCCTTCATATTTAGAAGAATGTTGCTCTTTGGCTAAGAAAATTAATAAAACAAATCCCGTGTCTCTACGTGGAATAGTTAGCCAGAAAATTAATTTTGAAAATGATGACTTACGCCACTTTACTGTGTTGGCATCAGTTTTCAGGTGAAAAAATGTTTACTTTAGGGGATCAACTATGAGTTGATAAAAGTTCAATAAAGATCCCATTGTTGATGCATATTCCAAAAGTCGCCAAGCTTGGCGACTTATGGCATAATTCTTGAGGGAGGCACGCGACCGTGGTTGGACCATTACCTAACTGTATGGTAAGACGGTATTGCACTTGAAATGGATGAATGTCCCTAAAATTGCCATTCACTGTAATGTATTGGAAATCTTTTGAGTGTCCCTGTAGCAGAACTATAAATGATAAAGACACTTTTTATCGATGGAGAAATTCATTTTGTAACCCTTAATAGCATATATCACTTCTGAGTCATTTGTAATAGACTAAAACCTCTAAAATACGCTTTAATGAATTTTGGCCCATAGAGTGTAATGTATTTATTTACAGGACTGCCCAAAAGATTCTAAACTATCCAGTCGATTGAGACCAAAAAGGGAGGTGCACAACTAGATGTTACAACAATCCTAAATATAAGGTTTCAACATTTTACGACCAATAGTTTTTGAGATATCAGTGATGCATAGCTGCCAACCTTGGAGAATGAAAATTAGGGAGACTTTAAAAAACCCTTGTTATAGATGAAAAAACTCCATGTACACATGCATAATATATCAGTAACCAAGAAAATTACATATACAAGAAAAATGTATAGCTTAAAACATTTATTAAAACAGCCAATTTTAAAATGCGATACTTTTTTAAAGAAATAAACAATTTTTTGTTTATTTCAACAGTAGATATATAAATACTTTTATATATCTACTGTTATATAAAAAAAACAGTAAATACTTTTGAACTATTTGCATTCATGGGCACCGGCAGCATAGGGCAAGGGGGGGGGGCACTTGCAACCCTCCCCCTGGATTTTTGCAGGCATGAAAACAGCTGAAGAGCAAAAAAGAGGAAATACACGTGGACATATTTTCCAGCAAAAAATTGAAAAATTTACATGCACGTATTTTCAGGCATATATATATCAAGGTTGATAATGCAAAAACATGGAACTGGGGAATAATGTGTGAGCTTAAATTCAACCACTGTTAAACTAAATGGTGTACTAAACAATTTCTACCATTTAAATTTCAACCACAAACAAATTGACTGTGATCCTGAAGAAAATAACTATGCACTGTAAATGTTTAATAACCAGTTTTAGATATACAATATTTATTAAAAGAAAACGGGCTATAATTATTTAAAATAATTATCTTAAGTAATATCGTAAAATCCTAGAACAAATCATGTCTCGCATCCAAATTACAGACTGTTCTTTTGATATGAAAATAAAATAAAAAATTGATTCCCAAGAAAAATATATATATATATATATTTTAAGACCTATTTTTTTATTTTTATCAGAAATGGAATGAAAAATTATATATATGGCATTGGCATTTTCTAAAATAAGCATTCAAATGATAGAATAAAAGTGAAGTTTTCTTGTTTTATTGGGAAAAAAAATAATTCTTTAATAAATTTCTAAATATTTTCTCAGGTAAAATTTTAGAATCTTAGCAGTCTTGCAGCACACAGAAGTGGAACCTATGACAGGGACATATGTTCTGCTCCTTCCTATATTAGCTGCAAAATACCAACTCACAAGATTATGCTTTTTAAAATTAACTGTAAAAATAATTACCAAAGAAAAACCTGCACAGGAGAATAAAACGAAATAGCGATTTTCTTGATTTTAAAATTGAAGGGAAAATCAATAGACATCAATAAACAGAAATCAATAAACATATTATGGGGAAAATAATACTTTTCTGTTGAGTTGAGTTACTAAAATGCCTTAAATTTTAATTTAACAATAGAGTATTAAAAACTATTTTACATCTTGTTTTTAAAATTATTCATTTACCAAAAGGCTGCAAAAAGATTGAAGTTCAGTTGGCAAATATGGAACCCAGAGATCGGGGATAGTTAGTTACCATAATTTAGCTAGTATAGTCTGCGGACTATGCATGTCAAAAAGGGATTTTTTTTCTAGGACACGGACTATCTGGCTGAAATAAATTTCTTATGCAAAAAAATTTAGTATATTGATCTTGCTTTTTGATCTGTTGTTAGCGCGCAAGCTCCGGTGAAGCCGATGCTAACAAATTTATTTCTGTAGAAAATAAAGCACATAGATGCACTTCAAGTGACGGCATGTCGTCATGCAGGGAGCATTTGAATTTCCCCCCCCCCCCCCATTATGTCATTTAAAGCATCGACGTAGTTACAGGTGCGGACAAGCTTCATGAAACCATTTTAGAAATATTTCAGTCCAATATGCAGAACAACCAATTTTGAATGTGCTTTTTTAAAAAAATAATTTATGTAATATGGGGGAAAACAGGCCTTCACAAACCGAGATACCGACACCGCGTCGTCATCGCGAAGGTTGTTATTGTTTTGTCTTCACTCGGCGAGCTGGTTAATAAAGCAAGAGAGCGAATTCTGCTGAGATGTTAAAACATGACTTGTGTCGCCTCAATTTCTTTCTTTTTTTTTCAATTGCGAGCGCAAATTTTTAAATTTTATATTTCGTAACTTTTAACCCAGAGAGAGTATCAATTGAATGTTGTTTAAAATTAAGTATTATGTGCCTTGACCCATGAGAATTATAGTAATGATCTTTTCTTCTTTTTTCCCTTGGTTATGTACACTTTCATAAATGATTAATAAAAGTAATCTTTTTATTTATTTAAGGGGGGGGGGGCGATACGTCTTGCCTAAGGACGGATTAATGCAATTCTATGGGCGGTTAGTTGAAATTTGTCTATTTTATGGAAGTAAAATAGAATTTCTTTTCCCTGTAGCGGAGGAGTAATCGCTCTGCCCCAACCCTTTTAATCCGTCCGTGGTCTTACCATTAGTTAACTTTTCACGAAGTTACGGTATATATTTTTAGTAAAATCCACGTAACTGTTTAAAAAAGAAAATGAAAAAACCCTCGGAAAATTTTGGTTTTCTTTTTCTTACAGATTTCTTAACATTAACTCACATTTTAAAAAAGCATTATTCTTTTATTCAGCATAAAATTAAGATGTGTACGTTTTAATAGCTATAAATATTGAAGTATTTATTTATTGGAATTATTATTAATAATTTATTTAAGAAATAAAGTATATTTAAACTACCATAAATTTACTTCCTTTGCATGTTGAAGACCTAAAGGAATACGACAAGATTTATATTTTAAATACCATTACGAAAAGCTGTACTTTTATATGTTTTATTTGTCGCGCAGACCGTCAGTTGGCTTTATTTAAACAAAAATTCCAGTTTAGCATTCATAAAATGTCTGGAAGTTCTCGTTCGGCCAACGATTTTTCCTAAACCAAGCAAATTTTTGGATCCGAAAATGACCACTAACATTTCGTTTTCAATCCACGTTTTCTAATATATTCGCTAACGTCTGCCATTTTCTCAATAATCCACAATAGAAGTGTCAGTTAAGCTGGTACGTGTCCGTGGAAAAAATTTATAGATTCATCAAGTGCGCAAAACAGCAATAAAAACACGTCGCGAGTAACAATAGCTCACCGACAATGGTTTTCCAGTGGCGATAGGTCTCGATAGATAATTATAGTTGTGTAGTAGTTCGCAAAGTACATAATTATGTATCAGATGCCTTTCGAAACATTGGGGATCTAAAATAAGAATTTGCCCCTCTGAACTAAGTTTTGAATTTACGAACTCAGAAATCAGTAACATTGCACTCACTCTAGCTGACTTTAGTCTAGCTAGGCGCAGTGCGAGATGCAGTGAAAACGTACATCCCAGGAGCGCATTATCATCCTCCTGTTACTCTGCTATGTCCGCTAAGAACATCGTAGATTTAGGACATGTTTTGCTTTAGGTTCGGTAATCACTGTTGTTTTCCCTTGCTTTTTTGTTCTTTTATGGTAACCATACTTTTAAGTAATCTTTGCCCTCTGGAGTAGTCTTAGCGAAGTTTCTTCAGTTTCTGTCGTTAGCATTTAACAAGTTCTGTAAATTTTTTTCAAAAATTGATAAGTACATAAAACATGGGGATAATTTGGAAAAATTTGGGAGATTTATAAACTTTTCGGGAGTTCGTTCTGAAATTCAGGAGTCTCCCGGAAAAATCGGGAGGTATGGCAGCTATGGTGATGCCACTTACGTGCTATAGCGCGACAGATATGCAAAAAATTGATGATGGCACGCGAAAGAAAAGTTATGACGCATCCCGCGGGACGCAAAATTTCCATCCCACAAAGTTTTGAAAAAAAAAAAAAAAGAGAGAGAGAGAGAGTGCATTCAGACTGCCACTTTCGGGTAAATCTCTTGTAAAACACAAACTGCTCGTGTTTTACTCAGGGAGATTGCATTGTAAACGGCTTTGTGGGCCCGTTTACATGAACACAAATGCGGAGTAAATGCCGAAACTATCGCTGCTTTCTACACCACTTGCCCTACATGGGGGAAAAATGCGGGGTAGAAAGATTCCCGTTTTCACATTAGAGGTTATACCATTAGAGATGGACTATCGGAATAGAATAAAGTTTTTGCATTATTTATTTTTAATATTCACTTGTGTAAATTTAAACAATGATTTGTTTTATATTAAATCTGACAATTATAATTAATTAGAAATGAAATCTATAAGCTATAGAAGCTGTAAATATTTTAAACAATCTAGAAGAGAAAAGGGAGGGGTGGGTGTTCCGAATTTTACTGTTGTATATCCTTTCCTTCCTCAAATATATTCTGGTTTTCCTTGTGATAAATTTATTAATACATAGTAATTATTTTTTTAAAATTAATATAAGATTGAGGGGTGCTTGGACGATATTTTATTGCAGATTTAATAGTTTAAGATGTTGCGGCTTTTCTGCGAGTACATTTTACTTTTTTTAACATTTCTACCGATGTGGCCTTTCTCCCGGTTCTTTTTTTCTGTACATAACAAAAAGGGATTTTATTATTAGGATTTATTAATTATTAGTATCCAGGGCATCATCAGGAAGGCTTTGCCATGAAGGCAAAGTAGATAAAATGCCATGCCACAACAAATTTTTCTTGATTAATTTATTTTATTTATTTATTGAAATATAAGTTTTAGGTTACAAGATATTCATACACGTTGGCACTCCAAAATTGGTGAGACAAAACATCAGTCGTGAAATTAAGCAAATTCTTTTATATCGATAAGGACCCACTTTTGGGGAAAAAAGGACCCAGAAATTTTCGATGAGATGCATCAAAAAAATTCTTAAAAGTAAATTTAGAGGTAGTCCAAATTGTTTTTTTCGTCGAAATCTGGCCCCTGAAATTTTTCACGATCACATTACTTCCTTATGCTCCGTACAAGGAAGTAATACGTCAGAGGCATTATTCACTATGAATATTTAGTTTATAAATATTTATAGTGTTGACTCTAGATTAATTTGGCAGGGCGCAGCGCCTGGCGGCCTTTCTGTTATCTTTTTAGCGCCCGGCGGCCTTTTTGTTATCTTTTTTGCTCCCGGAGGCCCTTTTGTCGTCTTTTTAGCGCCGGGCGGCCCTATTTCTCTTCTTTCTGCGCCCTCCTGCTTTTACATTTTTATTATTATTAGTAAACAACCAGCACTTTTTATTTCCTACATACCATTTGCGGCCCATCACGATAATACGTTAATTAAAGCGGTTACGATGGAGTACAATAATCCCATCATAAAAATAGGTTCGATTGAAAACGGCCCTTTCACAAAAACCGTCTATGAAATCCGATCTTTCCCACAAATGTAATTTATTAAAATGCTTTTTTCAAGTATTCTACTCTTTCCGTTCGAAATACTCCTACTGCCCTTTTCTTTGTTTTATTTAGCGCGAGCCGAACAGTCGCCGAGTAACCCGAAAAGGCCCCACTTGTATGTTTTGTTTTTGCTGACTCAAGCTAGAAGCCCGATCGGCATTTCACTTAGGAGTTGGGGGAAGAAAATACGATTGGGAAATTCAAAATTTTCTCAAGTTATCTAAAAATTTCTGATTCCATCTGTCAATCCTCAAATATCGGTGGATACGTTTGATAAAAATGTAGTTGCGAATTATCAAACAATCATTATACCAGAGTTCGTTGCGAGCTGTATATAATTATTGCTCTTCTCGATGTCTTTAATAGTTTCGCAACACTAGCAAGTCCCCCCCGCCCTAAACGATTTGCTCTTTTTAATCGGCTTTCTTAGTACAAATTATTCGTAATGTATAACAGTTATTTACTAATCACATATAATTACAGATGATACAGAAAGAATGCCTTAGCAAAACCACGTTTTGCGATTCGAAAATTCGCGGGACTTGCTTGTTTGTTATGGCAAGCCTAGACAAGGGATATCTTCTAGGGGGGGGGGGGGGGGTGCCTTGGTTGGATGACTTTTTAAGGAGTTCTAATGTGTATTGACGCGTACATCTTGATGAAACCGACCAAAACTCCAGACCGACAGTCGCGCGGGCGGGGCCCGCCGAACATGGGAACTTCAACACTTCAGCCATGTACCATGTTCAGTGGCTTTATCTACTCAAATCCATCTGAAAATCGAGGGATTTGCGACGCTTTGGGAATACAGCAATTGAAACACATTATGCTTTTGCCAAAATCAGAGCATAATAATGATCTTTTTCTTTAGCAATGTAGTGCTAGGGTTATTGGCGCCCGGTGCGGTCTTTCAGTTTGCCGCCCCATTCTTTCTAAGTTTCAGCATTCTGCCCCCATTTCGGTCCTTTAGTTTTCCACTTTATTATTTCTAAGTGTCCTGCCGGCCACCATGTTTGTTTTTTTGCCGCCGGGCGGACCCCCCCCCCCCAACTTATTACGCCACAGTTTTAATCACATAAAAGTGGAGTAAATGCAGAATTTAGTAAATCAGACTATTGACAAGATTTGGTATTCTAAATATTCATATTATACACCTTACGATTTTAAAATTCTCAACATTTTAATGAATGAAGAAAGGAAAAAAATAATAATAATAAAAGCAAAAGAAAGCTAGTTCAGGAAAAGGATGTCTTCAGAAAACAAATTGTGTCATAAGTTAACAGCTAGGTTATTCATAAAACAAACTGTCATCAATTTAAGCTTATTTTCAGTTGAAAAAAAAAAAAAAAAGAAAAAGAATTCTGGAAGGTTTATTAATAGATAATTTGCTTAAGTATTTTTGGCACCAGGATGTTGATTATTTTAATTATATTAAGCTGATTAAAAACATTTGATAGTTAAAATAAATACTGATTAGTACTATTTTTATTTTAAAAAGATTACAGCAAGGTTTAAGAAAGAAAATTTAGTGTTTTTAAAGAGATCTTTTTAAGTATGTTACAAGAAATTAAAAATAAAGCTTTATGAAAAATAAATTATTGAAAATATTTTAACTTTATTTCATACATACCTTTGGACAATTCTGTGAGTTAAAAAATTATTAATTTTATACCTGCTAAAAAACTTACATGTAGTAATTATTTTTATTTATTTTAAAGAAATAGTACTTTTTAAAAAACTTATATTCACTTTTCATGAATGAGCAAGCATTAAATTAGAAGTGAAAGAGGAATAACAAATATATTTCAGTGATTTGATTTGATGGTGTTGTACATTCCAACCATAGGATGTATTACAAAATTTGCATGACTATGTCATTTTTTCCAGCAATCTTCTGTGTTCTGAATTAAATTTCCCCAATTTCTGTAGTTATCAATTGATGGATGAGTTAAATTGTTTGATGCAATTTTAATAATGTCTAATAGTAATAAGGGTAACTTTGAAAATCTTTACTTGGTACTCATTCAATAATTATTGCAAACAAAAGAATTTAAATAAAATTCTGATTTATATAATTAAATTTTATACATCCGGCATTGCAGAAATTTTATTATTTTTATTACATGCTAAAGTTTTTTTAAAATAAAAACTTCTAGTTATGTAGATTTAATTCACATATTTATGTCATGTTTAGACCAAAATATTATCAACAAATTATTTTTCCTATTTCGCTTACACTTACTTCTACTGGATATTTTCTCCAAAAGAAGGGGGGGGGACTAAGACAAATTGGAAAAAATCTTACTATGCATTCTAAGTCAGAACACATATTACAACTCTACATGTTAAAGCTTCGGGGATCAGATCGTTATCTACCTGTACATTCTCGTGGAACCCGAAAGTGCCCTTTTTGAGAACAGGGTGCCCCTTTTGAAAATTTCCCCCCCGGCGGCCCTTTTTTTCTAGAGTCAACACTAATTTAAATTTTAAAACTATTGAAGAGTCCCGGATGATGAGTAAAAAAACAAGGAAATCCAAATGTCTTTTGTCTCTTCTTGACTCCGAAAGGATGACAAGATATTTTTGCTAACGTAACTAAATTTTATTGTGAACAATTTTTAACTTAGAACACATAACAAAAATTGAACGTAACAATTGAATACTAACAATTTTAGATTTACAGGATTCTTACGCAGCCGGGTGAATTTTTTAACTGCTGGAGAGTGCCACATCTTCCTTTCTCCATGGTTTGAGAAATGGTCTGTGCAATTTCATGCTCAAAAAAATAAAAAATAAAAAAATTAGTCTTTCTACAACCAAAATTCACCAATTTACAGCTGCTTAAAGTTAGAGCACTTTTCCAGCTGCAAAATAGGGGTTGTGTACAAAATGAATGAGAAAAATTAATGTACATGGTTTTGAGCTTAAGTGCTTTGTTTTGTGTGAGAAATACAGCATTTGTGAAAGCTTCTGATCTAAGATGTCGCTAAAAACAGATTACTGTCCGATTGTGCTTGTGAATTTTGTACAGCTGATTGTTCGACGAAATTCTAGAAGCAATAAAGCTTGTGTTCCATCCTGACACATAGACTTTTTACTAGGACTTTCTACACCAACTGGACTTTAGAACGACGAACCCAGAAACTAGCAGATTATTCTGCCACAATATGCACCAATGGAAGAATAGAAAACTCTTCCTGTACTTTGCGTAGCACACTCTTATGTTATGCATTTACATGCTACACTTAAACAATATAGTAAGTCTTAACCTCAGACAGATTTTAATAGAGCTTGACTATAACCCTCTGCTTGCAGGGCCCCAATTATGACTACCAGGGGCCAAAGGCATTGATGGATTTTGGGGGACCTGATCTATGAAATTTGCTTTATTTTTACTTAAATATTGATATAAAAAAGAATATCTATACTATTAAAATCTGTGCGCGTCTGTCTGTGTGTAACATCATCTCCTTTGAAACTGTTGGGAGCTGAGTTTCGACCGAGGTATCCACGGATTCGGAAAATTTCGAGAAAGAACCTCCGCTAATTTAAATTTCGAAATTCGAATTAGTTTAGAAGATATTGATAAAAAACACGCCAAAACCGCTAATTTTTGCTCTCCGCAATTCCGTGATTGTAACCCTTGTAGTCAAAAAAAGTGAGAAATAAGCATCGAGGTTGCCATGTTTGGCTATTTTATTAAATTATGTAGACTCCTGCAGTAAAAATAAAAAATCAGAGCTGGAATTCAATGTTTTTTATGTGTAAAAGAATAAGGGATTGAGAGATTTCCGAGACTAATATGTATATTTTTTTTAGTTTGGCCGAAAAAAAAATGGCTCATTCGGCGATTTTGAGAAAGTAGTAGGTTCTAGCGATTTGCACAGTTTTGGGCTTGGCGCAAATTACTGAGAGCGTAACGAAATAGTATATAAGCATCGAGTTTGCCATGTTTGGCTATTTTATTAAATTATTTAGATTCCTGCAGTAAAAATAAAAGAATAATGATTTTTTTTCTGTTTAGATTATTTAGAAAGTTATTTTTTAATTAAAATATTGCGTTCATGTTAAATCAGAGCTGGAATTCAATGTGTTTTATATGTAAAAGAATAAGGGATTGATAGATTTCCTAGACTAATATGTATATTTTTTAGTTTGGCCGGGAAAAAAAATGGCTCATTTGGCGATTTTGAGAAAGTAGTAGGTTCTACCGATTTGTACAGTTTTGGGCTTGGCGCAAATTACTGAGAGCGTAACGAAATAGTATTTTTAATAACAAGTATAAGTTTTACGGCGCTATACTTCGATTTTTCATATAGAAATAATGCAGTTATTAAGGCGATTTTAAACGATCTATAGAATTTTCACGAAATTAAGTAAACTGATATAAGTTAGAAGAATTCCGCCAAATTTCAGAAAATTGAAATTCTCGCATCTTGTACATGGTAGTTAACGTTGATTAAAACCCGTTATAGTTAATAATAATTTAAATAACTGCTACTTATCAATAATATGCCTGCATTAAATTTAGGCGATGGAACCATATAAATGATAGATAACTATTGCCCATTTTGATTGCTGATAAATCAATGCTTCGAATGATTCCCTGAAAACAAAAAAATCTTGCAAAATGGTGTATGTTGGCATTTGGCGATCGAAGTACTGTGAAATAAATAATTGATTCTTATTTGTTAAAGCAGCGCTACGGAAGTTTCTTTTACTAAAAGCTGTTAGAAAGGCGTAATTAATACTGTCTAATATATTTTTTGTTTTACGAATTGAAATGCATGTTGATTCCTACTTTAGTACATTTCTTAGCAAAGTTGGCGAAAAATATTCAAATGTAGTGCAGCTCTGTACGTATTATTAATTCCATTGCACAATTGAGATGAGCCGATGTCACTAGCGTATGCATAGATATTTTTTTTTTAATTCCACCAAACAAAGTATTGCATATTGACTTTAGTGTCAAGTTTAATTTGTGGTTTGAGCTATTGGCCATCGACTGGCGGCGTTAATTTCGCCAATATGGCAGTTCTAGCAAAGTAAACGTGAATAACTCATTTCATGTTCTATTTTTAACATTGCTATAATTTTCGTAGCAACGGAATCCATTGTTGCCACTTAAGTTGTTAAATTTAACAATTAAGTGAAACCACTCATTTCTACAGCTTTTAAGACTCAAAAAAGTGAAAGCGCATCAAACGTAAAATAAATAGAACTAACTATAACAGACTTACACTTTCATGTTTTCATGCAATTCTACATATCTTTAATTTTATTTCCTTCGCGTGTGGATGTAATTTTTACGTCATTTTTGCTGTTTTCCTGGCAGATTATCCGGAGCAGCACATAACCTCTAATGCATTTGCTCCTCCGGACATAAGCAAGAGCGTATGTCCGGCGCGTATTTGTGTAACCCCACTGTGTCAGATTTTTTAGACCATTTTTTACCGCGGAGATTCCGATCCTGAAGTATATTGATCATTGATAAATGAAAAAAAAAAAAAAAAAAAAAAAGATCAATTATATGCAAGCAGGAGTAGCTAAAAATTTTTCATGGGAATGTTACGGGAGTTAAGAATATACATTTTGTATGGCAAAAAACTCCACATGGGGGGTTGTGATCCCCTATCTCCTCCTTGGCTACGCCACTGTACGCAAGCATCAGTTGTCATGTCATGAAAAACCGTCGTAGATGGCAAACTCCGAAGTTGTTCTGAGGGTTATGCAAAATTAAAAATTTTGCTTTTAGTAAATTTTACTTTTGATACAGTTCGAATATTTGGTTTTAATACATTTCGGCCACCAAGGTAAGATGAAATATTACTAAATACGGCAACCGAGAATTTTCTTAACTATTGAATTTGACACTATGCAACTACAGTAGATTCCCTATATCACGGTAGATACGTTCCGCGTTATAGGAATCCGTGTTGTAAGGGTCCTGCGCTATACTCCACCTGGAGTGCGGACTGTGCGGTATAATCACGGCAAAACTTATTCGCGCTCCGTAAAAATGCAATGATGTTTGGTGTTGCCATTCAAAAGGAATGCTAATTACAGGAGCTAAGGCGTCATAATATCAGAACATATGTCTCATTTCATCGTGTTGTACGAGTCTCTTTTAACGTGTTACACGAAAACGATCGTAATGTTTTCGTCGTGTTCTAAGAATTCGTGTTGTAGACCTATGTTATAAAGGGGTCAACTGTAATCTGTAAAAAATGAAAAATGAAAATAGTTATTTATTTAGTGCGAATTGACAGTGAGATAAACGTCATTTGTCACTTTTATGTAACAAGTGTGATACTGCATTAAGAGTTCAATAAGGGTAATAAGCTTTTTCTCAGAAGTTACATCACGAACATTTTCATTTACAAAAGCGACATGATTTTCACCGGAGCAGGGTACATTTTTGGCTTTTAAACGTAAATGATGCATGCATTGTTTCATGTAGGTTTTTTAATTTAGGTAAAATTTAATAAAGTCGTATGTAACATAACTGCGCTAATGCATTGTCCACACATTGAAAAATGCAAGATAAAATTGTTGTCAACATCATGTAATGTTATTTATCTGGTATATACCATGTATACTAAACCTGAATGTGGTATATACTAAACCTCACAATACGAATTATTTGATGTAGAAATCGGGCATTTTTCAAAAGAGAAAAGTTTTGTCTGCATACCATAAAGTTCTTTTTTGATCGCCAGTCACATTGACGTAGTTTTTGTACCATGTTGCAATCGTCTAAAATTTGCACTCATGACGTCAACTTTTAGTCACGATTCAAGTATTTTTTCACGTTTTGAGATTCCTCATTACTGGGTTTAATTCGAATTATATATGTGTTAGGAAAATATGCGTTTCCCACCGTGCGGAGAACGGGCAAGCAGCTAGTTTCAGAAGAAAATTTGAAATTGGGGGCCCTTTCGAGCTTGGGGCCCTCGGCAAAGTCTCGATTTGCCCATGTGATAATAAGGCCCTGTCTGCTTGAAGATCAGTACTCTAAAATTAGTTTTGCTTCTTTTTCCGCATTATGCCAGAAAATGAAATTAAAACCTATAATTTAAAATTTCAGTATTTATATGGTCCCTTAATGGTTTACCATTACGGGACATTTTTAAATGTGGAAAAGTGACTTCAGTCACAATGTTTGCTGCTTCATAAATCTATGAATTTTGGTCGTAGAAGGACGATTTTTTTTTAAATTATTTATTTATTTTATTTTTTTATTGTGCATGAAACTGTATAAAGAAAATTTTTTTAAATATAACTGATAGGACCAAAGGACTGTATAAAAATTTAAATTTCGTAATTTTTATAGAAATTAAATTATTGACTTCGACTGCTTCCGAAGTAATAGATTATACATTTTAAAGAATTTTTGCAATTTGAACTATGTGTCACTGACCGGCTAGGCCCTTAAAAATGAATTCATCTTATTTATTTCAAACATTAAAAAAAACAATGTAATTAATATAAAGTAAATAATAAGTGTTGAAGTCACTCTTACTTTTATACCAATACGGCAATGGATCGCTTTTCCCTGTAGGATAAAACATTTTCTTTGGGATTTTACATACATTCTCTCTCTCGCTTTTTTAAGTTCAGTTCCAATTGGTTCAGACTCTTTTCAGAGCAAAAAAAAATAAGCACTTTTTAAGGACCCCAAAAATTTTCTAAGTAGGGTCTAACCACTAATGATGTCACACTTAGAGGAAAGGATGGCTGTGAAATTGTGACGGGGGAGGGGGGTAACAAGAAGTGTGACATTATACGTTCACATTTTCGTTAAAATAAAAACATTTAGAATCAGAAAATTACATTTTGAATTCATATTGAAATTAGCAGAATTGAAGTTAGACTTTTCATTTAAAATTTGATTTCTTGCATAGTACTTTGTTTCTAAACTGTAAGTATATGTTAAAGTTTTTTATTTGGGAATACCTTATTCCCCCGTAAACGATATATATTTCGGTTACACACATAACCATCATCAGTCGTTTCTGGATCTCACACTAAGATAGGAGATAGATGAGGAAGCCGCCCTTAGTGTGAGATCCAGAAACGGCTGATGACTGTTATGTGTGTAACCGAAATATATATCGTTTACGGGGGAATAAGGTATTCCCAAATAAAAAACTAACTGATTAATCCGCCGTATTAAATAATGTTTTATATGTTTTTATTATGTAAGTATATGTTTATGTAATACAGCATGACCTGCGATAAGGGTGGTATGGTGAAGTGTGACAAAGGAGAGCAGGGGGCAAAGAATATTTTTTAAAAAGTGTGACATCATTTACGGATAGCCCCTTATTACTTTCGTTATTACCCAACTTTAAATTTTCTTATTGTAAAGTTGGCAGGTTGTTGCTTTAAATGCAAATGTGCTAAGTTTCCAAAATTGAAAAGCCCACAATTTCTTGCACATGTATGTACAAGCAATTAATACACACAAAATAATTCCATTCCCCCCCCCCCCCTCAAGTAACATGTATGTCCATATAAGTACTATCCCATTATTTGAATTATATAATGTAAATAATTTGTTTTGAAACTTTTCGAAAGGGATATTGGAAATATAAATATCTGAAAAGACATACCAGATAATTTTTTTCAATATATAAAAATCTAAAGATATTTCACAGCACAAAAATATTAATTATCTAATTTCCTAGCAGAAACTAAATAATGCAATAGCAAAATGTCTAGCATAATTCTAGAAAAATGGTAATACTAATAGATGCACCAAAGAAGAGTAAACAGCACTCAAGAGAAGCATTATAAATACATGAGCACATGTCTGTAAATGTAATAGTTTGTAACTTATTTGTTTAGCACTTGACAAATAAACATTCATTCAACGGAGAACATAGATAAAGTATTTTAATTAAGCTTTGTTAAAAAAATTATGCATAGAGCTAAAAAGCCTAGTTTTTAAGTTCCTTTATTTTTTCCTCTATTAGTGCTTTTATACTATAGCTCTGCCTGTTTCTTTTTTAATTTGTTTCTAAAATCATTAGCCTTTATGAAATAATCTATGCTTTTTAAAGCTGCTCCTTTATCAGACATCTAATCTACAGATTTTTGCAATTGTTCTATATCTATCTCAGTTTTTTTCATGTTTGAAGTGCATTCTTGTAACTCTTCCTCTGCTCTTTTCCTCTTGAGAGATTCATTGGCAGTTGTTTTCTCTAATTTTTGTTGATCCAGAAAATGTAGATATCTTTGCCTGGCAGCTGAAACAGTCTCGTAATTC
Organism: Cheiracanthium punctorium; assembly: GCA_038373885.1. Taxonomy (NCBI): domain Eukaryota; kingdom Metazoa; phylum Arthropoda; class Arachnida; order Araneae; family Cheiracanthiidae; genus Cheiracanthium; species Cheiracanthium punctorium. Next base: position 149,146 of record JAWZYV010015053.1, on the reverse strand, counting down.
TTTTGTAATTTTTACATTCTCAATTTTGCCACAGTACATGATATGATCATAGACAATTTTTTGACTAATGTAGGAACGAGCCTTCAGGTTTTCAATCTCTAAATGTTTGTTTACTGAGAATCCTCGTTCCACTGAAGCTTGACCATGAGACAGTATCAGTAACACTTTAATGACTCGCCACAAATCACTATAATCTGGCTTCATCATGTACATGCTTAGAAAAGTGTCCAACCTGCTGCCTGTCATATCATATTCGGAAAAATTATGCTTATTATAATTAACTTCAGTATTTAAAAAGTGCAGAATTGAGCTAAACATTTTTCGCATTCATCTTCAGTAAATTTACCACTTTCTACTAACTTTTCAAGAACCCTTTGCATTTTTTTTTTTTTTTTTTTTTTTTAATGCAGAGGTTTTCATTTACCTCATTACTTGGATCTAAACACACAAGGTTACGAACTAAATAATGATTAATGGGACATTTTTCCACAATTTTTGATATCATTGAAGAATAAAATTGCGGCACTCGCTTTTAAAATGCATTACATCTCTGTCCGATACCTTTTTCTCACTTTTTAAGTTTCTCAGTTGTTTCTCTGTAGTGATACCCGTACATACATCATTTATTAGTGACAAACATTTATTATCTTCAAAATCATACTCGCAGACTTTTACCACTGTCAATGTTTTAAAAATATCAGATTTCATAATATTATATGTGGCTAAACATTGTTTTACGAGCATGAAAATATCTGTGGCAAAAAATGGTAACAGTGGCTTGTCACCCTGGTAAAGAGTCAAAAACGGATACAAGAGTTTTGCAATAATTAAAATATCTTGGCATGCACTTTCAATTATCAGAAATGACTTTGGTAATCTACTTCTATTTGTTGAACCTTTGAGGGTATTTTCAACATAATTCCTCATATGTGGCCAAATCTCAATTGCACATTCTGCACATGGGACATTTTCTAACCATCTGTGATTGACAAACTTTAAAGGGAACTTTTTAGAACTTGACAGCTTCAGATAATCATCCCGTTGAGCTGGGGAATCTTTGAAAAGGTAGTACATTGAGCTTAAAATACTGGAGATATCCCACTCTTGTTTCAGATTCCAGATGTTTAAAAGCATTATTTAGAATATGTAAGCCGCAGCTGCCAATATCTAAAATATTGCAGCCATAATTATTCATAACATCTTTTGGGGGCATTTTATAAAATGCCCAATTTACTGCAGGACCATCCATGGAAACTTAAAGGATTTTTTTGTGATCAATATCCTCTGTTGCATCCTTAAAGGCACGTAATATGTCCTGGGATGTTGCATGGCCCTTAAAAACAGATGTATCGAGTCTTCATTTAGTTCTTTGTTCCAAAATCTGATGTGTATGTCCATTTGTTTTTCTTGCCTGGATCAATTCAGTGTTTCATCAAATAACAACGTGTAATGCTCAGTTTCCTTGTAAGAGTTAATTAGCAATTTTTGGAAGTGTGGAGCTAACCCAAAGCAACAGATGTATGACAATTTTTTTGGTCCACAAGAGAACTGACTTGCTATTTGGCTGTCTGGGAACATAATAGAAAACAGTTGGCTTATGTCTTTTGCAGATTTGTAAGAATAATGACTGTGTATAATTTTTAGGGCCTATATGATCTCTGCAGTCTGGAAATTTTTTTTTGCATATAACCTGAAACCCGTGATTTGTTTGAGGCAGATGCTTCAGGCATGGGTTTAGATGCATTTGAAGTGGATTCTTCAATTCCAGATGCTTCATTTGACGGATCATGGCAAGGCAAGGAATCTGCCTGACTTACATGCAAAACAATGGCAACAGAATTCTGTTTAGCATTCATCAGCTCCTTATGCTTTTTGCCTATTAAAATTTTAATAAAAATTAGATATACATATACTGGTATGAAATTAGTACTTCTCTGTTATGTGTGTATCACAAAAAACCATTACTGAAATATGTGATAATGTGCCGAAGGTAATCACTATGTGACCAGCTGAGCCATTTCATGACAAAAAATGAAACAAATATTTGCACGTCATGTCATAGTTTACAACCTTTTTTTAGAACACAAAACAATGTGTCATTGTAATTGTCAAGTTAAAATGTAAGTACCTAGTTATGTTTTTTGTGGCACACACAAAACAGTGAAGTATTAAACAAAAAAATTTAATGAATTACATTTAAAAAGTATTAATTTATGAAATAAACAACTTTTTATTATGAATGTAAATGCCTTACATTTAATTTTATAACAGCTTAAAATAGCCAAGCACTCATGTTTAAATAAACACTTAAAAAACAATTTTAGATAGAGAACATCAATAAAAAAAATAGCCTATCATTTAAAAACAAGACAAAACAATTTCATAAAACCCAAGGTTAAGTCAAATAAAGTTTCATGTCTGTGTTCCAGACAAATCTCTAAAAACCTTGAGTAGGAATATAGTAAAAATTGGACACTTTTTTTTTTTAATCTTATAATTTTAAATATAAGCATTCAAATGCTTAAAATTAAGAAAAAAAATATTTGTTTAATTAGGAAATGAATAATCATTTAATAAATGCCTTTAAATGTTTTTCAAAATAATAATTGAGAATCTTGATAGGAAACAATGCTCCCCAGCAAACAGCCAGAAAATCAAGTATGAACAATTTAAAATTGTTTTAATTAAAATATATATAATTTTTGTAGCAACAGACATAGTCAGATAGTGTAGACGCGTGTGCAGATACATTCAAAAGGTCTTGCAAATAGTTTTCCAGTAATTCCAAGGGTTTTTTTTTTTTAAATGGATAACTACCTAAAATCTTTTTTAAGTCACTATAGCCCAAGAGCATTGCACAGATGTGTGCACATATGCGTACCAAAGCTCATTCTAGGCAGCTGGGTGCTTTTTTTTTTTTTTTTTTTAATCTCTACTGAAGTTTCATTATCCGTTTTAGCAGGAGGCCCTGTTGTGGGGATACAAGATTTGTCTCTGTGATGGGGGAGAGGGGGGGAAATCAACTGTGTAAAAATTCATACATCTATAATTTTTTTATTAATGGACTGATTAGTTTGAAATTTTGGGGATCACTTTTAAATGCTAAAATCGATTCAGAGTCCAAATTTTAAAAAGACATCTTAATTTGAACAAAAGTTAAAAATTTGTTGTCGGAACATATTTCTTTATTTCTTTTCTTTCTTTGTGGTTCTCTTTCTGAGCTAGACGGGGAAGGAAAGGGGGAGAAAGATGGGGCTTGAGGTTCTTATCTCCTTTCAGGCTGCTTCTATATTGCAACTTATATAGGTGACCAGCTGATTGTTAAAATCAACAGAAGAATACTTATAATGGCTGCAGATAATCCTGAAAATAATTTTAGCTATTGTTGTCCATTTTCAAAAAATTCAATAAATAACTGGAATTTGTAGTGGAATATATATTGAATAACTGGAATAGATATTTATACCATTATATAATTATTCTGAACAGAAGTGTTATTAATAATTTCGTGCATTAACTATATTTTAATTGTTTGTACTATTAAATTAATTCTTACAAAGACAAGTGAATGATGAAAAATTGAATGAATTATTTTTATGTGTGTAACTTGAAAACTAAAAAAAAAAAAATTAGGTTTGGAACAACTTTAGTGTTTTTTAATTTAGTTAAACTTTTATTGATGATTTTTAACAAGGCGATCAAATAAATAGTTTATTAAAATGTGCTTCTTATGCAAAATGTTTACTTAAGCATTTTCTTTGTCTGTTATGTATGTTTGGGTGATTATTTTTGTTATAAAAAGAAAAAACCCTTAAAAATCTTTTAAAGAAATATTCTTACTAAAATAAATTATAAATATGGTTAAGTTAATAAGTTAATTAACAAAACTACTTAAAAAGTAATTAATTCTTTACATTACTTAGCTTTATCAACTTAATTTTATCTAATTTTTAATAAAGACTAGTAATTAATTTATTAATAAAGATTACTAATTAATTATTATTAATCAATAAAGCATTGTTTTACTCAATTTTTTTAGGTTTTTTTGCGAATTAGAAGTGCTTTTAATCAGGATATGTACAGTCCTTTTTAAGAAACACGATGCCCTTTTTTAAAACCCCTGCACCCTGCCTTTTTCCCTACTTAGAATGAGCTCTGTGCATATACACGTGTTCATATACGCACTATGTATTTAGTTATCATGAACTATTATGAGTTTGCAAATAGTTTTTTCTTTTATCTGACTATAGCCAACAAATACTGCATGAGAATAAAATAAAATATTGGTACACAAAAAGACACAGATGAATAAATATACTGGGGGGAGTACTCTTCCATTTAATTGCAGAAACAAAAGTTTTAGTTTTAAAAAAACAAAATTTAAAATCTGTATTTAATTTTTACTTAAAAGGTAAAAAAATATCCTTTTTGTCATTCAGTCAACCTTCTGTCAATCTATGCCCTTAAAGTAAATAAAAAACTTTGTAAAAAACACACATAAGATGTTTATGTGTGTTTTTTTACAAAGTTTTTTATTTACTTTATTGTTTAACACCAGTGTTTTGAGTGTTTTTTCCAATCTATGCCCTTTTTAAATCACAGAACAACTGTGAAGATTTCTTACTTACGATTTCTTATTTCAGATTATGCAAATTCGGAAGATTTACAAAAATAAATCAAAATAAGCATTTGTGCACTTAGTAACTGCATCACAGATATGAATAAAGAAATACTTAAAAGAAAATACCCATTTACCAATTGGATGCAAAAAGATTTGCAGATATGAAAGACAGAGCTCCACTATGATCATATAATCTATGTATTGCTTTAAAAGATACAGAAAATTACTAAAATGTGGAAGATTCTCATCCCTGTAATTACGATGATTTCTTTAACAAACCTAAATACGTTGGTCTGACACATGGTAATTATTTTTTACTCTGAAAGAGTTATAAACACAAAAATATGGGCTACCCTGCATTGGTCTCCGGAATAATCCCAAAAAATGTTTTTAAAAAATAAATAAAAACACTTAGTACACTTGCTTAAATGAGGAAATGTTAAAGAAAAAAAAATTGTGGAGAAAAATGCAATTAGAATGACAAGTAATGAAGATAGTATAGCATATAATAAAGTACATACCTCGCATATGAGCCTTCAGTGCTGTTTCACCCATACTTCCCAAGTCCACAGCTTTGGAGCAGAGTTTGCATTTGGCTTTATATTTGTTTAACTCATCTGATTGTAACTAGTCTTTATAAGTTTCTTTATCCATCCATAAAATGTTAAAAGCACACTTTCCTCCAGTCATCTTGAAACATTTGATGTGACTTCCACGTGGTCTGAAGCTGAGTGTTCGAAGAAAAACACAAACACACTAGTCTACACACAGCACAGTCAGCAAATGAGTAGAGCACGCGAAGTACTTGGGTTATGCTGCCAGATATTATGCAAAACCTCGGCGATGGTGCTCCATCATAGCTAACGAAATAGACGTATTTTTCGTCTGCCACGTGCTCCAACGTGTGAAGTCATCACGTTACGGTACTATCAATATGAACGCAGATTGAGGCTGAAAAAGGGGAACGAAAAATTTCGATGCCAGACGATTTTACAGTCGATTACCACTAGAAATTAAGCACTTTTTAAGCAACTTGCGGCTATACTGAAACTTTAAGGATATGGATAAAAAATTAAGTACTTTTTAAGCACCTTTTAAAGGCCTTAAAAATGAAAAAAAAAGTAAGTACTTTTTAAGGTATTTTAAGCATCGTCCGAACCATGAATATTGGCTATTTTATGGAGAAAATGTCGTGTTGTGCGGAGTGTCCGGAGTAGTAACATACTTAAGGAGTTGCTCCGGAAGAAGCAGAGCAGTTGGCAAGTATGTATTTGCTCTTTACTGTATAATATTACAAATATTGACAGAGATGCTCTATAATCCATATTTTTGTGACCACAAAATATGGTGACCAGTGGATTAACATGAGAATCATTACAATTGCATTAAAACATGGGAATAATTTGATTTTTTATGAACTTGCGATTTTAATTATTAATACTCATCAAAAACTCATACCTTACCCTACAGTAAAACATAAAATCACCAGATTAAGCACTTAAATATGTATTAACAGATTTTTAAACAATTGTGATTTTGACTGAGATGCATTTAAAAAAACCTTCGAATGCCTTTTAAAACTATTATCTTTTAGAATCAATATATTTAAATCATGTATATATGTGCAGATTAGAGGGAGTGAAGTCAGTGTATACAGAAAGTAGAAAGCATGGACAAATACTCACGCACTAGTGATAGCACGATACCGTTCCTGACCAGCAGTGTCCCAGATCTGAGCCTTCACAGTCTTGCCATCTACCTGAATGCTCCGTGTGGCAAACTCCACACCAATGGTGCTCTTACTCTCTAGACTGAACTCATTACGGGTGAAACGAGACAGAAGATTAGTCTTGCCAACACCAGAGTCACCAATCAGAACCACTTGAAAAAAAACAAAAAAACATCAGTATATTTCTTGAAAATGAATGATTAACTTGGTTTTAGTTAAAATATTAAACACACAACTCTGATTGCATAACCCTACTTGACAAAGTATACCAAAAAGCAGAAAATTATCACTGAATGATAAAATGAAAAATTGCATAATATACCGGATGATTCAAAACAGATATTAAAGCAATTATCTTTTAAACCATAAGTGATCGAAACATACTTTCAATTAGAAAAGTTCGTCAAATTAAGAGTAGCTTTCAGATATGGCAATTTTTTTATTGGGGGGACGGTATACATATTACAACACAAAATTTACTATATTGTCCTTCCTTTCTTATTTAGAAAAATGCTTTTTTTCTAAAAAGGTAAATTTAAAAAATCCTATGTCTCTAAATGGAATAGTTTCCCAGATATTGCAATTTGAAAATTTTTGCATTTGTCGCCAAGCACTAAGGGGATGTCTCGAAAGTGAGAAAAATGTAATTAATTTTCAAACAATGTTAATTTATGTTACTAGTCACTCAATAGACATAGCTGACTTGCTATGTCTATTGCACATGCCCAACCTTCAATTGCCGAGGTGTATTGTGTACAGAGATAATCTCATGCGACCACAAAAAGTAATATAAAAATTCTCTTGAAGAAGATTTTATCTTAAACAGGGGTTGATCTAAAAAATTTTTCTATGATTCCATTTTTGTGAATTTCAATACGTATTTTTGTGAATTTTCATACTTTTTTTTTTTTAAATAAAAGTTGCTTTTAAAAAAATAATTTACAAAATTAAAATGATAGGTTAAAATGCCAATGGAATGACATTTTACAAAATTGTATTTCTGTGAAGGGGCCACTAAACAAACTTAAACTGTATCTGCATTAATCCCTGTTAAAGCTTCACATTTTTAGATATCTTCCAAAAATAGTAACAATTAATAGACACCAAGATTAAATATTTAAACTCATATCACAAGCAAGCCCTTACAGCACCTGATTCCATGTTATAAAAAAGGAAGAACTACAAAATAAATAAAATTTAATAATTTTGTTTTTCATGTATTTCATAAAAATTTAATTAAACTAAAGAGTGATAATATGATCGATTTTTACCTTTAATTCATTTATTAGTAATGCTATATTACTTCAAAATTAATGTAAGGGAATATATAGGGTGTCCCAAAAAGGTGGTTACGGGCTTTAATTCTTATCTGTTAAAGGTAAAGGGGAGAATATGATGTTCAAGTTTGGGTGTAAGTGGGCAGTGCAGTTGAAAAAAACGTTCAAAATAGGTCGAAAATAAGACTTAAGAAAAGATTCCTCTTGTTAATTTTCAAAAAGTTATATTTATACTTTATTTATATTTTATTTATACTTCATTTATATTTTATTTATTATACTTTATTTATATTTTTTTTTTGTATTTAATTGGTTAATTAACATATGCACATTCATCAATTGACTCTCAGATATAAAATCAAATTTATTAAATCTCTCTATAGTTTGTACCCTAGTTTTATTTTGCAAGCTGAATTATTCCCAATTTTACTCTCTTCAGTCTCTTTACAGCTTCTTAATTACGTCGAAACATATCAATTCCCAGCGCCGGCGGAAGGTTATCCGGCACCAGCCTGCAAAAAAAGCTAAAATCGCCCCCCCCCCCCCTCCTCCAATTTTTTTTCTTTTCTTTTTTTTTTCTTTTACAGGAGAAACAAGTTTTGAAGAAAGCATTTGTTGAAAATAATAATAATAAATTTATTTATTGGGAAAAATTAATTTTTCTGCATTTCATATTTACAAACTTTTCTATAATTTCTTTTGTACCTATCTCTTGACAGATTTCATTTTCAATAGCAATCAAAGCTGGATTTATGAGTCTTTCCTGAGATATAGTTGACCGTAAATACGTCTTGATCAATTTTAATTTTGAGAATGATCTTTGACTACTAGCAACATTAACAGGAATGCTGAGTAGTATTCTCAATATGATATTCAAGTTTGGGAAGCACAATTTATTTGACACAATTAAGTTCAGAATATCGAATGGGTCATTCATACCGGGTGTAAAAATGTCTTTGGAAGCTACTATTTCGTCAAAAAGTTGTTCTGCGTTAATATATTTACTATCACCATATTGTAACAATTTTTCTAAATTACTTCATTTTATATTATATTAAGTGTGGAGTGTTTAGGCTGATTAATTTTTACCAACTATGCAAAAAATTCCAGAGCTGGGGGTCGAACCCAGGCCTATCGCTTAACGTGCGGGTGCTCTACACCACTGAGCTACTCTGAGACGATTCCCAGATGAAATTTCTCGCTTTAGAACCGTTGGCATTTCATCATCTTCCTCTGCAAACCACAGATGGAACAGATGAAACAATTAATTCGCGACAACTCCGTTACGCCGCGGAAGTTATGGTAGAGCACTCGCACGTCAAGCGGTAGGCCTGGGTTCGAACCCCAGTTCTGGAATTTTTCGCATAGCTGGTAAAAATTAATCAGCCTAAACACTCCACGCTTAATATACTTGAAAGGTTGATTCAATCACTTTCTAAAAATATGTATAACTTCCGCGGCGTAACGGAGTTGTCGCGAATTAATTGTTTCATCTGTTCCATCTGCCTTTTGCAGAGGAAGATGATAAAATGCCAACGGTTCTAAAGCGAGAAATTTCATCTGGGAATCGTCCCAGAGTAGCTCAGTGGTAGAGCACCCGTACGTTAAGCGGTAGGCCTGGGTTCTACCCCCAGCTCTGGAATTTTTTGCATAGTTGATAAAAATTAATCAGCCTAAACACTCCACGCTTAATATACTTGAAAGGTTGATTCAATCACTTTCTAAAAATATGTATAACTTCCGCGGCGTAACGGAGTTGTCGCGAATTAATTGTTTCATCTGTTCCATCTGTGGTTTACAGAGGAAGATGATAAAATGCCAACGGTTCTAAAGCGAGAAATTTCATCTGGGAATCGTCCCAGAGTAGCTCAGTGGTAGAGCACCCGCACGTTAAGCGGTAGGCCTGGGTTCGACCCCCAGCTCTGGAATTTTTCGCGTAGTTGGTAAAATTTAATCAGCCTAAACACGCCATGCTTAATATACTTGAAAGGTTGATTCAATCACTTTCTAAAAATATGTATACTTCATTTTATTTTCAAATCTGCATTATTGATTTCCGATAAATTACACAAGAAACTAAAATTATCGCAGTGATTTTTCATTGCATCAAATCTTTCATTTACTGATGCCCAAGCTGTATCCAAAATTCTAAAAAAGACATTTGTCCTAAATTTCTCTTCTGGAGGTTGAGGGGATTCGTCAGCATGTTCGTAATCGAAGTGACATTTTTTTTTCCCTTCGTCGGATTTCTTCAACAGTTTTAAAATGAGATTCGCCATCCACTTCTTCACTAAGTTCTTTGGCTTTCTCAAGAATATTTTTGTAATAGACGTCACTTCTATGTTCTTGAATGAATGATTTTAAGTTTCTTATTGCCTGTAAGGCTAGTGTGACATTCAAACCCTTTTCTTGCAATTGTTTGCTGAGAGGATTAATTCTGTTAAGCAAATCATGCCAAAGTATCAAGGAACAAATAAATTTATAATCCTTGATTTTGGCGCACAGACTTCGTGCTTCACTTCTTTTGAAAAGCATTCACCTTCGGATATTTCAAAAAGAGCGTCATAGATTTCTAATTGATATGGCTTCAATTTTACTTTCCCATCAAGTGTTTGAGAGGGATTTCAATGTTAAACAGGAAATGTTTTTCAAAAGAACTGCCCATCGTTTAGGAGAAGAAGCAAATAAATTGTATAATTCTTGAATTGGTGAAAAAAAACTAACAGTACCTGCATTCATCTTTGCTGCATCGTTAATCATTAAATTTAAGCTATGAGTGACCCAGGGAACATAAAAAGCATGAGGATTTATTTTTAGGATGTTATTTTGAAGACCATTTTTCTTTCCTTTCATATTTGCCCAGTTATCATATCCCTGGCCTCTCATATCATCTAGAGGTATGTTCCGCATTTTCAACATTTCCATTACTGTCTCACATAAGCCGCTACCTGTAAAATCATCAACTTTAATAAAGCCTAAAAAATGCTCCTTGATTTCAGCCCCTCCATCACTGCAGGCGACAAACATATGACGACACTCATCTGTTCAGTTTTGCTAACATCAGGTGTACAGTCCAAAATTACAGAACAGTACTTTGCTTTTCGAAGAGATAGTAAGATTTTCTCTTTTATACTACTGCCAATAATTTGCAACATTTTATTTTGACTATCTTTGCTTGGATAATGAACTTTACTGTTGCTGCTTAAAAAACGGAATTACGTTACAAACTAATTCAAGCTATTATTCTGCGTCAGTGGTGCGCAAACTATTTTCATCTGCAACCCCCTAATTTGTGTAAAATTTTGTCGCGACCCCCTATTTTGAGTATAATTTTGTCGCGACCCCTGGATAGACAGTAGACATTTTCTTTAATTGAAAACGAAGTTACATTGAAATTCTTTCTGGGAGTTGCTCTTACAGGGTGTTTTGTGCCGTGATGTCATTGATTGAAATAATGCGTTTTTAAAATAGCGCACCAAACTTATAAACCACCATAAAAATGTTATAAAAGTTGTAACATCATAAAAATCAGTTAATGAATCAACACATAATTTTAGTAAACAATGCTTTATATGTGCACATGGATATAAATATTATTTAATGAAAAATACTTTAAAAAAACTTTACATCATAAAAAGTCAATGTGAAATATGTGCTTGCAAAGAGCTCATGATTGTTTCTATATTCGGATCTGTATTGGAATTCGCAAATCGTAAGTCATCCTCTGGATCCAATCGAGATCGATGTTTTGTTTTAATGGAAAATAATTTTGAAGATCACTATGCATGATCAATTTGCAGATCACTATGCATGATAACGTGGTTTTGAAGCCCCATGATAGCGATCGCGAATATCGCGCTCGTAAAATAATAATTGTCATTTTCTTCTCTTGTATTATTTCAGTTCTTTGAAATGAATAATTGCAGATTTTTCATAAATTTGAATCTCTTTGAATTTGGCGACCCCCAAAAATTATCTAGCGACCCCCGGTTTGAGCACTGCTGTTCTACGTGCTTGTAATATTTTAACTTCAGAATTTGAATCCGAAGCAACGAAGTCTGATTTCTTTCTTTATTATTATTATTTATTTTTTGTTCCTAAATGAGCCCTGAAACTGAAACCAAGGTTTAAGATACTACTGCATTTTTTGCATAATGCTAAAAGACTTATCAGAATGCTGAAATGAAATTAATGGGTTTCCCTTTTAAGCTAAAGCATTCAGAGAAAATTTGGAGCTGAAATATTGAAGAGAAACAGGGATAAAAGTAAAAATTTCCAGATATGGAATTGCTATAGAATGGTTGTGTGGATAATATTTTATTTTCAATATTGATGAATTCAAATATATAACATGTGCGTCTATGATTTTCAAGACCACTTGCAAAAACAACACAGGAAAAAGAGATCGGACTATATCTCTCGGTGAGAAAAATGGAATTATCTTTATAGCAATTTGATAAAGCTTTTCCCCTTATTTCAGCTTTTTTGCTAAAGAATTTTTCATCTCGGCTTAAACCCTTCCTGGAACAGATCACAATTTTTAGTTCACTGGAAATGAAAATTTAAGACTAAGTAGTTGACTTCCTTCTTAAATATTTGAACTGTGAAACATAATTTCTGATACATTTTTTATTTTTCGTTTAAAATTGTTCTATTGCATTTTAATTAGCATATGTTAAATTCGCGAGCACGGCAAATTATTATACAGTTTCTACTAACCCAGATTTCTGATATCCGACTAGCGGCCGTGCTAGCGGCTTTTATGTGCTCGGGTATGTGCTCCAAATAGTAAAAAAGGCAGAAATTTTCACAGAAAGACTATCATTATCAATTTAGTAACAAAAATCAAAATTAAATACGTCCTTGGTGCTAGGGGGAATTGTCGGGGGATGGGGGGCGTAGCATCGGGCACCATTCTAAACTCAAAAACTGCGTAAAGGTTGATCTTCGTAAAAGGGGGCGCCTTTTTTTTTAACATTTGCAGCGGCGCGCGCGCGCGCGGGGGGGGGGGGGGCGTACCCTATGGCTGCCCCTGCTTTTACATATAGTAATATATGTTTCTAAAAGTTTTTACTTCCCTTTCACATATAGTAATATACAAAATCATACACAGGGGGTTGGTTCTATGGATCTGGACCCTGCCCCTCACCGAAATTATCACATTCATATTATATATATATATATATATATATATATATATATATATATATATATCCTATATCCTATGTGTGTGTGAGAGAGTAGTTATATATAAAATGATATTCAATCAAACAGACCTCCCCCCCCCCTAAAAAATGTCTGATCCCCTCAATTATTTTCTGGATATGGCACTGGTAATGTTCCTGACCCCCCCCCCCTTTTCGCTACAGCCTTGCAACACATTTTATCAGACAAATAAACAAATTATATATATACACTGCAATCATTATTAATATAAAATATATCTTCCTAAAATCTGTCCATTTTTTAAATTTTTTTTTGAAAATTTTTGCTTTCGGGACAATTTGGCACCCGCCTGCAAAGAAGGCCTTGAAGGCCCGCTTCCGCCGGCCCTGTAAATTCCCCCCTCCTTTCCCTCTTGCTTTTCAAAGCACTGGCAAATTCCATCCCGTGATAGTTGACGATTTCGCACGGTGACAGGATGCCTAGAAACAAGGCAATGTGTCTGGAAGGAGCCGAAGCCACGTGTTTACGATAATGCGTAAACATGCTGTCTCGTTTCAAAAACTCTTACATATTAATGTTCTATGAAAGCACTTGCATTATCTTTGAATGATTCATTCAGCTACACTGCACCTTTGAATTTGACTGCAATTGATTTAAATGTAATAAGCGAACCAAGCCGTATTTACTTTTGTTTTTATCTCGGTATTAGAAAATGCATTGATTCAAATATTTGCGGCAATAATGGTGATCGGCAAAGACATGTTAGGGCTAAAATACGAAACAAAAAGAAAAATATTCGGTGAAAAACTATCTATTGAAGAAGAAAAAAAAAATTAAGATAGCCATTCATCAATTAAAATCAGCGTTAAAAGTTCCGGATTTTGAGATTCCGGATCCCTTTGGGGAGAAAAAAAAAAAAAAAACAAGACTAGTGCCGGATTGTAGGTGCTGCCGGATTATAGGTTCCCGAATTATGGATGCCGCACTGTACATATTATAAATCACCATTGTAAGACCGGTATTGATCTTGATGTGTATAAAACTTAGTTTTTCTAAAGGGCTACGACAAAGATTTCTTTTACGTTATGGCCTATGGGGGGAAATTATTGAAAGTGCGCTAGTCTTTAAACGGCGCATTCGATTGAGCTTCAGTTTGGTATATATGTTTGAATTAGTCATCGATTAAAATTTATTTAAATGCTTGGTAATGATCTTAATTGTAAGTGTTCGGAAAGTCGAGTGGAGTCACTCCAGATTTTTTATATTTAGTACTAGGTACCTCCGGCGAACGGTTTGTCATCTTAATAAATCTTGTTTGGAGAGAATCCTGTTCCTCACCGGCATCCTTGGCACCGAAATCTCTCATATTCTGAATGGAATTTAAAATTAAGATGTTTACAAACATGAGTGGCTCCATAAGTGTCGCCCCCTGCTAATATAAAAAAGATGCCCCTCTGATGCTCTACTTTTTTTTATTGAGTTTGAAATGACGCCCCTTCGAAGCCGGCCCCCACCAGATGTGATGCTTACTGTGTCGGGCCGCCCCTGGTTACAAAAATAAGATGGTTAAATAAAAACCTACAAAAAAGAACAAATTATTTTCATCCTATATTAATTCTGAAAATAGAAGAGATAAAAAAGCAAGAAAATGTGAAACACTTTCAGATTTTAAATACGCACTGAAGTGCTATATATTAAAAGTGTATTATAATCCATGGGTCTTCCCTATTTTCGTTCCTTATTTCATTAAGTTAGAAAGTATATCATTTCATTACTCGTGAGTGTGATTAACAAAATTAAAAGTGATATTTCTAACCTTTTTCTGGATGTAATACATCAGAAATAGATGGGGAAAAGCTGTGCAGAAAAGGCATAACTCCAACTGAATGAAAATTTCAAAAACTTATTCTCAGGTCTAGACTTATTCATAACCCAAGAAGCAGACGATAAAATTACGATAAATAGCGACACGCTTTAGAATCATCTCCTCAAAATTGCAAATCAACCATTTTTTTTTACTTCAAGAGTCTGGATCATTTAATAAACTTGCCAAATATGGCAACCTAGATATGCTATATTCTCTCTTTTTCCACTGCGGGGTTACAATTGCAAAATGGCGGAGCAAAAATTAGCCTTTTGCGACATGTTTTTTTATCAATATCTCCTAAAATAATTTGAATTTCGAAAAAAATTGCTTCGACGAGGTGACTACAAGATCTGAGAAAAAAAAAAAATTCCTGAGAATTCTCCGATTATGCAAAAACTTCCCTGATTCCATGGGTGCCGGCAGAATATTTCCCAGGGGGGAGGGGGGGGGGGCAAAGACTACTTCAACGTATGGTTACCATGTTGGAAAGAGCAAAAAAGCAAGGGAAAACACTGCATACAAAAATACGGGGGTGGGTGGCATTGCTCCCCCTTGCCCTATGCTGCCGGCGCCCATGCCTGTATCTATTACATATCGCAAAAACAGTTAATTTTTGTTTGCATGAATAGCAACCAATATATTCAAAGAGCACATACATGTATTAGTTACAAAAATGAAAAATGTTTGCTCATTGGACACTTCTATATGAAGTTCAAATTGTTTAACAAAGTAGCAATGAATGAAACTAATCACTCAAGTAAGACCTTCCAAAAAATGTCAGGATGGAAACTTTTGATAGGGAGAGTATTCATGTTAAATTTAGAAATAAAATTGCCTATTGTTCATATTTACAGGCCATACACAAAACTGGCTACCGATTTGATTTTAATTATTATACCATACCTGATAACCTACAAAAAGAACAGACAAAAATTGTATTGAAAACCTTAAAACAATATGCAATGCTCTTTAACTTAGTAGAGAAGGATATGAGAACGTTTCTTTCTTTTCTTTGCTACATTCTTTTTGAGAACAGTTATAAAAGTAATTTTTCATGTTGATTGTGCTGAGACATTAGTAAAAAGCACCCCAGTTAAGAAATCACGGGGATCAATTTTTCATTTAACTTTATATTCATTATTTTGCATTAATTCAATAATTAATATCCTATTGTATGATAATTTAACATTGTATATCATTTTTTCAAAAATTTGTCTTCACTTGGCAAGCTGGCTGCTAATAAAGCAAAAGAGCGAATTCTGCTGAGACGTTAAAACATGACTTGTGTCGCTTCAATTTCTTTCTTTTTTTTTTTCAATTGCACGAGCGAATTTTTAATAAAGAGCATTTTTAAATTTTATATTTCGTTACTTTTAACCCAGAGAGAGTATCAATTGAATGTTGTTTAAAATTAAGTATTATGTGGCTTGACCCATGAGAATTAGTAATGATCTTTTCTTTCTTTTTGCTTGGTTATGTACATTTTCATAAATGATTAATAAAAGTAATCTTTTTATTTATTTAAGCGGAGCGATACGTCTTGCCTAAGGACGGATTAATGCAATTTTATGGGGCGTTAGTTGAAATTTGTATATTTTATGGAAGTAAAATAGAATTTCTTTTTCCTGTAGCGGAGGAGTAATCGCTCCCCCCCCCCCCCAATCCTTTTTATCCATCTGTGGTCTTACCATTAGTTAACTTTTCACGAAGTTAAGTACATATTTTTAGTAAAATCCGCGTAACTGTTTAAAAAAGAAAATGAAAAAACCCTCGGAAAATTTTGGTTTTCTTTTTCTTACGGATTTCTTAACATTAACTCACATTTTAAAAAAGCATTATTCTTTTATTCAGCATAAAATTAAGATGTGTACGTTTTAATAGCTATAAATATTGAAGTATTTATTTATTGGAATTATTAATAATTTATTTATTTAAGAAATAAATTATATTTAAACTACCATAAATTATTATACTTCCTTTGCATGTTGAAGACCTAAAGGAATACGACAAGATTTATATTTTAAATACCATTACTAAAAGCTGCACTTTTATAAAAGTTATTTGTCGTGCAAACCGTCAGTTTGCTTTATTTAAACAAGAATTCCAGTTTAACATTCATAAAATGTCTGGAAGTTCTCATTCGGCCGCAAGGACGTACCCAGGGGCCCAGACAGCACAGCAAACTTGCATCAAACTTGATTTATCATGTCAATAAGCTTGAAAATTCCAAGCGTGTAAGCTTGATGCAAGCTTGAATCAAGTGTTCTAGTTTACACTTGCCCAGCTTGCATTAAGCTTGATATTTCAAGCTTGAAATTTCAAGCTTAATTTCAAGCTTAAAAAATTTTCCAAAAAAAAATTTTTTTTTTAAACACGGGGGTGTCCGCTGGCTAACGCGCCCCGCATAATTTATTTTTCCGCGCATTTTCCCCCTCTACGCTGAAATTTTAATTTCATTTATTTCCATCGAGTGTTCGTCGCTGGAATAGAACCCGGGCCCTTTGGCTTCGCAGTCGAGCATGCTATCCATTCTGCCACCGGAGCCTTGTGCAGCTATGACTAAAGTTTGAAGTGACTTACCACGCTGTTTTCTCGCCAGATTGATAAGTGGGCGATGTGTTATTTGTTTCTTTTATTTTTCCATGGGATGCATCAAAATAAATTAAAATTAAAATAAAAATAAAAAAACACATTTTAAAACTTTCAGTACCGCAACACTCATGAAGCAATACTGCTGGCCAAAATCGAGACAAACGACTGATTTTGAAATTAATTTCTTAGTATAATCGTATTTTATTTTGAAGAATTCCCATATTTGGAAATATAGAATGGGTTTACTTAACACAAATTTTGTGTTAAGTAATCTGAAATCAAAGAAACAGATAGTTAAACGTTACTTCGAAATGCTATATCACAGTTGCTAATATGTATGGAACAAACACTTTAGTTATTTTTGTAAATATTTCTTAAAATAATAAATAATTGAAAAATTTTGCTATTTTTTAACGCTAAAAATTCTCTTTACAAATGTGGTTATTTTCCTACATATTGGTATGCTATATCGATATAGAGCATTTCGAAGAATTAAAAATAAGTTTAAATTAATTTATACAAATGTAAATTTGAATTATTTTCATTGTTCATACTTTATAATTAAAAAAATTCTTTAACTTCTGAATTTTTTTTTTATCCTTTGTAATTTTACTTTAAAACTATAAAAGTGCAAAAGTGTAAGATGCAAGATTTTCGGGCCCTAAAATCTGTAGGCACTGGGCAGTTGCCCCGTTTGCCTTGCCGGTAATATGGCACTGGTAATAAAATAAACACATCTTTTACGAACTTTCAGCAAATTTGAGGACGCTAGACAATTATTGTCCATTCTTTTTCACGGATGACGCCATCAACGCTCCATCATGCGAGTATCAATTTTCAAGTCTAAATCAAGCTGTATTTAAGCTTGACAATTCAACTTGACTCCTGCAAGCTTGCTCACAGCTTAGAATGAGTTGAACTGTCAAGCGTGCATTAATGCGTCAAATTCAAAGAAATGTCAAACTTGATTTAAGCTTATGTGCTGTCTGGGGCAGGGTGCGAATTGAACATTTTCTCCAGGGGGGGACATTTAAAAGAAAACATTCTTCTGGAGGGGACATTTGATAAGGAAAAAAATGGAGGGAAGGCATAAAATGCTCCACTCACATAATATATTAAGTATTACATGACAAATTCAAACGCCAACATGTCTGGGAAGGGACTTAAATTCAAACAGAAGTCAACCTCTGATTTTCTGTGCACATATATTCCTGCCTATGTCGATTCTATGTCCACCCTCAAATTCAGCTCGTGGCGGAACAGCGCTTGTTCGTTCATTTCGCAGTCTTCATTTGTTGCAGAATGAGAAGAGCATCAGGCATGTATATATCGATTTCAAAGGGATGTTTGTAACTTGCTCCTTTGTCTAGTAAATAAAAGAATTTCTATTTTCAATACTTAAAATCGTTAGGTACTGTTGAACTTGTAAGGACAAGACTAATTTTAACATTTCTCCAGCAGGGGATAAATAGTATCCCTGGCAGGGATCAATTAACATTTCTCTAGGCAGGGATATTACATTCTTCAGCCAGGGACAATCCCCGGCATCCCCCCCGTCAATTCGCACCCTGGTCTGGGAGGGTGGTCCAGGGGGTCCGGATCCCTCCCGAAATTTCGATTTTTATTAGCAAAATAATAATGATGTCTGTCTGTTCTTCTGTGTTCAAGTCTTTCTGTTGAAAATTCTCCCTTTTTCAGCGTTTGGACCCTCTCCGAAATTTTTTGGACCCTCCCCGAAATTTTTTTCTGGGTATGTCCCTGTTCGGCCGACGATTTTTCCAAAAGCAAGCAAACATTTCGTTTTCAATCCACGTTTTCTAATATATTTGCTAACATCTGCCATTTTCTCAATAATCCACAATAGAAGTGTCAGTTAAGCTGGTACGTGTCCGTGGAAAAAATTTATAGATTCATCAAGTGTGCAAAACAGCAATAAAAACACGTTGCGAGTAACAATAGCTCACCGAAAACTGTTTTCCAGTGGCGAAAGGTCTCGATAGATAATTATTGTTGTGTAGTAGTTTGCCAAGTACATAATTATGTATCAGATGCCTTTCGAAACATCGAGGATCTAAAATAAGAATTTGCCCCTCTGAACTAAGTTATGAATTTACGAAGTCAGGAAATTAGTAACATTGCACTCTACTTACTTTAGTCTAGGCACAGTGCGAGATGCAGTGAAAACGTACATCCCAGGCACGCATTATCGTCCTCTTGTTACTCTGCTATGTCCGCGAAGTACGTCGTAGATTTAGGACATGTTTTGCTTTAGGTTCGGTAATCACTGTTTTTCTTTTTTCTTTTTTGAAAAAGCGGAAAGGTTTTAAAACATTTTCGGAAAGCGGGGGTTTTCCAATAAAACAAAAGCGGAAATCTGCCGAAAGGCTTAAGATTTTCATGCCTGCATGGGCAGATCCAAAGGGAGGGAGCGCACACCGTCTGAGAAAATATTTACACTGATAAAATAGCTTTCAGCTTTCTTGCTTGACAATGGCATATTTCATGTAATTTGATAATAGTAGAAGACCCAAAATCCACACAGCTTGATTCCAGACCTTGTGCAGATTTTAGAATTTTGTAGATTTTGGGTCATAATAGGAAATTTATTCTATTTTCACCCCTCTCAGGAAATAATAGAAAAAAAAATACAATAGAAATCAAGGGAAACAAATCATGTTACTTATAATTAGAATCATGATATAAAAATACAGAGGATTAATGCAATATACAAAATTTTGAGATTATAGTACAACTTATTTAAACATGTATATTCAATAGTTTAGGACTTTGGGATGTTCTAATTATAGTTTTTATTTTTTTTATTTTCTGTTTGTAACACAGCTTTGCTGCTCTACAAATCTGAGATATTTCTTTCTCACAGCCTAACTTCATTAAATGTTAATCTATCAACTTTTTGATCATCCTCACTTGTTACTGTGCCAGAGTCTGCGTCATGTGATCATAATTCAGTGTAAATTATGTCACTGTCAGACATTTGAAAGTTATCAATGTTAAGATTAGAGCTCACAGACTCCTAAAAATTTCTTTTCAAGTGGGAATAGCTTATTTAGTTTTACTTTGTGGTTATACTGTAGTTTTCTGAATTTGCAGCTGGCAAGGCAGATTTCATTGTTTACATTGAACAGACAGTGCAGATTTTAGAGCCTTGCGGATTTCGGATCGACGGATTTTGGATCTTCTACTGTATTCAAACTTTGCATTCCCCTTGAAAAAAAATCTCTCAATCCGCACTTGGATGACGCCTCTCGCGATGTAGAATAAACATTAATTATATGTGCTCCAAAATATACATCATAGAAACATAAAAACTCTTCCAAAAATATTTCCTAGCTTTGGCCAATGGGCAGAACCATAGGGAGGCCACAGGGGGTGCACCCCCCCCCTCCGAAAAAATATATTTACACTGATAAAATAGCTTTTTTGTTTGACAATGGCATATTTCATATAATTCAGATAATAAATTTCAGTCAGTATTTTTTCTCTCTAAAGTACATATTTTAAATTGATAGTGCTCTAATAGTATGATGCATAAAAAAAAAAAAAAAAAAAAATGTTTAACATATAAAAGTAAAATAAGCATGCTTTCGAGTATGGGACGACAGATTTTAATTTTATATGTGGTTGACAGGGACCTTAATGCGGCAATAGTGCTGTGTACGAGGGCAGTTCCAGGCTGAGTTTTTGGAGAAGCCTATCGGGCTTTTTGGATAGATTTGTAAAGAGTTTAAAACAGAAATTGAACGTGCATACGAATCTAAAGCTCTAAAACAAAAGTAAGTGTGGGAGGGGGGGGAGGGCGGCTCTTAATGCCATCACTCCAAGAAAATAACTGCAAATGTTGGTGTTGTATTGAAGTGAGGCAAAGCTGCTAAAAGGCGGTGTGCATGGGGGTGTGCCTTGGGTGGAGGACTTTAAGGTATTCTAACACGTGTTCACGTATTTCTAACAGAATTGATGTTCTAATTGCATTAGATAAATACTGTATTGTAATAACTTTAAATATTTATCTGTATTTTTGTAAGTAATAGTTTAATTTGTGTATATGAACTAATAAATACTAAAGCTTGAGATTAAAAAAATTCCTGAGTGGCCAGTGCCCAGTTACCCTACAAAGTTCAGTGGCCAATTTGATGTAGTTAGTGGCCAAAATTTTCCGTACTTACGTAATTTTTGTTTTCAACACCCTTGCTCCCCCCCCCCCACACACACACACACACACAAGATATAATTTTTCAGATATATGAGACTAATGAGATTTTTCATTTTGTACATTTAATGATCCAATGCTTTTTTAGTAATAGCATGGTATGTTCCATATATTACATTCAGAAATAACTAGCTGTATTTAAAGAAATCTAAGTACTCATCTATGAATTTAAAATTTATTAATTCCTTCTGATTGGTTGCAGCTCCTTGTTAGAATCATCACATCACTGTCTGTGTCTATACAATATATAGGTACAAACATGGAGGAGGCTATAGGGACTTAACCTATGGACATACAGTGCCGACTTTTAACTTTTGCTACGGGGATGGAACCAAGGGGGCTGCTGAGTAAATTTTGCAGGTCACCATTTTGGCGACTGACAGACTGTTTTGTAGTCACCAGGAATAATTCCACAGTCGCCACTGGTGATCTGGCGACTGCTAATCTCAAGCTTTAATAAATACAGTTTCTTTTAGAATATAAAGACAGTATACATTATGTGATAAATGGAATTAAACATAGAATAGTTTAGAAAAATATTGAAGAATTATTTTACTATTATTTTGGAAAGGCATTATGATTATATTTTAAAATAAATCCAAATGGTTTTAAATTTAAAGCTATATATTCTACATTTTTTTAAATATATAATCTATATATATAATACGCTATCGTATGCCGGCCGAAAGTGGTCCGATTTTAGACCACTTTTAACATGTGACAGCTTGATGTACATGTGACAACTTGAATGAAAACATTTTTTGAATATACGTTAATGTACGCGGTACCAAAATCGACGATATTGAAATCGACAGTATTGATACACTGCTTAATGGCAACAGCTAAATTTATTATAGTTTTATGTTAATTTAATTATCATACATGACAGTTTGAATGAAAACAGCACGTTAACATTGTTGTTAATAAACTAGAAAAGTACACATTAGCAAATCCATGGAGCTGATTGAGCGGAATGAATACTATGCACAATAAATACTAATTTCATAAACCCTGCAGGTGCTGCAATTAGGAAATATATTTGTACAGCACGTTATCACTCGATACAGTATTTTTATGTAAAACAAATTCAAAACAGCTGAATGTAAACATTAACCGAATGGCCAGATAGTCTTCTGTTACTTTTAATAACCGATGGATTTGCAAAATAATATTATTTTAAGAAATGCTCAAAGGCGAGCTTTACAAGGAAATGAAACTTTTGTACAAACCCAAGCAAGAAAATGAAGACGAAATAACTTATTAAGAGAGCGACGCGAAAGTGGAACTGTTGATCAGCGAATAATTAGGCTCAACACTCGCTGGCAAAGCGAACGCCAAGCCCAAGCAATGGTTGTCGACATCCAAGAACTTGATCATGTTGATGTTGCAGAACACCATTGCGGAAACCTGACAGAATGCTGCAGTTTTTGCCAAGCGATCTATTGGAAAGATAAAGAAAACAGCAGCAAAAAATTTACGCGATGCTGCCATGATGGTAAGTGTCACTGCCATCGCTTTATGAGACACCTGATGTTTTAAAAGATTTACTGTGTAGTGATTCTGCCGAAGCGAAGAACTTTAGACAGCATATTAGGTCATACAATGCTGCTTTAGCCTTTGCATCAATGGGAGCTGAAATAAAATCGCCTCCTGGAAATGGACCATATTGTTTCCGAATTCATGGTCAAATTTATCACTTGATTTCATCACTATATTCAAATGAACGAAACAAGCCTGGATATGGACAACTCTATATTTTTGATTCAAGTGAGGCAAATGATTATCGCATGCAAAATAATAAAGACTGCTTTCGAACTGTTATGGAAAAGTTGGATGATTTATTGCGAAGTATTAATCCCTTTATTGAATTATTCTTACAAATGCACGAACTAATACAAATCAACCCAATTGTAAATGTTAAAATGGTTTTTATGGAACAACCAGACTTAGATATGCAAAGGTATAACGCACCAACATCTACAACTGAAGTTGCTGCCATATTTGTTGGAGGATGACAGTGAGCCTCCTGCAAATAGAGACATTTGCATATATCCTAAGGCTGATAACTGTAGGACTATATCTCCTATGAACCATTGTTGTGACCCTATGGTTTATTCTTTGCTGTTCCCTAGAGGTGAAAGTGGATGGTATGATGGAATGAAACATGTTGAAGATAGACAGACGTTCGGCTAAAAGAATACGGGTAACTCAATTACAATACTATGCATACCGGCTTTCAATTCGTAGCGGTTTTAGCATATTGCACAGTAGTGGGAAACTGTTTCAACAGTATATTATTGATGCATATGTTTAAAACAGAAGGTTTGCAGTTAAATTATATCCGAATGAACCAAAAAAATTTTAGAGTAGAGCTGTACAGTGGTCTTTTAGATGCTCTAGAGACCCGTGCTCGAAATGCAAATTTACGAGCAGGTAAATTAATGATACTGCCATCGACATTTCCAGGTAGTGCAAGATATATGCAGAAAAACTACCAAGATGCAATGGCTATGGTACGTAAATTTGGACGACCAGATTTATTTATCACTTTCACTTGCAACCCTACTTGGCCTGAAATCTCAAATGCAATTGAATATCCTCAGCAACCTGAAAACAGACCAGATATCATTGTTCATGTTTTCAAAATGAAACTCTCTGAATTATTAGATGATATTTTGAAACGCAACATTTTTGGTATTGTTACTGGTTATATATACGTAATTGAATTTCAGAAAAGGAGGTTACCTCATGCACACATTTTATTAATGTTAGACTCAGCTTCAAAAATACGAACAAATGATATTGACAAGTATGTGAGTGCAGAGTTACCTGATATTCATAGTAATCCCCGATTATTCGATATTGTCACAAAATCTATGATACATGGACCATGTGGTACATTGAATCCAAACTCTCCATGCATGAGGGATTCAAATGCCTGCTGCAAACAGTACCCTAAAGAAAACATTGACAGAACTAAAGAAAATGCTAATGGGTATCCTGTTTATAGAAGAAGGGTCATAGAACCAGTGAAAGTTGGTTGGTATGATATCGATAATTGATGGGTTGTACCATACAATCCTTGGCTATTGAAGAAATTCAATGTCCATATTAATGTCGAAGTATGTGCTTCAATAAGGAGTGTAAAATATTTGTACAAATATGTATATAAAGGGCATGATGCTGCTTCTGTTAGGCTGCAAAATGATATTGTCCATCATGATGAAATTTTAACCTTTCTTGATGGTAGGTATGTAAGTGCTCCCGAGGCAATGTGGCGCTTGAACGAGTTCCCCATGTCTCACAAATCCCATGTTGTGCAGAGATTAATAGTCCATTTTCCAGAACAACAGCCCATATTTTATGAATAAGGCCGGGAAGAGGAGGCTACTTTACGAGCCTCAGTCAAAGAAACAACTTTAACTGCGTGGTTTAAGCTGAACTGCACAGATGAAGAATCTCGAAGCTATACTTACCCTGACATTCCAATTTACTATGTCTTTGACAGTAACGAAACAAGATGGAAAAAAGGCAAAGAATGGGACACAAAATAATTGGAAGAATGCCAGTTGTTAGTATACAAGATACTGAGCAATATTATCTACGAATGTTGTTATTGCATAAACCTGGTGCTATGAGCTTTGATGACTTGAAAACGGTTCGAGAAATAGTGTGCGAAACTTTCCAAATGGCATGCAAACATCTCGGTTTTCTTGAGGGAGATGAACACTGGCATTACACCTTAGCCGATGCAGCAAGAACCCATGCGCCAAGTTTTTTGAGAGTGCTTTTTTGTATAATTTGTGCATTTGGAGAAGTAGAAAATGTTCCTGAACTTTGGGATCAGCATAAAGTTTCCCTATCCGAAGATTTCATTCACCAGTATTCTGAAGAAACAGGATTCCAGTATGCTTTAGCTGAAATAAGTACATTTATCAAAGCTCAAGGGTTCAGTTTGGAGAAACAAACTCCCACCTTTAAACTCAATAACAAATATTCGGAGCCCATTTTCATTTGATGTTACACAAGAACAAACTAAAGCCTGCGTTAACACTGAAAAACTAAATGCAAAACCAAGATCTGTTGTAGAAAGTGTTCTTTCTGCAATTTATGAAAATGATGCTAATGGTCCTTAGTGTTTTTTCTTAGATGGACCTGCAGGAACAGGTAAAAATTTTGTTTATATAACATTGCTGTACACAATTAGAGGAAGGAGTGATTTTGCTATTCCTGTAGCATCAACAGGTATAGCTGCGACTTTGTTACCAGGTGGTAGAACAGCAAACTCAATTTCCAAAATCCCGTTAAGTTTAAATGCAACCTCTACATGCAGTTTAAAACCAAATTCAGAAGAAGCAAAATTATTATTAGAGACAAAATTAATATTGTGGGATGAAGCTCCAATGACCCATATTTATGCCTTCCTAGCAGTAGACATTACTTCAAGATCTTACAAAATGCAAAGAACCTTTCGGTGGAAAAGTTGTTCTACTTGGTGGTGATTTTAGACAAGTACTGCCAGTTATACAGGGTGTCTAGCACAAAAAGTAAGCTTGATTTCTTGACCTTTTCTTGACTTTTTCTTGACCATAACAAATACGAAACTAATATCAAAAATACATCGTGCCAGGGATGCAGAATATGTTCTATCCGGCGATCTACGATTGGAGGAAATTTTAGCCATCTGGGGAAATTTTGCAGAAAAATATACAACTGATTTTGATTTTAACAATGAATTAAAAAATTCTTCGAGTTTTTCTTTTCCCTGCCCATTTTTAAAGCGATTTTTTTTTCTACTTTTTCACTGATCAGCCGTTTGCTTTCAGTTAACTTGGACCAATTGCTATTTAAAAAAAAGAAGATTTACCATTGATTGCCGTAAAAAGATTTGCAATGTAGCTTGTACATTGCAAATCTTTTTACATCTATGGTAACACAGAACTTATGGAAGTCTATAATACATCATAAAACTTTGGGGAAATTGAAGTTATTAGCTATGAAACATGGGGATCAGTGATAATTATAATTGGAATCCAAGTTATTGTTTTTAAAAAAGAAAATGTGGAAAATAATCAAAACACTGAATTTAACAGGGAATGAAGGGATAAAAAAAATTACTCTTAAATCCAACAATTTTAACCTTTTTTTTTGAGAAGGGAAGGTGGATAACTGATATACTTTTCTCAAGGTTTGAAGATACATACTTGCCAACTTTTGAAATTCCCAAGGTGTAAAACAACACACAGTTGACATATTGAACTATTGTCAGTTCAGTATACAACTATTTGGCAGACATCAAATCATTTTTGATGATTTCTGCTAAATAACATGTAAATGACATTTTAAATGAATTTTATAAATAGCAAACGAACAGTATTTTAAAGTTTTCTTATGAAATAAACACGTGAAAAACCTAAGTTTGTCTGTTTGCATAGTTTAAATAGTACAAAATAATAAAATTTACATAACACACTTAATATATATTTCTTAAACAGAAAAAAAAGAAAAAAAAAAAAAAGAAGCTACAGCGAACGGTTTTAATCCTCGCCTCAGGTCGGGTGGGAGAAGAGTGGACACTCAGCAGATGCCCCCCTTCACACACACACCATTGATAAGAGGATAAACAAATCAACTTCCTTTCTCCCAGGAAATCACTTGTGAAATCAAAATACAAATTAAGGAAGTTAAGAAAAGATACATAAAATAATTTCTCTGACTGAACTTAGCAGAAAAAATTAGAAACTAAGAATTTGAATGAAATGGAAAAAACGTAGTTGAGTCGCAAATCGTGACCTAGTGCTTCATTTCTCGACCTTTTCTTGACTTTCGTGACCTTTTTCCCATTTCTTGACTTTTCCGTGACTTTCGTGACCTTTGCATGATGGTAGACACCAGACTTCATGCGATTACACGATCATCTGTAATCGATTACAAGAAATGAAATGGATTACGATTACTATCAATTTCCATAAATATTATGGATAGTGAATGTTAATTTAGTAAAATAACTGTAATCTTGAAGTTAAAGATATGAAATAT
This sequence comes from Cheiracanthium punctorium, assembly GCA_038373885.1. NCBI lineage: Eukaryota > Metazoa > Arthropoda > Arachnida > Araneae > Cheiracanthiidae > Cheiracanthium > Cheiracanthium punctorium. The sequence goes on along the minus strand of JAWZYV010015053.1, from coordinate 121,627 downwards.
CAAAAGAATTCTATAATAATGCAATTTTATCATAGCATTTTTGTAAAATTTGTAAAATATTATTTTAGTCATCGATTACAGTCGATTGTAATCGGCACGAAGTCTGGTAGACACCCTGTTATATTAAGAGGCTCAAAATCACTTACAGTTGGTAGCTGCTTAAAGAAGCACCGATTTTGGTCTGTGTTTGAAATAATGAGCCTGAAAGAAAATATGCGAAGTCTGGCGACTGAAAGAGAATTTTCAGCTAGGCTTTTAGATGTTGGAGAAGCTAAAAATGGAACGAAAATTAAACTGCCATCAATATGTTTTCCCCCTGTTCAAGATCCCGTTAAGCAACTCTATAATGATATAGATTTTGCAACTGTGACTCCTCAACAGCTTAAAATGTGTGCTATTCTAACTGTTACTAATGAATTATCCATGGAAATTAATCAGCGTGTATTAAATTGTTTATCAGGATCTGAGGTTACTTATGAAAGTGTAGACACTGTGATTAGTGAAGATCCACAGGATACGCTGACATATCCTGAAGAGTTTTTAAATAGTTTAACTCCAACAGGAATGCTCCCTCATAAACTCCATGTTAAGTGTGCAGCCATTGTCATGCTTTTAAGAAATCTGTCTCCTTCTAAAGGTCTGTGTAATGGGACATGCCTAATTGTTACCGGTTTGCAGCACAACATCATAGAAGCAAAGAAGATAGAGAATGATGACAATGAAACTTTCCTTATACCTAGAATTTATTTGACTCCATCAGATGCAAATATGCCCTTTAAATTTAAACGCAAACAATTCCCTATTCGACTAGCATTCTCTATGACCATAAATAAGTCACAAGGCCAAACTTTTGATAAAATTTGCTTAGACCTATCTAAACCAGTGTTCAGTCATGGACAATTGCATGTAGGCTTATCTAGAGTCCGTTCTTTTGACACTGTTTCTGTAGTATCGCCTACTTCTGAAATATTCAACTGTGTATATGAAGAAGTTTTAGAATAATTTTTTACAGTATACAGCTATGCTTAGACGCCTAACATTAGTCTAGAATCCGTTCTTTCATGCTATCTCCTTACACTCTAAGAAAAATTAGTCTTTATACACTAATTTATCTCTCCTTTTTCAAAGAATAATCTCTGCACTCCCTGGTGCATTTGGAGAAGTGGAAAATGTTCCTGAACTTTGGGCTCAGCATAAAGATTCCCTATCTGAAGATTTCATTTTCCCAATATTCTGAAGAAATTGGATTTCACTATACTCTAGCTGAAATAAGTACATTCATGAAAGCTGAAGGTTTCAGTCTCGAGAAACTTAAACTAATTGCTAATAAGTTCCTTTAATTGACAGGAGAAAAAGAAACGGATATTCGTCAGTTACCGAGAATATTCCGGCCGCACTGATTGCTGCAAAATTTCCATGAATTGAATAAATAATTTTTGAGAGTATAGTATGGCCTGCTTCTGAAATATTCAACTGTGTATATGAAGAAGTTTTAAAGTAGTTTTTTTAGTATGCAGATGTGCTTAGACACATAACAGTAGCACAAAGCCACTGTTGGCAACTTTCGCCAATGTAAACTAACCGTGAAGCAGAGAACTAAATAATATTGGGCGGCGAAGCTGGACGCCTTGGCGGCTAGTTTGTATTTATTGATTAAAGCCCTTTTTTATATGTAAGGTAAATTAAATCTTGATATTCTTGGATAAATGCTTAAGATGTGCGATTTATAAACAATTTACTCTGTAGCATTTTTGCATTTGAATGTTGAAAAATTAAATACATATCTAACAATTGTGCTTCATTTCTTGGATAGAATTTTAAATCAAAAGATTAAAGTTGTCTTAAAATTCATATATTTCTTTTATACTAAATACTGATTAGGAAATTCAATTAATTTGGCATGTTTATTAAAAATAATCTTGTACAGAAAAGTATTAAAAAAATACTCTTATAAATCTTGTGAAATGCAGTTATGCTTGCCAAACTTGATTGTGCTTTTTAAATCTAGTACAAATATTTAATTTATATCATCGAATCAACTACCTTTACTTATATTTCATTTTGTTTCGCTTTAATTCCGATTGAAATTTCATAATTATAATTTCTATACTTGTTATTAGTTGGAAACACTTTTGTTGACAGAAAATTAAAAAAATATGTTGACGCATATATGTTACAGTGAAAACTCAAAATCAGTCAAAACCCGAATTAACTAGGGAAAACGCATTCTAACTGAGTGCGTTAGGGAAAACCCGAATTAACTAGGCAAAACGCGTTCTGACTGACAGCGCTAGGCAAAACCCGTTTTATTCGAGTAGCGGTACCATGTTTTCGAGGGGCCCCTACAGCGGAGGAATATTTTCCAGGGGGCCCCCCTACAGTGATGGCCGGACCTGCTGATTTTTTTCGGGTCTCGCAAAGGGCCAGCGTAAGCATATTTTTGAGGGGGGCCCCTGAAGTTTTTTTGGGTCTCGCAGAAGGCCAGCGTTAGCATATTTTCGAGGGGGGGGGCCCTATAGCGGTGGCCGGACACAATGTTTTTTGGGTCTTGCAAAGGACCAGTGTTAGTATATTTTCCAGGGGGGGCCCCTACAGCGGTGCCAGACCCACTGATGTTTTTTGGGGTCTCGCAAAGGGGCAGCATTAGCATATTTTCGAGGGGGCCCCCTAAAGCGATGGCCAGACCCATTGATGTTTTTTTTGGTCTTGCAAGGGGCCAGCATTAGCATATTTTCGAGGGGGCCCCTGAAGTGATAGCCAGACCCACTGATGTTTTTTTGGGTCTCGCAGAGGGCCAGTATTAGCATATTTTCGAGGGGGGTCCCTACAGCGGTGGCCGGACACAGTAATGTTTTTTATGTCTCGCAAAGGGCCGGCAATAACATATTTTCAAAGGGGGAGCAAAATCCAATTTTTAGTGGATAAAGCATTAACATTCCTGATTTCACATGGGAAAACATGGGGTCTGGCCACCACCGTTGGGGGCCCCCCCTCGAAAATATGCTAACTCTGGCTCTTTGCGAGACCCGAAACAAATCAGTGGGTCTAGCCATCACCTTAAGGGGCCCCCTGGAAAATATGCCTCTGCTGTAGGGGCCCCTTGAAAACGTGCTACCGCTACTCGAATGAAACGGGTTTTCTCTAGTTAATTTGAGTTTTGCCTAGTGCTGTCAGTCAGAATGCGTTTTGCCTAGTTAATTTGGGTTTTCAATAACACACTCAGTTAGAACGCGTTTTCCCTAGTTAATTCGGGTTTTGACTGATTTCGGGTTTTAACTGTAATCTATACTATTAAAATCTGTGCGTGTCTGTCTGTCTGTAACATCATCTCCACCGAAACGGCTGGGACCTGTGTTTCGATCGAGGTATCCACGGATTCGGAAAATTCCGAGAAAGAACCTCCGCCGATTTAAATTTCGAAATTCGAATTAGTATAGGAGATATTAATAAAAAACCCGTCAAAAACACTAATTTTTGCTCTCCGCAATTCCGCAATTGTAACTCCTGCAGTCAAAAAAGTGAGAAATAAGCAGCGAGGTTGCCGTGTTTGGCGAATTTATTAAATGATTTAGACTCTTGAATTAAAAATAAAAGAATAATCATTTTTTTCTGTTTAGAATATTTGCTAGGCTATTTTTTAATTAAAATATCGAGTGCATAGGAAATTAGAGCAGGAATGCATTGTTTTTTATACATAAAAGAATAAGGGCTTGGAGATATCCGAGACTAATATGTATAATTTTATTTTTTTTTAGTTTGGCGAAAAATAAAATGGCTGATACGGCATATTTTGAGAAAGTAGTAGGTTCTACCGATTTGCACAGTTTTGGGCTTGGCGCAACTTACTGAGAGTGTAGCGAAATATTATTTTTAATAACAAGTATAGGTTTTCATACAATACTGAGCTATACTTCAATTTTTCATACAGAAATAATGCAGTTATTAAGGCGATTTTAAACAATCTATCTTCAGAATTTACACCAATAAGTAAACTGATTAAAGTTAGAGGAATTCAGCCAAATTTCAGAAAATTGAAATATTTGCATTTTGTACATCGTAGTTAACGGTGATTAAAACACGTTATAGTTAATAATTTATATAAATGTAACTTCTACTTATCAATTAGATGCTTGGATTAAATTTTAGCGATCGAACTATATAAATGATAGATAACTGTTTCCCATTTTGATTGCTGTTAAATCAATGCTTCAAATGATTGAATGAAAGCAAAAAAATCTCGCAAAATGGTGCATGTTGGCATTTTGGCGATTGAAGTACTGTGTAATAAATAATAGATTCCTATTTGTTAAAGCAGCGGAGTAATTAATACTGCCTAATATATTTTTTGTTTTACGAATTGAAATGTATGTTGATTCCTATTATAGTACATTTCTTAGCAATGTAGGCGAAAAATATTTAAATGTAGTGCAACTCTGTTCGTATTATGAATTCCGTTCCACAATTGAGATGAGCCCATGTCACTAGCGTATGCATAGATAAATTTTTTTTTTAATTCTGCCAAACATTGTATTGCGAATTAGCTTTAGTGTCAAGTTTAATTTGTGATTTGAGCTATTTGACATCGACTGGTGGCGTTAATTACGCCAATATCGCAGTTCTAGCAAATGAAACATAGATAACTCATTTTGTGTTCTATTTTTAACATTGCTATAGTTTCCATAGCAACGGAATCCATTGTTGCCACTTAAGTTGTTAAATTTTACAATTAAGTGAAACCACTCCTTCCTATAGCTTTTCAGACTCGGAAAAGTGAAAACGTATCAAATGTGAAACAAATAGAACTGTAACAGACTTGCACCTTAAAAATAATCGAAGTTTTTATGCAATTCTGCATACCTTTAATCTTATTTCCTTCGCGTGTGGATGTCATTTTTTACGTCATTTTTGCTCTTTTGCTGGCAGATTATCCAGAGCAGTACATAACCTCATAATTTTCTGGTGTCAGATTTTTTAGACCATTTTTTTTTTTTTTTTTTTTTACCGTGGGGATTCCGATCCTGGAGTATATTGATCACTGATACATGAAAAAAAAAAAGATCAATTATATGCAAGCAGGAGTAGCCATAAATATTTCATGGGAATGTTACAACTACTGCAACTCACATATATGTACACGCATGTGTGATAAGGGAGTGAAGAATATACATTTTGTATGGAAAAAAACTCCGCATGGGGGGTTATGACCTCCAATCCCCTCCTTGGCTACACCACTGTACGCAAGCATAAGTTTTCACGTCATGAAAAACCATCGTAGATGGCAAACACCGAAGTTGTTTTGAGGGTTATACAGAATTAAAAATTTTACTTTTAGTAAAGTTTACTTTTGATACAGTTCGGATATTTGGTTTTAATACATTTCGGTTACCAAGGTGAGATGAAATATTAGTAAATACGGCAACCCAGAATTTTCTTAACTATTGAATTTGACACTATGCAACTACAGTAGATTCCCTATACACGGTAGATACGTTCCGTGTTATAGGAATCCGAGTTGTATGGGTCCTGCGCTATACTCCACCTGGAGTGCAGACTGCGCGGTATAATCGCGGCAAAACGCATTTGCGCTCCGTAAAAATACAATAATGTTTGGTGTTGCCATTCAAAAGGTATGTTAATTACAGGAGCTAAAGCGTCATAATATCAGAACATATGTCTCATTTTACCGTGCTATACAAGTCTCTTTTAACGTGTGACACGAAAACGCAGGGGCGTAGCCAGGGGGGGGGGAGATATCAGGATATATCCCTTTCCCCCCCCCCCCGAAATTTTTGGATTATTGATGAAATTCCGTCTATTTATACACATATAACATATAAGTTCATATCCCCCGAAAACTTTTCCAGGAGCATATTTCCCCCCCCCCCCGAAAAATTTTCCTGATTACGCGCCTGCGAAAACGATCGTAATGTTTTCGCCGTGTTCTAAGAATTCATGTTGTAGACCCATGTTATAAAGGGATCATCTGTAATCTACCGTGCAGAGAGCAGGTATGCAGCTAGTATATATATTTTTTTTGAGTACAATCAGTAAGAATTACATGTGAAGGTTTTTTTTTTTTTTCACAATTTTTAGAGAGGCCTCTCAACTAAAGTAAACATGTTTATATACTATTTATATATTGCTCAGCAAAACCTGATCTCATCTAAGTTTCAGTGATGTTCATTTATTATGTTTGAAGAGAGTTGAAACATGCTGTTTTCAAGTAGAGAATGATTGGCTAAATTGCCAAGTAATCTCATTTGTTTTGATCTTTAATGCTAGAATAGTTATAATTGCTCAATAATTGTCCTGTTAAGAAGTTTAAGCCCAAATAAGTAATTGAAGCAATTTTGTTGTTTATTTTTTAAGTTTTAATCTCAAATTATCCAATTCACAATAAAAGTGTTATTTTCTTGCAAAATATGTCTCTTTATTGTTTGTGCATGTTACACCCACACCAATTTCTTTGCAGCTAAGATAACTCCAACAAAGATCTGGGGTTTGAATTTACTTTGGTAACTTGCCGTTACTAATTTAAATCACAATGCAATGTCAAGTTCTTTATTTGATTAATTTCTTATTAGACACAACAAGGCAAAACGCTCAAAATGTAATATTTCAAATTTTGGACGGTAGTGCCATATTTGATCATTTGAGAAACACAGTTGATGTGATCTTGGAATGAACACTTAAATAACTTTGGGAAGGATTAAAAAATAGATGCCACCGATGTTTATAGTAAAAATTAAGTTTGCCAAGAAATGAAATAATTGGAACTTGGTTTCGAGCACACAGAGAAATATTTTAATCACTATATATTGCAACTTTCGGCTACATAACTTTTTTTAGAAAAAAAAAAAAAACCAAAGTTAAATTTATTTCCGTGAAAAGAAAGTTCTTTTTATTTAAAACGTCGTCCTGGCAACCAGCGAAACGAAAAAGAAAAAACCAATCCCGATTGCTATTCTGAAAGCACGAAAAGTGTTATAGGAAAGGAGGATGCAGCATCTGCAACAGTTCTAGAGATATGAATACAAGGAGACGATATTAGCTATCTGATAGTGAAGCCAAAACTTCGTGCACATTGCAATAGGACTGTGTTATTCTATGGATGATGACAGTTCGAATTTTAACGAAGTAAAGTCGCCAAAGTGGGTGCCAAAAATAATGACGTATTTGGCATAACTGTAAAACTTAACAACAGAATGCTGAGATTTTGTATTTAAAACTATTGTAACATATAACTGTGCATCTTTACTTTTTAATACGTAAAATCCTGCATCTTTCAACTGTTATTTAAAAAGAAACCAATAAAATGTTCCGCCATGCTTAAACCGACACAAATAATTTATTTCGCCCAAAGCTGTAGATAGCTAATGACATCTCTTTTATTTCATATCTCTATGGCAACAACAGTGTTGTTTTGAAGAAATATAATTAAATAATTTAATTAATCTTAAATTGGAATACAAACACGGCACACTCATGTATTATGATGCATATTCTAAACAGTATTTAAAATGGTGAAGTATAATTTTTAATATGCTTGGCAAAGATTGTAAAAGAGTTTTGGTAGACGATTTTAAGACAAATTTCGAATTCAAAGATGAGTTTTATGGACCAAGGGAGAAAAATACGGCACTCATAAATAATGATTCACATTCCAATTTTTTAGGAATAATCATTGGTGTAACTGGCCTGATTTTCTAGGGTGGGCTACAGGCCCCTTTGTCTTCATGGTGGTATATTATATATAAGTTAGCATTACTATATTATTAGTTTATTGTACGTCCAGCAGTAGCAAGTCCATATGGAAGGAGATGCGTTTGGGGGCAGTCCCCCCCCCCACCCACAAAGAACAATTGCCCCCTTCCAAAACCCCTTTGGAAAAATTTAGCCCTACTCCCAAATTTGCAAAGTAAACAGAAAGTGATATGAAAAAATAAAGAAAAAGTTGAAATCAGTTATAAAAGTTAAACAATTTTTTAGGGGTCCTTAAATCCTGTTTTACAACCAGTGAAGTATATATGACAGATGTGTATTTTCAAAATTAAACCAAGTTTTAAAACCCCAATGATTATGGATATTACATGATTAAAAAGATATTATCTTGCATTTAACCAAGATATTGTTAAAAATCTGAGACTATATGATTTTCTTGACCTGTTTATCAACATGGGCAAGCAAATGGTCTACATTCTTGTTTCAGTGTGTAATATTTGTGTACTTCGTGTTAAATAAATGTAGAATTACTATAAATTGAGAATTTACAGGATTTTCACTTGTGAAATATCAAATTTAGGTTTTAGAACAATGGGAGTATATTCAGGAGCATACTTTAAAAAAATCACAACCCCCCCCCAAAAAAAAACGACTGAGTAAAAATAATATGCAGCATTACTGCATATTACTTTTACTGCAGCGGTGACTAAAAGTAAGTTTTATTTTGTTAACAAAATTGAATAGTTATAAAATTAAATACTATTAATTAAATGAAAAACGAAATTCAACCAAAAAATATGGTGGTGACAAAAAGTCCTGAACACACTCAATTTTTTTTGCATAATTTTTGTGGTTGACTGAATATTTCATTATGAACTTATCGTAATTTCTTAAATGTTGTTAGTGATTCTAATTTACTTTTAATACTTTCCAACAAGGCTGAAAAGTGTTTATGATTTAAATTCGTTTGTCTGTCCATTCGTGTTCTGACGTAAAAAACAAAGGGTGTTTACATGCTTTTAAAATGATTTCGAGGCTATATCATTAATGTTTAAAATATGTATAATGATGTTTAAAATAATATCGACCATGAAGCAGGGGTCGATTCAGAAATTTTTTCCAGGATCCCATTTTTGTAAATTTCAATATCTATTTTTTGTGAAATTTCACAATTTTTGTAAAAGTCACTTTTCTTAAAATAATTTACATTACCAACTGCCTTCAGGCTCCTGACACTATGTCTATAGTGCAATGTAGATCTTTCAGGGGTCAGTCCAGGTTTCTTTCCCAGGGTCCTATTTTTGTGAAATTTTACCTAAGTTTGTGAATTTATACCTAATTTTGTGAATTTTTTCTATTTTTGTGAATCTTTCCTTATTTTGTGAACTTCTTCCAATTTTCTTTTTCATTTTTGAGCAAGAAAGCAATCACGAAATAAAATTGAATATTTTTAAAAAAATTAAAAACAAAATGGGTATAGTTAGTTCCCTTAAAAAAAGTTGGCCAAAACTGAATAGTAATTCTTGTTCACTGAACATCCGGGATAGTCATACCCTGGAACAAGATTTTAAAAAAAAAAAATTGATTAAAATTAAAAATATAAAGCTTTAAATCTTTACTTTTAAATGATTAAAAAATAGATTTTATAATAAACGTAGGCCATGGTAGTTTTGATTTTAAATTGCAGGTACTAAACACTTATTTACACCCCAAATTCAAACTTTAGTAATTTTTAAATATTACAATGTCTGTCAGTTTCGACTGGAAATACTCTAATACTAACGATGTGAAAAATGCAATTTTTAAATCTAGTTAAATTTCAACAATTGAAGGGAAAGCAAAAATAAGTTGCAGATAATTACAGATGGGAGAAATTAGCTAACATTTTTAAAAATTAATTTCAACTTGTACCATTAAAGAAAAATTACTGGTCAGTGTACACAGAATATCCCAAAAACACTGACCTGGGGTTTTATTCCTTAAATATTTTTCACAAATACTTAACAGTAAATCACAAATTTATATATTTTTTTTTTTTTTTAAAGCACAGAATTTTACAGTAATGATTATAAATGTTGGAAGATTAAATCTAAATAAATACAAATGTACATTTTTATATGGTCTCCAAACAGAAAATTCCCACTCTGTAACATGTGCCCATGCATTAATTAAGTTAAAAAAATTTAATTAAGTTATAAATTTTCAGTCTTCAATCAAAAATGATAGCAAAAATGATAGCTTCTAGCAAAAAATTGTTCGCTACGGCCCTGCCTATGCCGATAGCATTTCTCTGTAGTGTACCCCTATGACCGCTCTTTAAAATGATATTAAATCCCAATAAAATCACTCTTATGCTTTGTTGTTCACTCCCAAGAATGAAAAAATGCAGTATTACACTATTTCTACACCCACCCCCCCTTTTTTTTCCAGCTTTGAGCAGTGATTGACCTATATTTATCCCATTTCACATTCCACAGTGTGGATTCTCCACCGATGAAACAGGGCGCAGCACCCAGCAATCCTTTAACGTCTGGCAGTCCTTTTTCTCCCCCCTATGCCTGGGTATGTCTGTCCGTTTTTCCATTCTTATTTGCCAAAACTTTTTCTCCTTCCTTACCATACAATTTTCTTATACAGGAGACAATACAATGAAATCAAAATTGATGTTTAAATGACCCTTTACAAAACAGGAGGTATAACTGTTCCTTCAAAAAAATCTAATCAGCTTATTTTTTTTCTTCTTCTAATGCAACCAGATAAAATGTCTTTTTATAAATAATTATTTTTTCTGTTTTCTTTTATTTGTGTGATCTGAAAGATGCCCTTGGAATGTTTGTTTTTTCAGCAATGTAAAAGGGCCATCTGGCACATTACGCTTTCAGTTGGGGGGAAAAGGGAGTTGAAAATGATTTCACCTGTAAGGATGTTATGTTTGATAAGTATGCAGTTGTGAATTAGTAAACAATAAGCTTAGCCATGAAATGACGGCAGCTTTTAGTGTAATCATTACATGGCCTTTCTACTTCAGATTATTTATAGTAATTACAGATATTTACTAAACATTAGAGAAGTGCGGATTCATTTCAAAATGCAAAACGAATTATTGCGAGTTAGAACGTTTGTGCGATTTTGAAACATTGCATTGATCTGAATTTATGTTTGTCTTTTAGAATAAGATTTAGGACTAAGTTAATCATTTTGAGATTGCATCAAACGATTTCTGAACATTTAATGCATGGTGCATAAATGTGCCAGTTTGGAAAACAAAGTGCTTTCTTTTAATCTCCTCCCCAACCTGGCTGCCCTTTTTACATACGCCACTGGCTTTATTCATGAAGAACTCTGTAATTATCCGAAAATTACAGCTGTCATCACCTTTTCTTCTGGCAATGAGCCTTATTAATATTATAGGGGAATAAGTCTTGGTGTTTAATTTTTTGGCATAAACACAACTCACATGAAAAAAAATAATAAATGAGCGCTCGCTACTAGTCCGATTTTTATTCCCAGAAAGAGAGCTCCTACATAGCAGGTGGGGGGAACTTAGGAGGAAGAACAAACAAGTGCAGGCGTCGGCTTCAAACTGCAATCGTAGGCGGTGTAATTTACCCCCCTGGCTTTAGGAGCCTCCAATCAACCTACCTCCCGTCATCATCGTCAACGTTGTTTACATTTAGGCCAAGATATTATTGGGTGCCGATCGGCGATCGCTAACTGATAATAATTCCTAAACTCAATTGAAAAGTGCAATAGTTATTTTGTGAAAGGGCCGTTTTGGTCAAACTGAATTTTGTGAAGGGTCCGTTTTTCCGATATTGAATTTTGTGAAGGGTCTGTTTTTCTGATATTGAATTTTGTGAAGGGTCCGTTTTCGGACCCGATTTCGACCTGGACAGACCCCTGTCTTTAATAAGAGAAATGCACAATAAATATAAAACGATTGTTTAACAATGGATCCCATCCCACTGTGGTATCCCAGGTAACAAAAAAATGGATGAGCTGGCCAAAAAGGGCCATTTTGTTATCAGGCCCCATGCAATCTGGTTAGCTATAAGTCAGTCTCATCAAGAATTAACCAAATGTTTAAGACAACAGATATGGCATTTACTAAAAGATCGAACGAAGGAAAAATCGTGGAGAAATGCCATACTCAATCTCCCCGACTGTCCAAGAAGTAATGCAGTGGCTGCCTTTCGACTGGCATCTGGACATGACTGTTTATATGCCCATCTTTACCACTTCAATTTGGTGGATAGTCCTACCTGCCCCCTCTGCCGCAGTGGTGCAACGATGAATGCCGATCATATCCTTGTTTGCTCAGCTCTAAGAGCTGTATCTATTCCCGATACTGGGAGGCCAGAGACTCTTTGAACAGTTTAGTTACCTGATTTTATGTTTTTAGTGCTTTTAATGTTTTAAATATTCTTAGTTTGTTTTGTTTCTCTGATCTCTGTACGGCATAAGGATAATGTCTAATCGCCTGCTACATTGGAAATTAAAAAAAAAAAATTTAAAAATAAAATGCCCATAAAAGTTGTTTTAAATATTGCATTTTTGTAAAGGGATCATTTTAATCGCTTGTAATTTTGTGAAGGACCGTAAACCGGACCCAAATTTTGTCTTCATGGAACCCTGTAAAGACTATTATTTTAAATAATCAATAGGATACCTTTTTTCTGGATAGTCTATATCACGATTTCCATGATAAAAAAGACTAAAATTTTTCAGGGGTATTGATTTCTATTTCCCTTTCAGAAATTTCCAGAGTGACTGTACATTTAGACGCTCCAGTAAAAGAACTATAAATGACAGACACCGTTTTCAATGAAAAGGTTTGTTCGGTAATCCTCGATAACAAACCAATTTTGTTTAATTTGAAACAGCCAAATATCTCTGCAGTACGATTTGAAAAATGCAACTACTTATAATGTATCGAATTTTTTTGAGTGCTCCTGTAAAAAGCTATCTATCTTATATACACCATACACTATATAACATACATAAGTTTTGTAACAATCGATGCATATTTATGGCAGTTAGATAATAGATGAACAGATAGAATAGAGGGACAGACAAACCAAAATCATAAACATTTTCCCCTTTGTTACCCACCATCTAACACCCAAGTGTTAAAACACATCAGATCAGAACCACTAACAATTGTTAAGGTATCAAGACAATGCCATAGCAAAAAATTAAGTCAACCCCAAAAAATTACTCAAAAAGTGAGCATGTTCAGGACATTTTGCTACGCCTGAAATTTTATTAACACATGCAATTAAATTAGTAAAACCAATAAAATAAATAAAGTGGTAAAAAACATGCTTTCATAACACTTAAGACCTTTGAGGTGGAACGGGGAGAAGAAAACAATTGAAAATGCATAGTCATGCTGGGGACACTGCTACTTTCATTGAATCAGCTGGCTACGGGTCGACGCAGTGGCTAGCCACTAAACACAGTTCCCGTAAGAATACGGAAAGTGAGGCAGCACCACCTTCATCAGTGGTTGGAGTGGAGGTGAGGGATAAACTCTCTCGGCTGAACTGTGGGACGTGTACGCTAATGGGAGCTGGTGCACGTAAAATCTGGTCATAAGTCCAAAGTCCTCCATGTTCAAATGACACCTCTTTAGGTGCCGATTTCAGGTGCAAGGTCTCTCGTCGGGAATTGGCTCAAAATTAGGAGACCCCGAGTTAAGATTAGCCTTCCTCCCACCGAGGCTCATTAAAATGCAAGCTGCTCCCTTTCGATCATTGCCGTCTTATTGGCACCGCTCCGCAATTGCTAAAGGGCATTTGAAACAACAACAGTTTATTATACTGCTGACTAACTATTAAACTACACATTAAAGTTTCAAGTTGATAAAAAAATCTTCCTTCTTTTTGACACAAAATCTGGACATCTGATTCGGTTTTAAAATGCTGCTTTTCTCAAAATAATTTGGAACGCCAATTTATTCATTCACTTCTTACTATTAGGTCACACTCTCTCTATACCAGGTAATTCAAAATAGATGTTAAGGTGATTATTTTTAACACTTTCCAACAAGGTTGAAAAGCAGTGGCGCAGCAAAGGGGGGTCCAGGGGGGCCGGACCCCCCCTATGAGCTAAGGGGCCGCTATGAGCAGGGCCCGTTTATCTACAGGGCGAGTGGGGCTCATGGGCCACCAATTTAAGGGGCCCATTTTTTTCTCTTAAAAGGGCCCATTTTTTCTTTCTCTTCTTTCTTTTCCAAATTTATTCTCTAAAAAGTGTCTTTTCTTTAAAAAAAAATCTTTATAAACTTTGTATCCATAGTTGGCTTGAAAAGGTGGACGCAAGATAAAATCATCAAAGGCTTCCAGCAAGCACCGTCATAGAGACTCCTTAGGCAATAAATCTCCAGTCGTGTCTCTGATAGGGAATTTGTGGGGCTAGGATGGACGAATCTGACAATGTAAAAGGGAGTAATTAGCACCCTTGTAGCTCAAAGGAACGGAATATCCTCAGAAAGAATCTATTCATGCTACAATTAGCTGATAACAAAATTGTCATGAAGGAAAGAGGAAAATATATTGCCTATATTGTAGTCTTCAAGCACACCACTCTTCTTTTCTTGAGATAAACAAGCCGCAGTATTCAAATAGTGAATATACACCACACACACACACAAAACAAACAATAAAAAAGAGGGTCTGCTGGGAGCTCAGATGTGGTATAACGAAATTTCGAATGGTTCAGTGAATTCACTTAAGTTGGATGCCTTTAATTTGTAAGCAGAAGTTTAAGTTTTGGGTTCTTTGTTTCTTACGATCATGAATTCGTCCAATTTAAAAAGAAAAAAAACCCACAGTGAAATGTTTTTATCTTTCTTCGAGAAGAAAAATTAAAGCCGATGATGGTGATCGAGCAGCATCAAAGACTGCTGATAGTATGGACGGGCCCGGACCCGGTGAAAAATCTGTTGCACCGAAAGAAACCTTTGAGGGTGTTGAATCTCAAACTCATCCTCTTGATATTCGGCTCTACATTAACAAAGAGGAAAACTTTACTTCATTAAATTTCAAAAAAACTTTACACAACAGAAGAGGTGGAATCACACAGACGTGGTTCATAATTTATTATCAGTAAAAATCTTAATATAAAAAGATCTTTCAAGTATAATCTAGCAGATGGTTGAAGTGTTTTTATTTATAATTAGCCAAGAATTTTCTAAACATAGACAATCGTACTTGCATGTATACAAGATGTAATGATCCAACTTAAAGATTATTTAAAACTATATCAGAAGCTTATTATTACTGGCAACTACAATGTAGTCAAAGATAACAAATACATTAAATTACCTTTTTTTTAATTCCAGTTTGTGTCAAATATTGTTACTTTTTAAACACATATTATGCTAAAATATATGAAGAGCTGTTTATTTATTTTATTAATTTCTTAGGTAATGGAGGATCGAGGTAATATAATAAATAAGGATTTTGAGACTTTACACAATCGACTCACAAGACGAGATTCACACAATTTTTTTAATTTCCTTTTCTTTCATTGTTTTTTAAATAAATCATACATGATGAATCAATAAGTTCATAATTAGCCTATTGAAAATTTTCTTCCTGTCAATTGAAGAATCAACTATTGCATTTATTTTTTTTACAAAACTTGAAATAGTGAACGCATGTTTTGTAACTGCAGCAGATATATTAATAAGTAAAAGTTTCTTTTTAATTAATTTCAGTTTTTTGAGTAAAAAAATTTTAAACATTAAAGTTTTAAAGAATTTTAATAGGAAAATTAAAATTGCGTAAATAATATGATGAAATATTACTTTTATAAGAGATACCATTATTTAAATAATATCTTTAATTGTTGTCATGGAGAATAATTTTTAAATTTACAGTTATTCTTTTATTAGTTCTATTTTAAAGTGCGATAGCTAGAAAAACATAAGACTACTTGTACTAAGACTACTGGGGAAGAGTTCTCTTCAAATCAGTCCCCGTTTTAAATCGCCTTTATCTCTCCCCCCCGCCCCCCCCCCCAAAAAAAAGAGCTTTATTTAGTACACGAATTTAAACGTTCGGTATAATAAATCTTTCAAAATATGACTGTATAGTTAGGCAAGTCTGAGTGTCCAGGCTGAGTAATTTTTTATTTTTTACAAACTATGCGAAAAACAAATATTCGCCAAGTATCGAATACATATGGAGAGCTGCTCTTGCTCTTTTGGCTCTTGGCTTTTGACTCTTTGTGACATATTGTGTGAATTTCCTAGGAAAAGTAGACTACATTTCTAAAATCAGGTTTAAGGTAAACAATGTACCATTCATGAGAGAATTTCTCACGGGTGTACTGAGACCGTTTAAAATATTTCAGGGAAATATTTCAGCCACAGCTCCCCCACTTTCTACGTCTGAATAGACCTCCAATCTATGTATGTGAGCTGATGTATAATTTTTTTGAATTAATTTCTTCAATAATGAATTTCTTCAATTGACATGTTTCATGTTTGATGATAATTGTATATAAATAATATTTTACAATTTCTATTTAATTAAAATTTGAACGGGATTTATTAATTTTTCTTTTCAGTATTATTCTTTGGCTATATTTTGTATAAGAGTACACGATATGTGGAGAATGTGTGTATTTATTAGAGCTATGCTGTATTAAAAAGGTTTTTAAAAGAGGAGAGATATTTTTTAATGAATAGAACAAATATGAACATAGGACTAGAATTAGAACACCTGAATGTATTTTATTTAGTGTTAAGAAACAAAGGACTCCACCATCTCGAAAAGCGGTCGTTAACGATTAGAGGCTTACAGTTTTCCGTTAGTTCTTTTGTTTTTCTTATAAGAATGTATAAAAGCTTATAACTAGCAATTTTATTACAATAATACATTTTTATAATGGCAAATGTTATTTGATTGATTTGCATTACACCGAACAATTGAAATTTCTGCAAGACAAAAGTCTAACAGCTAACGTTAAATTTATGCAAACGTGTCGGGGGGGTATATCAATCCCTATATCCCCCTGGCTATACGCTGGCTTGCCAAAAGGGGGAGACAGTGGCGGATTCCCAATATGAGGCGCACGCCTCGGGCCTCATATTTCTAAAGGGCCTCCAAATTCTGGTTTCAGAAAGAAAAAAAAAAAACTATATGTAAATATCTGTTCAAGAGACAATGTTCATAGTTTCAGGATTGCCTCTAGAGTAGAAAGCGCTTTTGAACAATCTTTTCTTTGGTGACTAACTTTCCTCTTCACAGCATTGGACCATAATCTAAACTAATACTTTAATACAAATACTTTTAGTTTGTAAGTAATTGATGCTTTAATTCCGTATTTCACTGTAAAAATATCCAGAAACGTTCCTTGGAAATAAGAATAAGTTAGACTTAAAAATATTATACAGAAAGTACACATTTTCCTTTGAAAACTTTACTGTTTCGTTCAACCCGTCACTTAACCGAATTGTAGTCTCACGACCTTAAAAAACAGGCAGTTCACTTAAAAATGACTAGAATTGTAAAAAAAATCCAGTAGTGTTCCTTGAAAATAATAGGTAGCTGAGGTGCCCTAAATTCCAAGGAAAGTTGCACGAAAATACCAAGAACTTTACTGAAAAATATGCAATTCAGTGGATCTTCCCTGAGCTGTTCAATCAAGTTCCTGGTATTTTCATGCAACATTCCTTGGAATTTTAGGGCCCTCAACTGTCCATTATTTCCAAGAAAAATTCCTAGATTTTTTTGCATTGTTTAAATTTTCTCACTATATTTTATCTCAAAAAATACAGGTGCAGAGGGTCCCTATGCCTTTTTCCAATCTGGAATCAATTAGTTGTGTTGGGGGGTTACGGCCAATTATCTACAAGTGGGATCTATGCCAATGGGTGTGGGTGCTCCCCTTGGAGTCTTTCTAAGGGATTCTAACCCCTATTTACGCTAAGTTTTGGAGGAAACTACGGAAAATTCCTAACGGTTAGGTTGGCGGACGCGACCTGGTTTTGAACCAGGCACCTTCCATCTCCCAGTTCAGAGTGCTATGCGCTCAGCCACTGGTTGGGCCGCACTGAATCAGATTGCGGCTCATATATACCTAGAATATATAATTGTTGTTGGCTGTCACGATGTAAAAGAAATTGGAAACAATAATTTATCTTCTTTCCAAAAATCACTAAAAATTAAAAATTTAAGCTCGGGATAACCGATTTTATCTTTTTTTGGAATCGAAACTTTCCGAGTATGCAATGATAAAAAATTTCCGACCAATAATTAAAAAGATATGAGCTGATACACGTGCAATAACACTTTTTTGGGGGAATTGGGGGAAGATATTTCATAGTTAAAAAAGTATTGAAAAATTAAAGAAAGCAATACTTAGCGTCACCGAAATTTCACATGCGTGCAAAGTTTCAGCTTGATCGGATGATAGTGGGTTAAAATTCATAGACAAATTTTGAACTGGAATGTCATACACAGTTAATCATCATTTGTTTTTTTAAGTTTTTAATTAATTTAATTTTTTGTTTTCAACTAAAAAATACTTATGATAACTATATTATAAATATGGCATGTATTTTATAGTCGCAGATGAAAATGCTAAACATTAATAATAAACCTAGGACCGAAGCTTAGAGCATACCCATTTACCCATTATAAAGTGGAATTTATTTTTAAGTCAATAATATTTTTTGTACTTAACTACTTAAAGTATTGTTTTTTTTTATTTCTCTTGTAGTTTTTTTTTCATTCTATTTAAAATATAGAATAATATGTGTGTGCATGTGCATATATTATTCATACCTAATTACTCATTATTAATAGTCCTAAACTTACTGAATAAAAGTCCTAAACTTACTTTGAATAAACACAAAAATTAGACTAAACCGAAAGTTTACTTTTACTATTAAACTGCTTAGTTTTGCAGTTCCAAACGTGAAATTAATGAATATATTTAAATATTTATAAATATATGTTCTTGAAGGAATGTTAAATTTTTGGTTCATTTTATCCAAGTAAAGAATTCTTCTGAACTTTGTGATGTCAAAGTCATGTTTCTAATTAAGTTTCCTTTATTCTGACCTTCAAAAGTACCTGTTAAGTAGTCAAAATTTTCATGACTGAAGCAAGACATATGCCAGTGGTCCACAAAAAGTAATTCGACGTAATTAAGTAACAGTGAAAAATAATCAATATAAAACTGCAGTTGCTGGGTTATACTTAGAGGTATGCTGATGTTTATTTAGTGTTAATCATGAAAAGTGAAACGTAGGACAAAAATTATTGAGATAAAAAATGTTTTTTAAGATTAACAAATCTATAAACATAAAAATTATTTTAAAATTTTAATACTCTAAGTAGCAGCCCCTGAGTATCTGACGGACACTTGGTGCACGTGCCCTGGGCACACATGGGGAAATAAGCCAAAAAATTGAGTTTAACACGATATACAGGGGCACAAAAATTGAGCCAGCTAAAGGACACAAAATCTGAAAAGTGCCCTGGGCACAAAAGTGTTATAGTGAAAGTCAGGCCCTGGTTTTTAGACATAAACTAGTGTTGACTCTAGATTAATTTGGCAGGGCGCATCGCCCGGCGGCCGTTTTGTTATCTTTTTAGCGCCCGGCGGCCTTTTTGTTATCTTTTTAGCGCCCGGCAGCCCTTTTGTCGTCTTTTTAGCGCCGGGCGGCCCTATTTCTCTTCTTTATGCGCCTTCCTGCTTTTACATTTTTATTATTAGTAAACAACCAGCACTTTTTATTTCCTACATACCATTTGCGGCCCATCACGATAATACGTTAATTAAAACGGTTACGATTGAGTACAATAATCCCATCATAAAAATAGGTTCGATTGAAAACGGCCCTTTCACAAAAACCGTCTATGAAATCCGATCTTTCCCACAAATGTAATTTATTAAAATGCTTTTTTCAAGTATTCTACTCTTTCCGATCGAAATACTCCTACTGCCCTTTTCTTTGTTTTATTTTGCGCGAGCCGAACAGCCGAGTAACCCGAAAAGGCCCCTCTTGTTTGTTTTGTTTTTGCTGACTCAAGCGAGAAGCCCCATCGGCATTTCACTTAGGAGTTGGGGGAAGAAAATACGGTTGGGAAATTCAAAATTTTCTCAAGTTATCTAAAAATTTCTGATTCCATCTGTCAATCCTCAAATATCGGTGGCTACGTTTGATAAATATGTAGTTGCGAATTATCAAACAATCATTATACCAGAGTTCGTCGCCAGCTGTATATAATTATTGCTCTTCTCGATGTCTTTAATAGTTTCGCAATACTAGCAAGTCCCCCCCCCCTAAACGATTTGCTCTTTTTAATCGGCTTTCTTGGTACATATTATTCGTAATGTATAACAGTTATTTACTAATCATATATAATTACAGATGATACAGAAAGAATGCCTTAGCAAAACGACGTTTTGCGATTCGAAAATTCGCGGGATTTGCTTGTTTGTTATGGCACGCCTAGACAAGGGATATCTTCTAAGGGGGGGGTGCCTTGGTTGGGTGACTTTTTAAGGAGTTCTAATGTGTATTGACGCGTACATCTTGATGAAACCGACCAAAATTCCAGACCGACAGTCGCGCGGGCGGGGCCCGCCGAACGTGGGAACTTCAACACTTCAGCCGTGTACCATGTTCAGTGGCTTTATCTACTCAAATCCATCGGAAAATCGAGGGATATGCGACGTTTTGGGAATACAGCAATTGAAACACATCATGCTTTTGCCAAAATCAGAGCATAATAATGATCTTTTGCTTTAGCAATGTAGTGCTAGGGTTATTGGCGCCCGGTGCGGTCTTTCAGTTTGCCGCCCCATTCTTTCTAAGTTTCAGCATTCTGCCCCCATTTCGGTCCTTTAGTTTTCCACTTTATTATTTCTAAGTGTCCTGCCGGCCACCATGTTTGTTTTTTTGCCGCCGGGGCGGACCCCCCCCCCCCCCACTTATTACGCCACAGTTTTAATTACATAAAAGTGGAGTAAATGCAGAATTTAGTAAATCAGACTATTGACAAGATTTGGTATTCTAAATATTCATATTATACACCTTCCGATTTTAAAATTCTCAACATTTTAATGAATGAAGAAACGAAAAAAAAATAATAATAAAAGCAAAAGAAAGCTAGTTCTGGAAAAGGATGTCTTCAGAAAACAAATTGTGTCATAAGTTAACAGCTAGGTTATTCATAAAACAAACTGTCATCAATTTAAGCTTATTTTCAGTTGAAAAAAAAAAAGAAAAAGATTTCTGGAAGGTTTATTAATAGATAATTTGTTTAAGTACTTTCGGCACCAGGATGTTGATTATTTTAATTATATTAAGCTGATTAAAAACATTTGATAGTTAAAATAAATATTGATTAGTACTATTTTTATTTTAAAAAGATTAAAGCAAGGTTTAAGAAAGAAAATTTAGTGTTTTTAAAGAGACCTTTTTAAGTATGTTACAAGAAATTAAAAATAAAGCTTTATGAAAAATAAATTATTGAAAATATTTTAAACTTTCCTACATACCTTTGGACAATTCTGTGAGTTAAAAAAAAAAGATTAATTTTATACCTGCTAAAAAACTTACATGTAGTAATTATTTTTATTTTAAAGAAATAGTACTTTTTAAAAAACTTATATTCACTTTTCATGAATGAGCAAGCATTAAATTAGAAGTGAAAGAGGAATAACAAATATATTTCAGTGATTTGATGTGATATGGTGTTGTACATTCCAACCATAGGATGTATTACAAAATTTGCATGACTAATACATAGGATGTATTGCAAAATTTGCATTTTTTCCAGCAATCTTCTGTGTTCTGAATTAAATTTCCCCAATTTCTGTAGTTATCAATTGATGGATGAGTTAAATTGTTTGATGCAATTTTAATAATGTCTAATAGTAATAAGCGTAACTTTGAAAGTCTTTACTTGGTACTCATTCAATAATTATTGCAAACAAAAGAATTTAAATAAAATTCTGATTTATATAATTTAATTTTATACATCCTGCATTGCAGAAATTTTATTATTTTTATTACATGCTAAACGCATCTACCCTAATCCACTTACACTGACAGTCCTTTTCTGTTTAAAAGTTTATACCAATATAGGTGAAATGTCATATATGAATGAGATCCAGTAATTGTGGTCCAGTAGTGCTAGTGTGATAAAATGGAGGAACAAAAATTAACAGTCCCTCTGCCTTCCCCTACTGCCTAACAAATCATGTCTGGCTAAAAATTTCTGAAATCTTCTTCAATAAATGTACTATTCTTATAAATAATAAACATGTATGTCACGTTATTTTGAGAAAAAAAATTAAGCAGAAAATTCAACATTACTTATATTAAAACTTCTTTATGCTAGAAGTTTTTTTTAAATCAAAACTTCTAGTTATGTAGATTTAATTCACATATTTATGTCATGTTTAGACCAAAATATTATCAACAAATTATATTTCCTATTTCGCTTACACTTACTTCTACTGGATATTTTCTCCAAAAGAAGGGGGGGGGGGACTAAGACAAATTGGAAAAAATCTTACTATGCATTGCAAGTCAGAACACATATTACAACTCTACATGTTAAAGTTTCGGGGATCAGATCGTTTCAAATCAGTTTCTATATGTTATCTACCTGTACATTCTCGTGGAACCCCAAAGTGCCTTTTTTGAGAACAGGGTGCCCCTTTTGAAAATTTCCCCCCTGGCGGCCCTTTTTTTCTAGAGTCAACACTAATAAACTAGATATAAAAGGAATTAAAACATTTTAATATAATTAGTAATAGTAATTAGTATAGTATGTAAAGGAGTTAGAGTTGGTGATTTTTTTTTTTTGAGGAGGGGGGCCTCAAAATTGAGTTGCGCCTCGGACCTCTCAAGAGCAAAATCCGCCACTGGGGGGAGAATATAGGTATTCCCACTGATTCTGCGCTTTCTGGGGGCCTGAGGGTAAAATTTCAAATGGTTTCTGTAAAGGTAATATTCGTGAAACATTTTTTCCCGGGGAAGGGATGAGTGCCTGTCTGAGACGACCAGTCCCCCCCCCCTCCCCTACAAAAATTTATATGGGTGTCATTTACGGGGGCCCTGTGAACAGCATTTAGGGGGGGTCTGATTCCCCCCCCCTGAGTCCGAGTAATTTGGACCCCCCCTAAAAAAAATTTCTGGCTGCGCTACTGTTGAAAAGTGTTTGATTTCGCTTTGTCTGTCCGTGCTCTAACTTCCGTAAGTAGGCATCGATTTCTACGAAATTTTAATATGTTAATCTTATCTACTGTACCATGTACCCTATTGAATGGTATATGTAGCATTTATAGTTTTTCTACAGGAGCACTCAAAATATTCCAAATACATTGCACTCTATGGGAAGTTTTTCTTTAAAGCGTATCATCCTACGACACATGATGATCCCTGACTTCCAGATAAAACTTTTTTCGTCATTACTGCAAAAAGATTACAAAGTTAACACAAAAAGCCTAATAACTTTTTCATCGTTTGTAAGATCCGCTTGAAATTTATCATAATTATGTATAAAAATATAGAAAACAATCTGCGCTACATTAAAAATCTTAAAATCCTCCTGTTCCCTGATTTTTCCTTTTTTCAGCACTATTTTATTTCCGGGAGAAAAAAATGCGAGTCGTTTGCATGTTAAAATTACCTATTTTAAGTAAATATGGCAACATACAATTGGGATTCCTATTCGTTTGAAATAGTTTTTCCAGATTACACAGTTTATTTTATTTTTTTTTTTTTTTTTTTCACAAATAAATCATTTGAACGTTTATGAGAATAGCTGTGTCTTTCGACTGCGTAAAGATTCTGCACGTTTCCAGAAAACCATGAAATTCGATTTGGGTATATAATAAAAATTTAATATGAACTTATTTTAGGTGGATGAAAATTAAATACATTAAATGTAGAAAAATTTTCATAAAATGTTTTTTCTAGCGCCAGTTGTAATTCCCACCACAACGGTCTTTGACTTCTACTCTAGAATATAATAAAAATTGAGTATGAAGGTTTTTACTTTAAGTGGACGAATATTAAATATATTGAGCATAGACATACTTTCGTCAAATGTTTTTTGTAGCTCCTGTTGTAATAGCCTCCACAATGGGCTTTGACTTCTATTTTTAGACATATTCTGCTATTTGAAATGAAACAAAATTGATATATGTTATTACAAGATGAAGCCTTCCATTGAAAATAATACCTGTATAGTAAATAGTTTTTTTTACAGAAGCACTCAAAATAATTTCAATACAATACGGTCAGTGGCAGTTAACAGACAGGCATCTATTTGAAGCATATAATATTATCCTACAATATGATTAGCTAATAATTCGACGACGATCGTGTGCCTCCCTCAAAAGTTGCACCTGGCGACTTTTGCAATAAATTACTAAAGAGGGTGAAAAAAAAAAAAGCTTTGAAAAATGAACCAAACTTTTCGATATTTTCATTATTCGATGATAAATCGAGAAAGGTACATACGTATTATCCCGGCAGTCATTAACGACAAACTGTTTTTTTTCTCTCAAATTTACTGGCTAACTGTCGCCAATAGTATTCTGAACCATCAATAATTTCATGTGTACGGAATTTATCTTGGCGAAAAATTGCTCGTCTTGGCTGACCGCCGGGATAATATGCAAGTACGAAAAATATCTAATCTGATCATATTAAGTTATGACGATTTCATTAAGAATTTTGAAAATTCGTTACTCGCACTGTAATTAACTGATTTAGTGGATTATGTTTTGTTAAGAATTGTTAAGGGCTATCTGCTTAGGAGTGGGAGGGTGTTGCATCGGTCGGATGAATTTCTCCAATCATTATGATTTCTGTTTGTCTGTTCTGTTGTCCACCCGTCCAGTGTTCTAACTAGGGAATGCAATTCCGATCCCACGAAAATGGGATTCTGCAGGATCCCGCACAAATATTTGCAGGACTAGTCCTGTGGGATTAAAACCGTAATCCCGCAGGATTGAAATTGAAAAACAAATTACTTTATTACAATTTCATACCACTCTCCCAATCACCAACTGGACAAAAATTTTTGCATAAGATCAACAATAAGAACCAATGATCATGGGCCGTATTCCCCCTCCCCAGCTCCCATATTGTTATGATTTATGTATTGGTATAACGCAGAAGTGCTTCAACACCAAATATCATATCTTTCTGGGACAGGATGCTTGTCTAGTCCCAGCCCCCTCCCATAAACAACCATATGGCTGCTAGTGATATCTTTAAAAGGTGAACTTCAGTTAACCACAAAAAAATGTATGAAACAATTGAGGACCCATAAAAAGTGAAAAAAAAAAATGTTTTGTTAAGCGGTTTTGTATTCTCTATCAAAATTAGATGAAGAGTAGGAAGACGAGTGCCTCTTTAATTTCTCTTTTATTTATTCTTATTTTTCAGCAATTAGGAAACAACAGTATATTATTATGAATATCATGATAGAATGACTAGAATTTTCATATTTATGTAAGGTATTGTATTAATTATCGAATAAGAAAGTATTATTATTAAAGTTAAACTTGACAGTAGCTTACAATCTTACTTTTTATTACTTTTCTCTATCGAGATTTGATGAGTGTTGAGCTATTAGTTGAGTGAAATCTCAATCCTGCAGGATCAAGAAATCTCAATGCCAGGAAACTAAAAACAGTACAGGATTGCATTGCCTAGTTGTAACTACTGTAAATATATTCCGCTTTGTGCAAAATTTGTGTTTTTTCTATGTACAGTACCATGTACCTTGTTGAAAATGGTGTAAGTAGCATTTATAGTTCATTTACAAGAGAAAAATATCCAGTACATCACATTCTATGGGCAGTCATTCTTGAAAACATATTTTAGAGATATTCGGTTTTTTGAAGGAAAACAAAGTTGGCATACATATTAAGTCTCTCAAAATAATGAACTCCATTGAGAATAATATCTGTATTATTAATAGTTTTTCTACAGGAGCACTCAAAACAATTTCAATACATTGCAGTCTGTGGCATTTAAGAGACACTAATACATTTCTAGCACAAGAGAATGAGTATAAAATTTTTATATTCTTCAGTTAAACGTTGGAAAAAAAAAATTAAGGATTTTTTACTGGGTCTCATAAAATTGCATTTAAAGTGATAATACAACATTATCTTACCACCAAAATCTCTCCAGTTTTAAGGCAAATACATCAAATTTGTCGCAAAAACATTTTGTTTTGGAAAGGGTTTTATAAACTAGGCGTTTGGCATGATTTATTTTTCTTGTTTAAACCATAAGTGATCGAAACATACCTCCAGTTAGAAAAGTTCGTCAAATTAAGAGTAGCTCTCAGATATGGCATTTTTTTACTGGGGGTTGTATACATATTAAAATACAAAATTTAATTTTTATACGGTCCCTCCTTTCCTACCCTTTATATTTAGAAGAATTTTTTTTTTTAATTTTTTATCTTTTTCCAATGAACGGAGGATACTTGTATACCTCCATTACATGTCACAACATATTTTCCTCCATTTACTTGTTAAATATAAAAAGGGATATATAATCAATAGCGTAATTTCAGTTACTAGATTCTTTTTTTTTTTTTTTTTTAGTTTTAATGAATTCTGTTACAAAAGAAATAAAAATTTCAGCTTTAATTATCCTTTGAATTACTGTCACAGTCTTTCTTTTATCCTCCATTCAACATGCAATTGGGTGCAAGAATTTCCCATAAATGGCAGTCCTGTAACCTCATTAGTGGATTAGAATCACAGGTAACCTTTTTCAATATCTGTTCTTCACAGGGATGTTAAACAGCTTAATTTGTAAGAATTTGAACATTTTTCTCTATGAAGTCAAATAGGGCATTACTTTGTGTATTAGGGTGGATCAAAAAAAATTTTTTTTTCGAAATCTATCTCCTGAGGTCCCAAAAGTTGTATATTATTATGAATAAGATGTGTGTAAAATTTGAATGTTCTACGACAACGTCTTGGGGTTGCGCATTGAGCTTGAAATTAAGAAATTTTTGAAAAATAAGACTTTTTTTAAAAATTGACCAAAAAAATTCTTTTCCAAATTATTAGGCTCCCGAGGTTTTAGGAGTTGTATATTGTTATGAATAACACGTATGCAAAATCTGGAGGGGCTACGGCAATTTCTATGGACTGCACATCGAGCTTGAAATACAGTAGAGAGCCAGAAATCGGCACAGCTTGGGACCAAGGCTTGTGCGGATTTTAGGATTTTGCAGATTTCAGGATTATAAAATATAAATCATATTATATTTCTGATTTAAGAAAAGAAGAATACAATTACAATGAAATAAAAACAGTCAAAAGTATTTCACTTATATTTTCACTTTAAATACAAAAGCATAGGAGAAAAAAGAAATTACATGAAGACTAGCAAAGCAAATGATTTCAAAATTTCCTTTCTCTAATTTTGAAAACACTATGGTGGTGGCATGGGTGATTTGCACTATGATATGCACTATGGTGATTTGTTTTAAAATATTTTTTTTCTTTCAGTTCCTAACTTTTTTTTATTTATTTAATTTTGCAAATTGTATAACTGTTTAAATATGCAGTTTAGTTTACAAAATAACTGTTTTTACTGCATATTTTCATCAGAATATTTAAACAGAATTATTATTAATTCTTGTTTTGTTACAGAACTTAGCTGTTGTAAAAATTTAAGGTATTCTCTAAACTTTTATCAAATGAATTTTATTATTATCATTACCCAAGTTTTTATCATCATCATCAGAATTATATTTATCTGGATTCAAGAAACTTTTCAACAATTTCATCATTGGCAGAATACTGCGAATTTCATTATTTACCGTAATTTTCGGGAGATAAGCCGCGGCTTATACGTATTTAAAAGTTTATTTTTCATCTGTGCGGCCTGTCTACCGATGCGGCCTATACAGTAAGCATAAAAAAGAAGGAAAGAAGAAAAATAAATCGAGAAAATTTTCTTTAAAAATTATTTATAATTATCCTGCCGACCAGATTGTATGATGGGTAAAGCACCGTACTACGATTTCAGGTTCACCTCCCGGCGGTCGGGGTTCAATTCCTGGTTGGGCGAGGTTGTCATTTGTCTGTCCCTTCATAGGGGCGACGTTGGTCCACCTACTAGGTGCCCCCATAATAAAGTGGCTAACAATTCCGGTTCGTTGAGGCCAAAGCCTACCCAGGCAGCGGACGGCCATTGGAAATATATATACATATATATAATTATCCTTCAAGAGAGAGATTTATGAAGAAAAGATAAGCTTCATCTAAGTAAATGGGCATTCGGGATTTATTCGGTCGGATCTCAAAATTAGCAAAAATTATGTAATGCCCTAAGATTTTAACTGAAATTAATTTTAATTACGTTTATGCTTTGTGTAAATAAATTTATTAAACTTTTTTGGATCTACTGATCTACATATTTTATCAGGCTCTGCTTATTCAAACCGTAATATGAAGCCATGACTGCAGCACAAATCGAAAATGAATGACAAAATACAAACAGAATAGCCGATTACATTTCTCCCTTCACATTTCGATTCTGTGTTATCTCCGTGGAGAAGAATGAGAGGGGAGAAGGAGGGAACATAAACACAATAAGCACTTTCCACTTTTTTAAAATAATCACCCTCCTAGTCTAGAGCAGTA
Organism: Cheiracanthium punctorium; assembly: GCA_038373885.1. Classification (NCBI taxonomy): domain Eukaryota; kingdom Metazoa; phylum Arthropoda; class Arachnida; order Araneae; family Cheiracanthiidae; genus Cheiracanthium; species Cheiracanthium punctorium. The sequence continues at coordinate 93,235 of JAWZYV010015053.1, read as the reverse complement.
AAGTGAAGCTTTAGAAATCGTTTAGTGTGATTATTTTAAATTTTTTATTATTACAGTGGAAAACCAAAAATCCTGGCATTTTTAGGTTTTAGCAAACATTTTTTAATCCTGCTAACTGAGATGCATTATTTTTTTTAACCACAAGGTGCTCAAAACTATTATCCTAAAGTAAAAACTATTTTGTTATCACAACAATGGCACTTTTAAAATCCGGATTAATAATTCATTTATTTTTATTTTTGATTTTACAAAAATGAAAATTTGAAGAAATTTCATTTTTTGAAAGTTTACTGTGTGGCTAATTATTGCTACAAGAGTTCTAAATAGGTGCAAAATCTATCCCCGGAATTTTAAGAACAAAATGATAGGCGGCTTGTATAGAGGTGGGGAGCATCTGCCCCCCTCATTTCTAAACGTAGCTCCCACACTTTTCTAATACAATCCCTTTTTTAGGGGGGGGAGCACCATTAGTGGCACTACCTATCTCCCCCACCCACAAACTCTCATTTTTTTCCCTTCCCCACCACACACAGACACTTGTTTGGTGCAGTAGCCGACTATGTGCAAAATGATATCTTTTGCTGCTTAGTTAAAATAAATAAACATCTAAAAAGTAGCTTTGTTCGCTGCTTAATACAAATTTCTGCTTGTGATGTGCCTACAGCTTTTACATCAATAAATAAATAAGTTCTTAAAAATAAACACTTTTTCAATTACTATTTGCCTCTCTCCCGGAAGTGTTCCAGTGGAAAACTATTTTGCACACGTTCTCAGAAGGCATTCCTTCCCATTATTCATATCGCTCACAGTCAAAACAAAAAAATAAAAGCATCAGATGCTAGCTCCACTCTGCTTAGGTCAGGGGGGAGAGGGAAGCACTGCAGTGAGGATAAAGAAGGAAAAATGCAGCGTTTCTGATACAATCCTTGTGGTTTGCTTGAATTAATACATTCGCTTTTAAACACAGAAATGTAAACATTTATTAGCATTCCAAAACATTTGGGGTCAGATTTCTAACCCTCCCATGACTTTGATATCATTTTTGTTTTATTTTTGCAAGCTAAACTATACCGAAATGAGAAGTGCTTATTCTTTGCATTTAGGTCAAGGTTACGGATTGAACAATATTTAGACGGTTTTCATCAGTGGAAAGAGTATCGAATTCCTAAGGTTGAACGGTTGAAGACGGATTATCTTAATCCATAAATAGAAGGGGTGTCGTTTTGAGGGTCAGGGTGGCTCTGATTCGTGTTCCCAGCTCCTATTATACTCGCAGTTTTGACACTGATTTTAAAGCAACAACAGGTGCATTAACAACAGGTATTTGGAGAGAGTGTGAATTTCGGGAACAGTTATAAAAGAACAGGGAATAAGAATCCTATTTTTCACAAGTGAGGTGAAGGTTGCAGTGAAAGAGGTTCACGAGGTCAATCATTCGTATCAGTGAGCAACTGCTTCTATCGCGTGATCTGCATAGTGCTTTTTAATTTAAGTTTTTAGTATAAAAGTTTTCGAATACTAAATTTATGGCTCCACGAAAGAGTTATCATGCATCTTTTAAGCTTGCAGCCATTAATAAGGCAGAAAGTATTGGTAATAGAGCTGCTGCAAGAGAATATGGTGTAGACGAAAAATGTATTCGGCGGTGGAGATCTGAAAAAGATGTATTGGAGAACATGCCAAAAACAAAGCGTGCTCGACGTGGGGGTACAGTTGCTTTTCCTAGTTTAGAGGAAAATCTGGAAAAATGGATATGCGAACAAAGAGAAAAAGGACTGCCAGTTTCAACTGTTAAAATTAGGCTTCATGCCAAAATGATGGCTCAGCAAATGGGACTTACAAAATTTCAAGGTGGCCCTGCCTGGTGCTACAGGTTCATGCACAGAAAGCAACTGAGTGTCCGCTCAAGGACAACTGTTGGTCAAAAGTTGCCAGACGACTGGCTTGAAAAGAAAACGTCATTTCTGACACATGCATCCAAAATAATAAAGGACGAAAAATTAGAAGCTTGCCAGATAATAAATATGGATGAAGTGCCACTTTCATTCAACTGCCCACCTAACAGAACTGTAAATAAGCAGGGAGAGAAAACGATTTCTATCATTACAAGTGGATATGAGAAAACTTCGTTTACTTGCGTTTTAGCTTGCGCAGCAAATGGGGATAAATTAAAGCCACTACTAATTTTTAAAAGGAAAACTATGCCTAAAGGCAACTTCCCGGCCGATGTAGTGATTTGCGCAAATGAAAAAGGCTGGATGTGTGAAGAAATAATGATGCACTGGTTGAAAGAAGTTTACAGGAAACGTAAAGGAGCTTTTTTCCAGCCAAAAGGCTTATTAATTATGGACTCTATGAGGGCTCATTTACTTGATTCTGTCAAAACAGAATGCAAGAAAATGTCCACGCAACTTGCTGTCATTCCCGGAGGACTTACGAAAGTGTTGCAGCCTCTCGATCTGGTCATTAATAGAGTTTTTAAACTTCACATGAGACGAAATTGGGAGAACTGGATGCAGGATGGAATACATTCCTTCACCAATTCTGGTTGCATGCGAAAAGCGGAATATGAAGAAGTGGCGAAATGGGGATCCGAGTCCTGAAAATCTATTGACAAATCCATCATTATTTCCGGCTTTTCCGAATCGAACATTGTCAAAAAAGATGAAATAAATAAAGAGAACTTTGATGATTCCGATTCTGACTAAGAGAATGATGAACCTACCGCAGAAATTTTAAATTTGTTTTGTTCGGACAGCGAAAATTCTGAATTTGATGGATTTGAATGAGTGTTTTTATGAAATAAATATGTGTGTTTTTTTTTTAGATAACACTTAATGCTTTATTTAATATTTTTTTCAATATTATATAGTGAATTACACTTAAAAATAAACACATTAAAAATTATCCACTCTACATTGTTATGTATTAGTATAAATAAATGAAGATTGGTAAGTTGTTTTTACTTATTTTTTAATGTAATGTAGTTTTGTTTAGTTTAATATAGGAATGTTTTACAAATGAGTATTTTTAAATGTGTAGATTAATGTATCAAATGCATTTTCATATCCTGTGTTTTTAGTTAAAGAGAAAAATATTTTACTATATAACTTTTCCCGCGGCTTATACGACAGTGCGGCTTATATAATAAAAAACCAGTAAATTTTTTGTGTTTTCCGATGATGCGGCTTATACGGAAGTGCGGCGTATATCCCGAAAATTACGGTACATCAGAGAAGGTGTGCGGATTTCGGACGTTTGCAGATTTTAGGTCGGCGGATTTCTGGCATTCAACTGTATATAAATATCTGAAAATTATGTGTTTTTTGAAAAAATTATGTACAAAGCAATCTTTATTTGTTAAAAATAATTTGGTCATTTTATGTGTTACAAAATGTTCAGAGTAGCTCAGTAAATCACAAAATATGGCTTTACGAATAGTTTGATACAATGTACACGTTATGCTGCCATTTTGTCTTGGGCGCAGTACGCAAGCTGTGTTCTGGACAACTTGTGCAGGTTTGCCTGCCGAGTGATGGCTATGTACATGCATTTGGTTAAACAAGGCATGAGATATTTTGTTGAAACAGGCATTTAGTTTAATATTTGAGATAGATGGTGCTTTCAGTTTCTTCTCAAAAAAGCTAAAATAAGGTTGCTTTGCACTTCTACGATTCTGAATAGAGTGAAACTGTCTGCAACAGGACATGGAACAAAATCTGTGTTCTTAGAAGAGCTGGGAATATCGAAAGAATTACTTTGTACAAAGTTACCAACCCGAGAAGAAATACTCCTACTTCTGTATTACTATTTTGTACTTCAGAAGAAAAATTTCAGAATAAAGGCAGGATCTGGAAGGAGAAGTAAACTTAGTTGCGGCGAACAAAATACAGGAAATTTGGATAAAGGCCAGTATCCCTTCTGTGTAAATCCAAGGAATTCAAGAGATAGTTAGAAAAGGTCATGAGCAAGTTCAACAGCTAAATAAATCGTACATTAGAGACTGACATAAGGAATTGTTTATGAAGAAAGTGGGAAAACTCTTACCGAGCTATTGAATATCGCACTTGCAAATGTAATGACTTTTCCCGGAGCAGGTGTGGCTCAGAGAGTCACATACCTCACACAGAACGAGAGTCATTAGCAGACCAGACAGGAGTTATATATGTGACAATCGATGGAATTGTAAAGAAGATAAGTTTATGGAGAATAAGAGAAAAGTTGAAAGGTTGGAAAGAGAAATTTCGAGATTGGTGGAGAAAGAGGTGAAAGTTCCAATATCCAGTGTATGTCTCCAACTTCAGTCATTGATTTGGAAAGTGAAAATAACGAGACTGAAGAAAACACTGAATGCCTATCTACCACCACTTTGGGAGATACGTTCACAAATGAAGCAGTCAGAATAAAAATCTCAGTGCTTTCGCAAGTCTGCGACGCAAAGTTATTACGGACTGGGCAGCAGGAATTCTGGTATTAACTTTATTTCACAACCTAGAAAGCAGTGGGAATGCAGATGGAGAAAAACCTTCTCAACTGGTTCTCGACCCACGTAAAGTTATGAGGAAGGCTAAGATCACTCTCAGTAAAAAACGGAAAAAGGCTTTAAAATTTTCTTTGGATTGTGTTTTGATAGGAGGAAGAACAAAACCAGATACATAGAAAAATTTCACCCAAGTGTTTGCCACAAAGAACATATATCACTGCTATTGGAACCTGGTTTAACATACTTTGGACATATGTCACTATCTGATTTTAAGAATTTCACTGGAAATTTGGGAGAGTTTGACACGACATCCATTGATCTTGGATCCTCACATGTATTGGCGGTGGTGGTGAATCATCAAATTCTGGAAAGAACAAAAGCGTAATCCGAAATCTAGAAACGCAGTTCTCTAATCTAATTATATCTCTGCAATGCTGTATTTGCCAACTTCACACCGTAGCAAACAGGCACTCCGAAATTTGCTGTCTATCCATCTATCAGATGATGGTTTCTTACAATCTAGATTATTACACTTGACATAAAATGCCACAGTTTGATTTGAAGTCGGGCTTTACATTATTCACTGAAATGCATGCTCCAATAATTGGATGCTTGGGCTGGCATGGACAGGACTCTGATCACAAGCAAATCAATGAGGAGGGTCCTGGGTAATGTAGTTACGACTGTGGCTGTACTAAAGAAGATCTGTGAACGTTACTATTTTTCAATGGGACTAATTCATTAAAAATATAATTTTTGCTTTCTACATATTTTTGTCAAAAAACTCATATTTCAGATATTTATAGATTTCAAGCTCGATGTGAAACTCCTAGAAATTGTCACAGCCCCTTCAGATTTTGCCTACATCTTATTCATAACAATATACAACTTCTAAAAACTCGGGACCCTAATAATTCGGAAAAGAACTTTTTTGGTCAATTTTTTTAAAAAGTCATTTTTCAAAAATTTCTAAAATTCAAGCTCGATGCGCAACCCCAAGACGTTGTCATAGAACATTCAAATTTTACACATGTCTAATTTATATCAATTTACAACTTTTGAGACCACTGGAGATAGATTTCGGAAAAAAAAAAATTCGATCCACCCTATTGTGTATCCTTTGTACTTGATTTTAAAAAGTAAAAATTATTTATTTACTAAAACTATTTATTTTTAGTTAATAATGAAGCACTTTTTTAGTGAAATCAAATTAAAATGATGTGCTAACTTTAAATCAACATGATATAAAAAACAACAACAACAACAAAAAACAATTTGTATCCTCCATTGCAGTATAAATGCAATGGAGAATACAACTTTTAAAAAAATCTATTATGAGACTAATATATAATTTTCCGTTAGTCTATATTTTCATATTAATAAAACTTACAGGTTTATTTAAATAAAAGAGCTTTTAAATATCATTTGAAATTAATTTAACAAATCACTTAAGATTTATCTTGTAAGGTCTCTTTTTCCTATAAATAGCCATTAAAACAATAGTTTTAAAACAAAAATTAAAACTTATTTTACATTCTGTTCTGAATGCTCCAATAACAAATCACGCATTTATTATTTCTTTCATAAAAGTGTATTCTTTGTTACTTGTGTGTATCCTCTGTTCATGGTCAAAATTTCAATTACAAAAGCTAAAAAAGAATCAAAAAGAATGACCAACTATATGAGGGGGTAATAAGAAGTGTAAAAAGAGCAATATAAATTAATTTTTAAAAAATAAAGAATTTTTTTTTCAACCTTGAAAATCTATGTTTTCTGTAGAATGAACCATAAAGCAGATACTTATTTCTCTATAGAACAGAAAGAGGACATCCAGAATACAAATTAGTACTTAGAAAAGAGTGTGCATTTTTATTTTCTTTTAACAATGAACTCCAGTAACGAATAAAATCACTTACACACAAAGATCGCTGAAGTATTCAAAATAACTCAAGTGTCAAGGCAAAGTGTTGCAGTTTGTTTAGATTTAACGATGACAGAGATGAGCATTTATATACAATTTTAGAATGCAATCGTAATATACATGCAAGTATATTATAAATCATCTTTCTCCAACACATGTTAAAGCACCGGAATTTGAACAAACTTTGACAATATTCATCACTGGATAAATGATAGTAAAGACATTATAGCATAAGAGCCTGACTTACCTTTAAATAGATAATCGTATTCATCATCTTTGTTACTCATTTTTCAACCAGTGTTACAACAGCAACAATTCTTGACTGTAATATAAAAACATGTAAACATTAGAATTCCTATGAGAAAAAAATAACAGAAAATTTTAAGCATAAACTAAGGCATTCTACGAACTGTTATTCAGATAGAAGAGAAACTTAGAAACTTGCTGCTGCAGCTGAAATACACCAGTAAATTGGGCGTTTTAAGGTGTTATTGAATGAGATAACCGATTAAGTATACGTTTACAAGAAATTTCCGGTTACTGCAGTAAACGAGAATACATTACGATAACTGAAAAAGAACTCCTGTGATGTTCCACCAAAATATACTCGCATAAAACTCTTTAAGAATCACGAGCAGAATTTAACTAATCATGACGTAAATACAATCACATATCCCTCTACCCACAATTACTTATCAATATGGCTACTTCTTAAGTTGCTAATGCCACCTCCCAAAGCAGCGCCACCAAATGTACAATAATAAAATATTTTCATATAAGATAACAAAAATAGCCATAAGTGACATACATTTTACTTCAATATCGTAAACACAAAAATATAACTATTAATAAAGGTGCAAAAGAAACAAGAAACAACAATAATATACTGCAGTACGTTAACAAATTACATTTTTCTGACCCTAGTTTTTATTCAAAATTTATTCTCTAAGCGATTTTAATTTAAAAAGAGAGAACTTATAAATCAAAATTCCAGATATTTACGGCACTCCGATAAAGAAATGTCTCTAAACCTGTGGGAACAAAGCACATAAAACCTCTATTCGGGGCATTTCGACAGCTTCGCCATCGTTCTACGTCGCGGTGAAGGATGTAAACAAAGGGCCCGCTCCAGAATTTACCGGTTGGAGCAGACAACCACTACATGACCGAACGTTTTCGAACGCGGTTACTTCCAGAACTCCGCCCAACGCTACGCCTTTTCGAACACTCTGGTCGTGCACCGGTGTTACCAGCGCACGACCAATTCATCGTTTGTGCACCGGTGTTAACGGTACACAACCGATGAATTCTCGAACGCGCGATGTATGTGAATAAAATGTTTGATTAATCATCAAATACCGAAAATAATAACTTTGCATCTTCGCCCCCATCGATCAAAATTATTGTTATATTTGAAGAATTCCTTTGTTTCACCAGTAAATAGTGTTATTTGTTTATTGCAGCCCAGTGAATTTCCCATGCAGAATTACGTTTCACTTTCATTTTCAGAATCCTGTTCTTGTGCACTCCAAAAGAGGCCTACTACTGACGTTTCCTCATAGAGAATTTCGACGGGCCGCGCCTCTCTGCGATAGGTCGTCGTCTTGCCTGACATCTTGGATGATTCTAATCGATGGAATTTGTTAATCAGACATTCGACTTTTGAGTCCCAGGTAGCGTTTAATATTTTAAAAAGCTTAACATGTAATATTTTAAGGATATTTTAAGAGACTTTTTCCGCTGTTACTGCGTTCGGAAAGACAACATTATGTACGGGAGTGAACTATGGCGCCGAGTGTTGTTTTTAACGCTGTGTAACCTCTGTAAACAGTATTTGGACAATAAAGCTTTGCGTTTTGAATAAATATTTTATAAACGATCTACAAAACGAGTAAGTTTTCATCCCTAATAATATCTGCACACATTATTTTTCTAAAATGTATTATTTACTTCGTTAAACATGCTAAAATCAGTGTAAATTTCATTTTATACTCTTGTTTACAATTACATATTCTAATTAAAATGAAGTTCTGATACTTAATTCTGTCTAAATATGTAGATGTTTTTATAAATGATTTGTACTTGTTTGTAATCTACATATTTATTTCGTAAATGTAAATAATGGACTGGGTTTTCTGGATAAAGTATTTAAATCCGGTGTACAGTGTATGACCGAAATATTTATGCAACTTATAGGGTAATCTGGAACCGATCGTAACATACTGAGCCTTCCTCCACCCCCCCCCCCCAAACTTATTGAGTTTCTACGCTCCTGAATTTTTGAAAGATAAAGTTTGATTATAAAAATTCTTGAAGGATTCATTCAAACACTGGATGCCTTAAATACATGCTTGGCAACTCAATATTTTAAATCCGGACAGAAATAAGTTGTGACAGGTGCATATTAACCTCGCCTGACCTCGACTATACCAAGGGTTATAGATAATCAAATTTATGCCTGTACTATGTAGGTACTTTTTCTACTATATTGAATAAATTAATAATTGCTTGGAAATTAAATTAGTGGGGGTAACTTTTTTGAATAATAATTATTTTTTAATTGAGGCTTTCGATGCATCTAGGTGATGATGTACAACTGTATCTACATAGTCAGAATTTTGTTTGAAAGTACATGGAGGTGAAATACATAATTATCTTTCTTCGCTTGCTAATGTCATTGGATTATTAATATATATTTTATGTTTAAAAATGTTTTTTTCTGATTAACATTTTTGTTTAATCAATAATTTTCTTTCTTAATGCCTAATGAGTGCCTGCACAGTGTAGCTGTAAATTTAAAACCAGCAGCATTTGTGTGTGCACTTTTTTGGCTCACAAAATAGGTTTACGAAGATTTTTTACATTTATGTGGCAACCTTAATTCAGAATCAAAATGGGGATGTGGAACAAACAACATGTAAGTACAGAATTCCATTACTTATTTATTAATTTTGGGTTACCAATTAATGTAGTTTTAATAATTAGGTGTCCTCAAATTCCTTAGTTGGTGTGTTCATCGCTAATATTTGTTCACTTTAGTTTTCATCTAATTCTTTTGGGAATGTTGAAACTTGAGCAATTATTAGCTGTAAATTTAAAACCAGCAGCATTTGTGTGTGCATTTTTTTGGCTCACAAAAAGGTTTATGAAGATTTTTTATATTTATTGGGAACCTTAATTTAGAATCAAAATGGCGATGTGGAACAACATGTAAGTACAGAATTCCATTACTTATTTATTAATTTTGGGTTGCCAATTAATGTAGTTTTAATAATTAGGTGTCCTGAAATTCCTTAACACTAGAACTGTGGGATGGGTCATTTTGACCCAAAACCAGATTTGATTCTGTTTTTTTCAGAAAGTTACGAATGGATTTTTTAAAAAAATCGTGACTTTTCCTAACTTTATATTATTAATCATCTGTAAAAAAATTAAGTTCGTAACTTTTATCAGTTTTTTGTTTTTAATATGTATACCTGATATCGCGGAATGGGACATTTTGACCCAAAACTTCCCATGAGTCTGGAATCCGAGGTTCAAATTAAATAAATGTCATTATCATTCCTAAAATTAACAGTAATGATATAATAAATGGTATAATATCTTACCATTACGTTATTTTCATCGCAACGTGAATTTTACAAGTTGGGTCAATTTGACCCATACCGTTGTTTTAGGTATACCTATCTCAAGCAACACGGTTCTAATAAGAATTATAGCAACAATATTTTTGTACTTTTAATGTAACTAGGGGCAAAGGCCCCCAGACTCGCTATGCTCGCTTTTCGTATGAGGCATTCGGCCCCTAATCAGGCTTATTTGTAAAAAAGACATAATTTCAACAGACAAAACCCGAAGATTAGATCAGATAGAATGTTACTGAGCTACACATTGCTTGGTTCTTGCATCTTCATTGGTACATAAAAATTTAAACTTCACACTACAGTAGACCCCCCTCCCCCTCATAACACGGAAGATATTTTGTTATGGGAATCCGTGATGTACGGGTCCTGAGCTATACTCCACCTGGAGTGCAGACTCTGCTTATAATCGCTGGAAAAATTATTTGCACTCTTCAGAAACACAGTGATATTTAATGTTGCCATTCAAAAGTTATATTAATTAGGAGATAAAGCGTAATAAAATCAGAACATCTGTTTCAGCTGTATTTTTAATAATGTAAAACCTATTGGACACCTTGCGAATTTGCCACCCATGGCGATTTTTCAATATTTGGCGACTTGCGTACATGTAAAGTTAATAAAAGCTACGGAACAGATAGGATAGCTTGCCACCCATGGCGACTTTTCATTATTTGGCGATTGACACATGCCTATTCTACAGCTTACGAAATATTGTAACAATAGATTAAAGCTGTTGTGAACTAATAGTATTTAAATATATGAAAAATTATGTGGCATACTTTTATGTTGCATTTTTGGGACACGTTTTTCATACAATTTTCAATAAAGGGGGGGGGGGGGAGTGATAAAATGACATAGTCATTAATAGATGGAGAATAGCTGCACAGAAAAATGCACAATTTCAACTGAATGAAAATTTCAAAAACTTATTCTCAGGTGTATTCAGCAGACGATAAATTACGATAAATTGCGCCAAGCATTAGAATCATCTCCTCAAAATCGCACAAAACCGTTTAATTTTTTGCCAAATTAAAAAGTTGCACATTTTAGTCTCAGAAAATTTCTAAATATTTTTCTTTTGAGTATAAAACATTTCATTCCTGCTCTGATTTCCCATGCACACGATATTTTAATTTAAAAACAGCCTTTCAAATAATCTAGACAAAAAAAAAAAATCGTTATTCTTTTATTTTTACTTCAGGAGTCTGAATCATGTAATAAACTTGCCGAATGTGGAAACCTAGATAACCTTAAACGTCGCTTTTTACACTGTGGGGTTACAATTACGAAATGGCGGAAAGCAAAAATTAGACTTTTGCGATACGTTTTTTACCGATATCTCCTAAAATAATTCAACTTTTGAAAAAATCGCTTCGAGGTGTGTCGGGAACTGTCATGGAAAATGTCCGTACAAAATGTTGTAGGTCTACGATCACCCGTCTGCGAGCTATGCCAGACAGGGACGTACCCAGGAAAAAATTTCGGAGGGGGTCTAAACGGTGAAAAAGGCAAATTTTTTTCACAAAAAGACTTCATCATTATTATTTTGTTAACAAAAACTCAAATTTCGGAGGGGGTCCGGACCCCTTGGACCACCCCCCTGGGTACGTCCTTGACGCGAGACACATTCAAACAAACTAACTAACAGTTTACACATTGTTTTATTAATATAGAAGAAAGTTTTTATTTTGGCGTAAAATGGGCATAATTCTAACTCATGTTTGTAAATGTTTGTTTGTTACCATTCAAAAGTTATATTAATTAGGAGCTAAAGCGTAATAAAGTGATAACTTATGTTTCAGCTGTATTTTTAATAATGTAAAACCTATTGGAGACCTTGCGAATTTGCCACCCATGGCGATTTTTCATTATTTGGCGACTTGCATACATGTAAAGTTAATAAAAGCTACGGAACAGATAAAATAGCCTACCACCAATGGCGACTTTTCATTATTTGGCGATTTACACATGCTCACAACCTATATTTACTGTTCATTTAAGGTTACCGGAAAATCGTTATCCATATTTTCATTTACATAATCGTTTGCAGATTGGCGTACTTAACACCAGGAATTATACCATCTTGTCTCGCTAGCAAATATCCAAAGTGTACTATAACTGCTAAATGGCATAGTTAACGCCGCCAAATATTTCTACTGGTAGCAAATAATTCAGCTGGACGAGAACCGGCTTTAAAATAATCTGCATTTTAATTATTTTTCATTTTCAAGATATTAGTTATTCTGTTTTGGAAAAATGAATAATCGCTAATTCTAAACTCCTGTTGTCTAAGCGAACTTACTATTTGAAAATTGTCAACTTTGTGTAACACATTTTGAGTTACTTATTTCATATAGTTTTTATTTTGGCGTAAAATGGGCGTCATTCTAACTCATGTTTGTAAATTTCACGCGATTCTAGATACTTGGAAACGCTTTGTTGCAAAGGAATGAATGATTTTATGCCAAATCTGGCAACCATTCGGTTTATTTTTTCAGTTTTTTATTAATATCTTCTAAAATAATTCGATTTTCGAAGTTTAAATAAGCTTAGCAGGTTCCTCGGAATTTTTCGAATCTGCGGGCACCTTAGTTGAAACTCAAATCCCCACAGTTTAGGAGGAGATAAGCTGACAAGCTTTGACAGTGGCCTTTACTTTTTTTTAGAATAGAGAGAAACTTAATACGAATGTTAAGATTGAACTGATATCATTACCGTTGAAATACAACATTATTGTTGCATTGCAACGTGAATTCTGCAAGTTGGGTCAATTTGACCCAGCCCGCGGTTTTAGGTCTATCTGAAACACCGCAATTCTAGTGTTAATTAGTGTGTTTATCGCTAATGTTTGTTCACTTTAGTTTTCATCTAATTCTTTTGGGAACGTTGAAACTTGAGCATAACTTCTAGAGATCCATCACTGCAAGGCTCCCCAAAGTGCGACGATTTTTTAGGTTGGCGAGAAGGGGGCCATTAAAATGGGAATCATCTCTTTCTTGTACCATAAAATGCAGCTTTGGAATCGAAATCTATATTAAAATCGCCTACTGAAACTGTTTTACAATCTTCGCCAGGTGTATTCCAACGATACTTCACCATTTTAAATACTATTTGGAATGGGCATCCTAATCCATGAGCGAGCAGTGTTTGTCTTTTTTGTTCCATAAAACACATACTTGGAATTGAAATCTATATTAAAATTGCCTACTAACACTATTTTACAATCTTCGCCACGCATATTTTAACTATCTTTCTACCCCAATTTTTTTTCCCTATGTAGGGGAAGTGGGGTAGAAAGCAGCAAAATTTCTGGCATTTACTCCACATTTGTGTGCATGTAAACGGGCCCCAAAACCAGAGATCTGTCTTAAGCGGAGGCGTACTAATTTTTAGTGACATAACTATTATGCCATGGCGAGGCATTCTATGTTAGAATGTAACCACAGAAAGTAAGACAGTTATTAACACCTTCTAATTTATAATATGACATTAGCAAAATTTATCGGTAAAAATTTTGGTATAGTGAAAGGTAATAAGAAAATTATAGATGTAATAGAGTCTCAACATTGTTTTATGGAGAAAAGATTTGGTGTACTAACGTAAACAATTTATTAATATACAGTTCTATTTAAAGTCAGAGCCCAATTATCACAGGCAAAGGGGCAACAGCCCGGGGCCCCTCAACAAAAGGGGAGAACAATTATTTAGATTAGAAATTAATATATACTGAAATGGTAATAGAAAAAAAACTGAATTTCTCCTGTATATATATCTGTTACACATTAATGGTAGGAACATATACACTGTGTGAAATGTAAATCTCATGCATGTCAAAGGAAGCTTAAACCATGGAAAAAAAAAAAAAATAGTTTGAATAAACATGTTACCTATATTAAAAAATAATTGTATACTAGTACTTTAAGTTTACTTTTAGAATCATGAAAATATGCTACTTTCATGCTTCATTACTACTTACCACATACTTTTAAGAATTTTGCCAGCTAAGAATTTAGCAGAGCAGAGCAGTGCAGAGAATATATCCAAAAGAATGTTCATGAAGTAATGTTAATTAAAAGCAGAACAACATGAGCATTCTTTTAGCTTTAAAAAGAAGCTATTACGAAACATTAGGACACAAACTTTTTCAAATCGAGGCTTTGAAAACCTAAAATGCACAGGTGTAACAGGCAAGGGGGGGGGGAGGGCAATTGCCCCCTAAAATTCAAGACTTGTGATGTACAGATACAAACAGTATGTTAATCCCATAATCCTTAATAAGCTTGATACAATTCGAAAATGAAAAAAAAAACTAATCCCTGAAGTCAATCTCTCAATCTTATTTCTTAAAATGAACACTGAATCCATTCTCATGCTAAAATATATTCAACAACACAGTATATCAAGTTTGTTTATTTCCTTTCCCATGTTGTTTCGTGTGACGTCACATGTAAACACGTCCATTAGCCACTCTGATTGGTCGAAATCATTCACATTCCGGAACACTCTACTGAACATCGCCTGACTGACGTCCAAAGTTAAGACCCTGACGTCATGAGATCCGCCCGTCTTAAGTGTTACATCTGAATAGGGAGATAAGCTCGGGTCGGAAGTTTGAGAAGATCCGCCCGGTCGGATCTTATATTTAAGACGTTACATCTGAATCTGCCCGACAATGTTTATTTTAAGATTCGGCAGGTTATTCCGATTACTGTTTGTTTACAAATATCATTGTGCATGCAAAATTTTCTTACGTTGTGAGATTTATGGCGAGAATAAAATTTTATTTTTGAATTATAATTCATCGGATATTCTGTATGTCCTCGAAAACATCAAATAACATTAATATTTATATAAAAAGAAGTGTTTATTTAAATTCCTCTTACGATATATTCAGATTGTTTTTTTTTTCTTTTATACAAAATAAAATGTACTGCTTGTTATTGTTTATCATGGTATTCTTTTAACCCATTTATGCCTAGTGTCCTTTTTTTGGGACGGCATTTTCGCTATTAGTCGAAAACGTTATTTATTTTTCCTAGCCTTTGTTCATGAGTATTGAGCCTCAACTCTACAAAATATTTTAACATGACCAGGTAGGATGTTGATATTTCGATTTTTATGCATAACGATTTTAAAAGAAATCATCCCTTGTTCAAGAAGTTGGCATCAGAAATTTATCTATTATTTCTGTTAAAATCGAAGAAAGTCGCAAAAATATCCAGGCACAAATGGGTTAAATATGTAAATGCCTGTAAAATAAGGCCAGTTGTCCGATTAATAAAAGAAGTGTAACATATGCATCGCATAACACATTCATACATGTAATTAATTTAACATGCATGAATATGGAATTAAAAAATAGTCCAATAAATCAAACAACCACTAAATTAAAGACGTAGACCAATTAATGCAATCTGTACTTAGCTGCATAATTATTTAAATTGACAGTAAACATGAGTGCAAAGTGTAAATTTATGATAATTCCATTGTGTTACATGAAGCTTCTGCATTTTTATTATAAGATGGAAAACATTTCTGTTTAAACTCTTAAAACTGTACTAAAAAATTCTACAATTACATTTTTTAATTTTGCTTCAAGCTAGACTCAGAAAAGAAATCAAAAGCTAAAACAATACTTAACCCATTTGTGCCTGGATATTTTTGCGACTTTCTTCGATTTTTATTGATAACAGAAATAATAGATAAATTTCTGATGTCAACTTCTTGAACAAGGAATGATTTATTTTAAAATCATTTTGCATAAAAATCGAAATATCAACATCCTACTTGGTCATGTTAAAATATTGTGCGGGGTTGAGGCTCAATACTCATGAATAAAGGCTAGGAAAAATAAATAACGTTTTCGACTAATAGCGAAAATGCCGTCCCAAAAAAGGGACGCTAGGCATAAATGGGTTAACATCTAAACCAAAACTGAAAATTGAATTTAAATTTTACTTTGCTTCACTTATATTTTGGAACAGAGCCTATTTTACATATACAATAAGTTTTGCTTAGAATTAGAATCTAAATCAAAATCTAAAACTGGAATAATAACTTCAAATCGAAAGCCTTTTTTTCTATTTTATAAAACAGTGCTTTATATATATGTGAAACATAGGAGCTCACTGGAACTCCGCAGCTGTACTTCTTTTTTGTGAGTGAATTTTTATATATTAGGCAAAACCCAGCAAAGCTCATGAATACTGTGCTCCGAAGCCCAACACTAATACATCAATTCATTTTCGCCTTTTCAAGCACAAACTGGCCTCACCATGGCACAGTGGTTATATCAGTGAAAATGGTAGACGGCCGAAGTGTGAAGGTCCCGGGTTCGGGTCCCATCGCGCGGTCGTCGATCTAACGGTCTGGAGTTTTGGTAGGTTTTCTCCAGAGGTAACGTGATACGCTTTAGAACCCCTTAGAAAGTCCTCCTACCAAGGCATCCCTCATCTTAGGCAGATACCCCTCACGCAGGTTTGCCCTAATCACACACAAGCACAAACTGATTTTAGTAAGCAGACAAATCAGACTCTCTTCACCTCGAACAGATTTGAGAGTCCTGAGACCACCAGATTTAGGGTGTTTTCTGTATAATGTTTATATTTTTTCCTGCTAATTTCCGACTATTTAATTCAGATCACTGTTCTGTGAAATAATTATTATATGGGAAAATCTTTAAATTATCGTTATTTTAAATAAACGTGCCACCAACCCCATATTACAGGGTTTTACAGTGCGCTACTGAGTATGATCATAAGCATATTAAGGCTTCGGTACCTTTTTTTGCTAGAAATTAAGCCCTGGAGCAATTACATGTTTTCTCATTGAAAAATTTCTTTCATTAGTTCCCAAAATGTTACACTTTTTGTATATAACCCGCATACAAAAATATCTCCAATCAGTAAAATATGCTCCATATTCTAATGAGGTGATGAACAAAATTTGAAAATTATCTCCTGAAAAGTGTCAAATGTATGAAGATAATACGTACTGACTTAAACCACTTTTCAGTAGCTCTTGAAAGGAAAAAATCACATTTTAAGGGTCATACGGATATTTTGAAAGAATATTTTACTTTCAAATTCAAGTATAGACCCCAATCATCTTTGTTTATAGATATCTCTTAAGACGTTCTATGATGAAAGGCTGAAATTTTGTACATCATCCCATTTGTGCATGGGGTACATTTTACTTATTGGGAATTTTTTTGTATGGTAGTTGTAAGCAAATTTAAAAAGTATTAACTCTTTGAAAATTAACAAGAGGAATTTTTTCTTAACATAATCTTTTCTTTTACCTTATCAGCACTTGGGTGCTATTTTATTTCCTTGTATAATGTACAAAGAAATATGTGATCGCAAAAAAAATGGGTATCCAGATTTTGACTACCTCTAAATTTACTTAAGAGTTTTTGCGAGACATCTCATTGTACGCATGCATGTATGTTCCTATAAATTCATATACAACCATTATGACTGACAGCTTGACCATTTTGATCAGTGTTTCCCTGACGTCTGTATGTATGTATGTAACTCGCATATCTCAAAAACTATGAGCCGTACAATGTTGAAATTTTATATTTAGGATTGTAACATCTACATCCATACATTTTGCTGTATGGGCAGAAATTTCTTAAAGTGTATTTCAGAGATATTAAGTTATTTCAAATGAATCTAAAGTGATATATGTTGTTAAGGATTACAAAATGAACCTTGCCATCAAAAATGGTATCTTTATCAATTACAATTCTACTGCAGCACTCAAAAAAATTCCAACAAATTCAGTCAATGGCAGTTTTAGAGACATTCATCCATTTCAAGCAGAATAACATCTTACCATATGGTTCGATAATGGTCCGGTGACGATTAGCCACCTCCCTCAAAAACTGCGTCAAAAGTCGCCAAACTTAGCAACTTTTGGTGTATATATCTATATATTTCATTCGCATATCTCAAAAATTATTAGTCGTAGATCGCTGAGATTTTATACATAAGATTTTTGTAACATCTAGTTGTACCCCTAGATTTTTGATTCCAATCTACTGGAGAGTTTACAGGACCACCCAAAAGAATTTTGGTACTTGCATGTTATCCTAGCGGTCTCCCAAGACGAGCAATTTTTCGCTTAGATAAATGCAGGTTGCTTGAAATCATGATGGTTCTGAATACAACTGGCAACAGTTTGCCAGTACGTTTTCCGAAAAAAATAATTTGGCGGGAATGTCTACCAGGATAATATGCAACTACCAGAATTTCAATACATTTAATGTCTGCACATCTTCAACATATTATGTCTGTAGTCAGTCATTGATTGGTCCATGCAGAATATCTCACTATTTGTGATCCACCTTGTGAAATTTTGCCGAAATATCGCCAATTTAATGCCAAAAATAATTATGATTTTTGCATAACTAAAACCACCATAGAATCCACCATCCTCTAAAACCACCATTTTAACCATAGAATGTTAAAATTTTGTATTTAGAACTATTGTAACATGTAACTGTGCTTTTGATTGCTGTCGACTGAGTAATTTATTTGCAGGGTCACCCAAAAGATTTAAAATACATTAAAGGTTATAGATATGTTCGTTTCATTAAAAATCTGTGATGAATAACTTTTTCAGCTGTGACTGATATCTCACTAGCTAACTATCTGAAGCTTGTTGGCTTTTGTCAAAATATTGCCCAATTAAGTGAAACAAATCTTTAAAATTGAACTCAGCTTGGCAGTAAACTTTAGAATTGCAGTATTTTGTCTCTTTCAAACAAAATAAGTTCAGATGAAGTGCACCGAAAATATTTCTTATTTAATAGAGGTACAAGGAAGTCATGTGGTGTCCGTATAATATTTATTAGTTGAATGATGTGAAATAAAAAAACAAACAAAGCAATCATAATAAAAGGAGGTGTATATAAATTTTTGCAGTTACGTTCTTCCATAATGATTGTATGTTTGCAAGAGAATTTTTTTCAACGCTATCGTAAATTACAATGTTACTTGAAAATATGTATTCACATAATTTATACAGTAACCAGACTATGTGCAAGCAAGTGATAGATATTAAAAAAATTGGAGATGTCAGTCAGACGATTTAAATTACTTAAGTTATTTACAAGAAAAGTATCATGTTTGACGATATTTGGCTGCATAAAATGATTTAGGTTCTTGAATGTAAGCAGCAGATAAAAACAGTATTCACCAAGAAAAACTGGTACTTGCGTATTATTCTGGTGGTCAAACAAGACGAGTGATTTTTCGCCAAGTTAAATGCTGAATGCATGAAATTATTAATGGTTTAGAATACGATTAATAGTATAGTTTGCCAGCACAGTTGACAAAAAAATAGTTTATCGGAAAAGACCAACGGGATAATACGCAAGTACCGAAAAATCTAAGAATCTTCAGAATAATTTCTAATCCTAATATTAGTTCCACGCAGAACAGAGTGGAAATAGATTTAGGTGAAAGAATAAGGATTTATGTTAACGAAGTACAGTGTAACCATTTAATCATCTGTCTATGGACACAAGAACAAGAACAGTAGAACCTTGATTTCATGAAGTCGAAGAAACAACAGAAAAAATCAAGACAACAAGGTGAAATAAAAGAGGGTGTCAGTTTAATAGGAAAAATACATTTATTCAAGATATTGAAGTTCCACTGCATACCTAATTTAGCATTCTGCAAAAGAATAAAAAGGCTGGTAGCCAAGTTTAGTGATTATGAAAGAGTAGATTTTACAGTCTTTTTTTTTTTTTTTTTTTTTTTTTTTTTTTTTTTAGGGTAAGCAACAGTAAGTAATCGTACATAAACACATCATATGGCAGTTTCAACATAAGAAACTTCCTGTTTTATTTACTTATTATTTTAATAAACCAACCACTGGTACAAAACTAGTTCTGTAAACAATGTATAAATTGATTTTTTAATCAAAATATGTTTTAAAAAAATAATTAAACCAATTCTTTAATATTTTTTATTCATTTATTCTAATGAATTTTATATGCCCATTTAACAACAGAAACCACACCAGAAAGTGTTACCCATAGAAAGCATGCACTAAAATTCATGTCAATCTAAGGATAAACCTATCTAGTCAAAGCATCAAACTATAATGAAAAAAAAAAAAAATCACAATCCTAAACTAGAAAGAATATCTAATTTCGCAATGAGAGTTTAATTATTGAAAAAACACTCAAAATACTGGTGTTAAACGATAAATTAATTAAAAAACTTTGTAAAAAACACACATAAGAAGTAAAAGGAAAAAGGATACGCGTTTCGTTCAAAAATTGTTTTGAACTTCTTCAGTCCAAGCCCTTCGACGTAAAGAACACAGGGAACTGAAAAGAGAAAAACAAGCAAGATGTTGCCACAAGGGGCAAAGAAAAGTCGAACAAAACCACGGTTTTTTTTTTTTTTTTTAAATAAAAACCACGAACAGGACAGCACAATAAATATATATATATATAATTTTTTTTTTATATATTTTAATAAAAACGAAAAAGAAAGACAGTAACACACGTACATACACATTAAAGAAACAGGGGAAAAAAGGGGGGGGTAGATGAAGAAAGTGAAAAGAACCTTACAACAGCAACTTCCAAGCAGAATGAACGAAAGGAACGGAAGAACCATCGTTCACAAGACGATCTAAGTGCTGGGTAATGGAAAAACCTTCCAAAAAAATCCAGATGGGACAAAGACTGAGGAGTGCACAAAATCTTAGCCTTAGAAAACTGAAATCGATGATTGGAATTCCAACAATGTGAGGCAATAGAAGATTTGGAAAGTTCGTTCCTTTAAAAATAGTAAACTCTCTTCTAACCAACTTGATACTTTGCGACATCTTATTGCTAATACTATCTCTTCAAATAATATGCATGCCAAATCTAACCTTTCTCGTTCTCAAAAAACTGCTCTCAAAGAACTTAATTCTAACCCTAATTTACTCATTACTAAAGCTGATAAAGGCGGCCAGACTGTTTTACTTGATAAATCTTCTTATGTTGATTGTATTAATAACATGCTAACCACTGGTCCATACACTAAATTAAATTCTGATCCTACTAACAGTCACCTTTCTGAAATTAAACACACTGTGAAGTCCTCTGTAATCTTAAATGCTCAAACTAAACGTTTTGTTATTCCTTCTATTGCTAACTGTGCTCGTTTCTATGCCCTTCCTAAAATTCATAAACCTTCTCTTGCCTTTCGCCCCATTGTTTCTAACATTGGTACTGCTTCTTATAACCTTGCACGTTTCCTCTCGCATACTCTTTCACCTTTGACTGCTAGTAATACCCACACTGTTAAAAACTCTTATGATTTCGTTAACAAAGTTAAACTTCTTTCTCCTACTAATTGTAAGATGCTTTCTCTTGATGTTAAATCTTTATTCACTAATGTTCCTATCCAAGGTGCGATTGACTGTTTGGAAAAGCGTTTACGCGAGTTTCATTATTCTTCTATTGAGATTAAAGAGTTTATAGCTTTATTAAGCATTTGTATTAAACAAACTGCTTTCATTTTTAATGGCTTTTTCTACAAACAAACCGAGGGTCTTGCTATGGGTAATTCTCTCTCACCTCTCTTATGTGATATTTATATGCATTATTTTGAAGAGAAGCTCTTCAAGGTCTTTAATTTTCCGTGCTGGTTCAGATATGTTGACGATACTTTCGTTCTAGTGGATTCCAATTGTGATATTTCTAATTTACTTTTGATCGTTAATTCTGTTGATCCGTGTATCCAATTTACTCTAGAAGAGGAGTGCAACAATTCTTTACCTTTTCTGGATGTTCTTGTTTCTAGGAATCCTGACGGTTTCTCTACTTCTGTTTTCCGCAAGCCCTTTTCTATATCTTTACCTCCTCATGCCCTATCTAATCATCCTTACCAGCAAAAACTTTCTGCTTTTTACACTTATGTGTTTCGTGTTATCAAAATTTGCTCTGATTCTTCTTCTCTTAGTAATGATATTAGTTACTTAAAATCCTTAGCTGTTTCTCGTGGTTTTAGCCCCTCTATTATTGATAAAGCTGTTTCTAAATTTAATAAGCCTAATACTTCTACTAATACTATTAATTTTCACAACGAATTAATTGTACTACCTTTCTTTTCACCTTTATGCTACAAAATTTCTAAACTTCCCAAAAATTTCGGTTTCAAAGTCATTTTTAAACCTGTTAATAAACTTAAATTTTCTTCCCTTAAAGATCCTATTCCTACTGAGAACCGTTGGGGTGTTTATTATATTCCTTGTGAATCTTGTGATTTGGGCTATATTGGTCAGACCAGAAGAGCTCTCAAATTTAGGCTCGAAGAGCATGAGAGATATGTCTCTAAGCACGAACTTTCCAAATCTTCTATTGCCTCACATTATTGGAATTCCAAACATCGATTTCAGTTTTCTATAGGCTAAGATTTTGTGCACTCCTCAGTCTTTGTCCCATCTGGATTTTTTGGAAGGTTTTTCCATTACCCAGCACTTAGATCGTCTTGTGAACGATGGTTCTTCCGTTCCTTTCGTTCATTCTGCTTGGAAGTTGCTGTTGTAAGGTTCTTTTCACTTTCTTCATCTACCCCCCCTTTTTTTCCCCTGTTTCTTTAATGTGTATGTACGTGTGTTACTGTCTTTCTTTTTCGTTTTTATTAATATAAAAAAAAATTATTTATATATATATTTATTGTGCTGTCCTGTTCGTGGTTTTTATTTAAAAAAAAAACCGTGGTTTTGTTCGACTTTTCTTTGCCCCTTGTGGCAACATCTTGCTTGTTTTTCTCTTTTCAGTTCCCTGTGTTCTTTACGTCGAAGGGCTTGGACTGAAGAAGTTCAAAACAATTTTTGAACGAAATTTCTAAATTTTGATAAGTGCACTTTAATTATGGCCACTCTTTTCTTTTAAAAATTCTGTTGATTTTATATTGAGTATGTGCTAAAAACTCTCCTCAGGAAAGTTAACGCATTCGCGAATTGTAAACAAACACGTCTCCTAGGCGACGAAACTAAATAAACTGAAGTTGTTCGTAAAGGCAAAAGAAACTGATAACCACTGTCAGCACTAAACACACGCATTCCAGTTTTCTTACGAAAACTCGTGCAATGAGTTTGTTGTTTACGAATGCAGCCTAAGTCAGTGGCGGCTCGTGGGATACAGCAAGTACAGTCGGGCTGCACTTGAAATTACCAGCACATACTTTAAAATAATTTATTCTACTAATTTTCCTAAATTCAGATTAGAATTATGGAATTCCTACGGTGAATTTAAAAAGATCTCCAAAAAAAAAAAAAAAAAAAACCGTATTGTGGCCGGATCGCTCATTCAGAAAAAAAAAAAGCGCTTGAATCTTCCCGCCATGGACTTAGATTGAAAAGATCCTACAACGGCAATGGGAATCCTTCTCTGAAAACGGACCTAGATGATGGGCATGAGATGGATTGATTAGGAGATTATCTGTTGCTGCCATCTATCGGCAATAGTTGTCAAAAAATCTTTTTCCATAAATTAGGAGGCGATATATCAATTTTATTAACCCATTTATGCCTAGCGTCCCTTTTTTCGGACGGCATTTTCGCTATTAGTCGAAAATGTTATTTATTTTTCCTAGCCTTTATTCATGAGTATTGAGCCTCAACTCTACAAAATATTTTAACATTACTAAGTAGGATGTTGATATTTCGATTTTTATGCCTAATGATTTTAAAAGAAATCATCCCTTGTTCAAGAAGTTGACATCAGAAATTTATCTATTATTTCTGTTATCAGTAAAAATCGAAGAAAGTCTCAAAAATATCCAGGCACAAGTGGGTTAATTATTTATTTGTATTTCGAAATTGGGTAAAATATAATAACGCTTTTAACAATAAATAATCAAAGTTATGTATGCATATTTAAATAGTTTTTGTGGTAATCCTCAAGGTTTTTGAAGCTATTTAAACTGCATTTTTAAGATTTATAATTTTTTTTCTTTTAGTGCTTCTTTACACCTCAGCACCAACTTTTTTGTGGCATTAGGTAATATAGGAAAAATATTCTCAAAGTACTCAAGCCACCAAAAAATTAACAGCATTATACTTTTGTTACTTGTGCTATTATCATGAAATATAACAAAACAAAACTTCTCATTTTTTATAACCTCTTCTTTAAATAATATAACAGGTATAGTGAAATTATAAAAATAATTAAATAAAACTATCAACTTCTCCTAGTGTCAAAAAAAAGTTGGTGGTGAGGTGTAATGAAGCTGCACTAAAAGAAAAAAAAATATTTATTACTTTAAAAATGCAGTTTAAATAGCTACAAACACCTTGAGGATTACCACAAAATCTATTTAAATATGCATACATAACTCTGATTATTTATTTTTAAAAGCGTTATTATATTTCTTATATATATAAATAATTAATAAAGTCGATTGATCGACTCCTATTTTATGGAAAGTTCTCTTGACTATTGTTTGCAACTATTGCCGCTAGATGGCAGCACCAAATATTCTCCTCATCAATTCATCCCAACCTATGGTGAGCAAACGTCCCCATTTTCCGGGGACAGTCCCCATTTTCAGGACGTTTTTCAAATTGTCCCCAGAATGTAAAAATGGAACTGGGGACAATTTTTAATTATTGCATTGTTTTTCAATTAAATTACTGTTAATTATTGCATTAATTATAAATATCCCCAGTTTTGCTGTCAGAATCGGGACATGTCCCCGATTCTGACAGCAAAATCTGGTCACCTAACCCCAACCTTAACTGAAGCTGGGCTATTTTGATAGCATGGCGTTTGTTCTCCTTATCTGTAACTCCGTGCTTCCCGCAATAGAGCATTTGGACGGGACGTGTCTGTGACGTCACGTGAGTGACAGCTTCGCGCATCGTTCTGCGCATGCTGTTTCTTTACCTAAATGTATTATTTAGCGATCTCGGTAATCCGTAAAAACTACGTGTAATCTGACGAGGTTCATTGGGTTTACGGATTGCAAACGCTCCCCTCTGTGAAGAATGTAAACAAACTGTAGCAAGCAACAGGTGTTGGAGTTCAGATAGCTATCCATGCAAATTAAAATGTATCTTTATCCCCCGTCCCCCCCAAAAAAAATAAATAAATTCACAATCCCCATTTTATTTTAAATATTTTTTTCAGTGTGCATGAAAGAATGTACATTATTTATTTAGAATTATCCTAAAAATTTTAAAGCTGTACGCAACTACTTAAACTCTCATTGCAAAATTAGATATTCTTTCTAGTTTAGGATTGTGATATTTTTTTTCATTATAGTTTGATGCTTTGACTAGATAGGTTTATCCTTAGATTGACATGAATTTTAGTGCATGCTTTCTATGGATAACACTTTCTGGTGTGGTTTCTGTTGTTAAATGGGCATATAAAATTCATTAGAATAAATGAATAAAAAATATTAAAAAATTGGTTTGTTAATTATTTTTTTAAAACATATTTTGATTAGAAATCAATTTATACATTGTTTACAGAACTAGTCTTGTACCAGTCGTTGGTTTATTAAAAAAACAAATGAGTAAAACAGGAAGTTTCTTATGTTGAAACTGCCATATGATGTATTTATGTATGATTACTTATTGTTGCTTACCCTTAAAAAAAAAAAAAGTCTAGAATCCACTCTTTCATAATCAGTAAACTTGATACCAGCCTTTTTATTCTTTTGCAGTATTCTAAATTAGGTATGCAGTGGAACTTCAATTTCACCTTGTTGTCTTGATTTTTTCTGTTGTTTCTTAAACTTCATGAAATCAAGGTACTACTGTTCTTGTTCTTGTGTCCATAGACAGATGATTAAATGGTTACACTGTACTTCGTTAAAATAAATCCATATTCTTTCACCTAAATCTATTTCCACTCTTCTGCGTTGAACTAATATTAGGATTAGAAATTATTCTGAAGATTCTTAGATTTTTTCGGTACTTGCGTATTATAATATTAGTTCAACGCACCATTATATAACCATTAATAATTTCATGCATTCAGCATTTAACTTGGCGAAAAATCACTCCTCTTGTTTGACCGCCGGGATAATACGCAAGTACTAATTTTTCTTGATGAATACTGTTTTTATCTGCTGCTTACATTCAAGAACCTAAATCATTTTATGCAGCCAAATATCGTCAAACTTGATACTTTTTTTTTTCAATTTTTTTGTAAACTAGGAGCCAAGGCCCCCAGACTCGCTACGCTCGCTTTTCGTATGAGGCATTCGGCCCCTAATAAGGCTTATTCGTAAAAAAGACATAATTTCAACAGACAAAACCCGATGATTGGATCAGATAGAATGTTACTGAGCTACACATTGCTTGGTTCTTGCATGTTCATTGGTACATAAAAGTTTAAACTTCACACTACAGTAGACCCCCTCCCCCTTATAACACGGAAGATATTTTGTTATGGGAATCCGTGTTGTACGGGTCCTGAGCTATACTCCACCTGGATTGCGGACTCCGCTTATAATCGCTGGAAAAATTATTTGCACTCCTCAGAAACACAATGATATTTAGTGTTGCCATTCAAAAGTTATATTAATTAGGAGCTAAAGCTTAATAAAATCAGAACATCTGTTTCAGCTGTATTCTTAATAATGTAAAACCTATTGGACACCTTGCGAATTTGCCACCCATGGCGATTTTTCATTATTTGGCGACTTGCGTACATGTAAAGTTCATAAAAGCTACAGAACAGATAGGATAGCTCGCCACCAAAGGCGACTTTTCATTATTTGGCAATTTACACATGCTCACAACCTATAATTACTGTTCATTTAAGGTTACCGGAAAACCGTTATCTATATTTTCATTCATATAAGCGTTTGCAGATTGGCGTACTTAGCACCACGAATTATACCATCTCGTCGCTCTAGCAAATATCCAAAGTGTACTGTAACTGCTATAATGGCATAGTTAACGCCGCCAAATATTTCTACTGGTAGCAAATAATCCAGCTGGACGAGAACCGGCTTTAAAATAATCTGCATTTTAATTATTTTTCATTTTCAAGATATTAGTTATTCTGTTTTGGAAAAACGAAAAATCCCTAATTCTAAACTCCTGTTGTCTAAGCGAACTTACTATTTGAAAATTGTCAACTTTGTGTAACACATTTTGAGTTACTTATTTCATATTATTGTAACCTATTTATAGAAAAAAACAGGTGATACCTATTCTACAGCTTACGAAATATTGTAACAATAGATTAAAGCTGTTGTGAACTAATAGTATTTAAATATATGTAAAAAAATAGATGATAAGCATATTCTGTAGCTTACGAAATATTGTAACAATTGATTAAAGCTGTCGTGAACTAAGAGTATTTAAATATATGTAAAATTATTGTGGCGTACTTTTATGTCACATTTTTGGGACACGTTTTTCATACAATTTTCAATAAAGGGGGTGAGAGATAAAATGACGTAGTCATTAATAGGTGGAGAAAAGCTGCACAGAAAAATGCACAATTCCAACTGAATGAAAATTTCAAAACCTTATTCTCAGGTGTATTCAGCAGACGATAAATTGCGCCAAGCATTAGAATAATCTTCTCAAAATGGCACAAAACCGTTTAATTTTTCGCCAAATTAAAAAGTTCCACATTTTAGTCTCAGAAAATTTCTAAATAATATGTTTCTTTTGAGTATAAAACATTTCATTCCTCCTCTGATTTCCCATGCACACGATATTTTAATTTAAAAACAGCCTTACAAATAATCTAAACAAAAAAAAATCGTTATTATTTTATTTTTAGTTAAAGAGTCTGAATCATTTAATAAACTTGCCGAATGTGGCAACCTAGATAAGCTTAAACGTCGCTTTTCCACTGTGGGGTTACAATCAGGCCCGGCCTTAGAAATTTGGCGGCCCTAGGCAAAGTCAAAGTAGGCGGCCCTGGTCAAAATCAAGATAGGCGGCCCTGTACACATTTTCAAACATTAATGCCTCCATACACACATACGTACATATACATAAATGCATTGATACATGTATAATAGGTTCACTCATTGTGAAAAAATAATCACACACAGTTTGGAAACCTCTGATTTATACAATAATTTTTTTTTTGCTTATTTGTTTAATTTATCTTGGTTAGGACCAATATAAAATACGATTGTTAAGCTTTAGTTTAATAAACCAGTTCTTGATTCCTTTAGGACAGATTAAAATAATGCAAACAAAACATAATTTAAAAAATATGAATAGAAATTATTAAATTTTAATAGTAAAAAAGAAGTATACATTTCTAAAAATAGCTAATTTACAGTTGATCGTGAATTGGCAAAAATGATTATTTGCTAGTTTGTTTTTAGGGTTTATATCAGTCAATCGTGTTAGTGTAATGGATTAGTGTAATATCAGTCAATGGAAGAATCTTCTGCTGGTTGGTGAAGACTCATTCCCAGAAATAATTTGAACTATTGGCTTTTATATTTACTCAGCTGAAGAATCAAAAACGAAATAAGGCATTAAATCTTCTTCAGAAGATTGTTTAGTGCAGGGATGGGCAAACTACGGCCCGCTGGAAGGTTCTATCCGGCCCGCGGATAGAATTTTAATTTGTCAGTCAGCCGGAAATTAAAAGAAAATATATATTTATATATTATGTATCCATATTACGAATTATGAAGATGGCTTGAAAAAACTGCATTTTGAGTTCGAACGCATATTTCAAGATTTCAATGCCATTCAAACAGAACTGGATATTTTTACCATGCCTTTCAATGTAAACTATGAAGCAGTGAAGTCAGATTTGCAGCTTGAATTAATTGAATTGCAATCTAACAATCCTCTCAAGCAGTTGTTTCTAAATATGCCAGAGTTTTACAAATCATTATCGAAAGTAAGTTTCCCAAATTTAATATCTCACGCCCAGAAAATCAGTGCTACGTTTGCTTCATCTCAGAGCCTTATTATCGCATGGGCAAATCGGGACTTTGCCCAGGGCCCCCGGCTCAAAAGGGCCCCCAATATCAATTGTTGCTCTGAAATATTCTTTTTTATGTATCATAATTTCATGAAAAATAATACAAATTTCATAGATGAGGGCCCCTAAATTCATGAATGCCCGGGGCCCCTGCTGGTCATAATCAGGCTCTGCTTCATCTTATATATGTGAACAAGTGCTTTCAACTATGAACCTTAGAGAGAATTCTTTCAGAAGTAGACTGACAGATGAGCGTTTAGCCTCGCTCCTTAGAATCAGTGCATCTCACTTCGAACCTCACTATAAGGAACTTTTAAAAATGAAATCGCAATTTCATTCATCTCATTAACATATTTAAATTGTAATACTTGTATATTGTTTTATTTATCTTGGCCCGCCAAACATTTTTTTTCTATTTTTGGCACGCGACCGAAAAAGTTTGCCCATCTCTGGTTTAGTGGCATATTTTATAACGGGATTTTTCGGGTCTTTTTATTTGCAAATTCATCAATTAACTCAGAGTAATTGAGTGAACGCACAATGTCATTTTCAATTGATATTAGAGACAATCCAATTAATCTTTCTTGAGACATAGTTGATCTTAAGTAAGTTTTAATGAGCTTTAGTTTTGAAAAGCTGCGTTCAGCAGATGCAACAGTCATAGGCATTGTTAATACAATTCTCAGTATGATGCATAAATTCGGTAAAACTTCATCCAATCCTGTTTCAAGTAAATATTTTAAAGTACTTGCAGGAGACATATTATCTGCTGCGATGTTTCAGGCAGCGGAAGGGGTTGTCACCCCACATTCCATCACCGCTTTCAAAAGGTCAGAAAACTTTCTTTAAACAATTAGCGTATCATTAACAACTTTTTGAACAGGCGTTATCTATTTTGAGTATCTGTATTGCAGATGTACCGACAAAGAAACCCCGATTAGAAAAATTGTGAAGGATGCAAATTATTTCGAGATCGTTAAAGAAGTTTCTTTCAAGAATCAGTCATTAGCGGCCCTAGTCAAAAACTGGGAACGGTTAAAAAAAAAAAAAAAAAAAAAAAAAAAAAAAAAAAAAAAAAAAAACATGCATTTAGATTTTTATTGAAAATTATTTAATTGGCGGTCCCCTTTAATGGGCGGCCCTAGGCGGTCGCCAAGGTTCGCGTAATGGTATGGTAAAGCCGGCCCTGGCTACAATTACGAAATGGCAGAAAGCAAAAATTAGCCTTTTGCGATACGTTTTTTATCGATATCTTCTAAAATAATTCGAATTTTGAAAAAATCGCTTCGAGGTGTCTCGGGACCTGTCATGGAAAATTTCCAGTGATGTGCATTCCGATCAAGCAACCCTAGCAGTGCTTGGGCAACTGAAAATAAGGCTATTATTGTTTTTAAATTTTGCTTTCTATCACAAATTGAAAGAAAATACCATCTACCTTACTTATTTTTTAAAAAAAATTATACGTATATTCATACTTTCTTAACACAAAGATAAATGTCAAGTGGATAAACAAGTATATTTTCTTTCTGACTTCATTTCTCTGCCGTGAGATCAACCCATCTGCAATGTCTGCTGAAGGGGTGTTGCTATAGAAACATGACCTCATCAGAGAATTAGCCAATCAGAAACGACACTCCAAAACCCATATTCTGTCTTACTGTGCCAAGCAGTGTGTATTCTGCAAAGAATATAAATATCTGTATGGGCCACGGACTAAGAGGGTACAGGACAACCATCCAAGCATTGTGAAAGAACTAAATGAAATTTGCCTAATAGGTGGCGCTGGGAGTCGTACCCATTAATTTTTGGCGCATGCGTAGTGTGCTAGTAGCTAAAACGTAAACAAATATCAACGGAAGCACCCCGCGGGAGATGCTTACGCCGTGTGTCGTCAGAGGGCGCCCATGCCGTTAATTATTAAAAGGGGGTCGCATATTTTTCTTTCAGAGGCTGACGCAGTTTCGCCCGTCTACCGCTTCCCGATGATCGTCCTAAAGCCTCTTAGTCCGTGGTATGGGCCGAAACCAAATTGTGAGGTGAGCTGCATTGTGCTTTTTCAATTGCTTTTACGATTTCACTGATTCAAGACGATTTCAAGGACGGCTCCCACGAGGGGGCCATGGAGGCTATGGCCCCCTCCGAAATTCTGTTTTATAACGTTAGATTCGCATACTTCACGATTTTACACGCTGAATTTGCATTTTGAACAATTTATATACCTAAGTAAAATGTTCAATACCCCCTCTCAGAATTCAGTCTGAACCCGCGCTTGGACGATTTCATATCCTTTTTTAAAATTATGCAAATTTAGAGCTTTGTACTATTTTAGAAAACATGACTGATTTTACAAATAATGATGTTATAGCCGATTTTTTCGTCGGAAAACTTTTTGAAAAGAAAATTGTGATTGTTAAAGGAAGCCCAATGCCTGCACTGCCAAATTTAAAGCAACAGAAAGCATTACACGACACTTTAAAAGGTTTATTATGAAAGATGTAAATGGCTTGCAGGAAGTGCTATCTTTAACGAATAATTTGTTGGAATTGTCCACTATTTAGCTGTGAAAAAAGGTCATCTTGGATAACTGATTACAACAAGCAACTGATTACAAGGCAATATGGAATCATGATGTTGCTCATACTCCTGTTTCCACTACAATGGCAACTTTTGGAACTATTGGTATTGAGACTGAATTGAGTGTTCAATATACTGAGAATTAAAAACTGTGCACGTAATGGAACTGGACAAAACAGACTTTCAAACCTCGAAATTATATCAATTGAAAGTGATTAGTTAATTAGCTTAAAAGAAGAAAATATATTTTTCGATTCTGTAATCAATCAGTTTGCTTTTGGTGAAAAAAGAATGAAATTTGCTTCAAATAAAATTAAATATTTGAACTTTAAAAAAAAAAAAAAAAGGTTTCTTTTCATTGCTGTGTGCCTTTAAGGAGCAGACATTAATATCTTGCTTAAATTGGGATATTGTTGTTGTGGTGGGAATATTGCTTAGAAGAAAATGTTAATCGGACTGTGTGCGTGTGTCCGTCTTAGTTTTAGATTTTCTCTCTCTCTCTGCAGTGGCGTAGACTAGGGAGGGGGTTAGGGGGCCATAACCCTCCCATGAAAAATTTTTTGCCTTACAAAATGTATATTTTTCACTCCCTTATCCCACGCACGTATACATATATATGAGTTGCAGTAGTCGTAACACCCCCCCCCCCCCCGTGGCGTAGCCAGAAATTTTTTATGGCACTGCTTGGGTGAGCTGTTGAGCCACCGCACGTCCCTGAAATTTTCCGTACAAAATTTGGCAGGTCTACGATCACCCGTCTGCGAGCTAAGCGAGACACATTCAAACAAACTAACTAACAGTTTACACATTGTGTTATTAATATTGAAGAAAGATAGTTTTTATTTTGGCGTAAAATGGGCGTAATTCTAACTCATGTTTGTAAATTTCACACTATTCTAGATACTTGGAAACGCTTTGTTCAAAGGAATGAATGATTTTATGCCAAATCTGGCAACCATTATGTTCATTTTTTCAGTTTTTTATTAATATCTTCTAAAATAATTCGATTTTCGAAATTTAAGTCAGCTTAGCAGGTTCCTCGGAATTTTTCGAATCTGTGGGCACCTTAGTCGAAACTCAAATCCCCACGGTTTAGGAGGAGATAGGGAAACAAGCTTTTGACAGCGCCAGCGACAGCGGCCTTTACTTTTTTTTAAAATAGAGAGATAACTTAAGTAATTTAAATAGTCTGACTGACATCTCCAATTTTTTAATATCTATCACTTGCTTGCACATAGTCTGGTTACTGTATAAATTATGTGAATACATATTTTCAAGTAACATTGTAATTTACGATAGCGTTGAAAAAAAATTCTCTTGCAAACATACAATCATTATGGAAGAACGTAACTGCAAAAATTTATATACAACTCTTTTTATTATGATTCTTTGTTTGTTTTTTTATTTCACATCATTCAACTAATAAATCTGATACGGACACCACATGACTTCCTTGTACCTCTATTAAATCAGAAATATTTTCGGTGCACTTCATCTAAACTTATTTCGTTTGAAAGAGATAAAATACTGCAATTCTAAAGTTTACCGCCAAGCTGAGTTCAATTTTAAAGATTTGTTTCACTTAATTGGGCAATATTTTGACAAAAGCCAACAAGCTTGAGATAGTTAGCTAGTGAGATATCAGTCACAGCTGAAATAGTTATTCATCACAGATTTTTAATGAAACGAACATATCTATAACCCTTAATGTATTTTAAATCTTTTGGGTGACCCTGTAAATAAATTACTCAGTCGACAGCAATCAAATGCACAGTTACATGTTACAATAGCAGGGCTGGGGAGTAGCGCGCTACAAGTAGCGAAACTACAGTAGTCGCTACATTTTTTTATAGTTTGTAGTGTAGCGCGATACTTTTTTTAAAAAGTAGTGTAGTGTGTAGCGCGCTACAAAAAATCAGTAGTTTGTAGCGCGTTTTGCAAGCTACTTTTTTAGCTACTTTTGTTTTGCCGCGCCATCACTTCCGGCGATTGATCACGTGGTGCAATTGCTCTTTTTTCTGACTATAAGCTTAGCACTGGAACTGGAACGGATGCTTCAAAGAACACACAATTCCTCCCCCGCCCCTCCCCATGAGGGGAGATGGGGGGGGGGGACTCGCTAATTGCGAGGACCGACTATATATCATGTCCGATTTGAAGGGATAGCGCCTAACAGGAAGTTCTCTGAATACTGGACACTAAATGATTGTCAATCCTGATACTGGCAAGTGGACACTACACTGTATTTATGGGTGCAATAAAAAAAAGACCAAAGAAAATTAATTATGTTACAAAAGCATACAATATACAGATATGTGAAATTCCTTTTCGAAAGCAAAAGATACTCATTTTTATGCACAGAAATAGATATTTTAAAAATTCAAATCTTATATGTATTCTAACTTTCAAAAACGTCAATTTTTATGGTCTGAACTTGATTCATCTGGGGAGTGCAGTGCACATGCCCCCTCTGGATCCGCCAGTGGGCCTTGCCTTAATATGAAGTTAAATGCTGCTACTTTTTCTTTTACACTCTCAGTCAGACTAGACATCAATGCAAATGCAAGCTGTTCTAATTCTGATTTTTCTCTGACGTTCTCAGATTATCACACGGGTAGGGGGGGGGGTAAGACCCCGGGTCCCCAAATATCCCAATAATATAGATTAAAACTTCATATATACTGAAATAATAATAATAATAAAAATAAAAATAAAACAATTTCCTCTGTAACAGTTATTGTTGTACATCACTAGATCAACTAGGAGACATTTTTTTGGATGGAGAACACGATTTGATCAAATTACAGTAAATTGAAATGCCATTTGTTACCCCGAGTACCAGTGCCTTGTGTTTTATGTTTTAAGGAAGAAAGAAAATTACAAATTTTTTGTCGGTCCAGGAAAATTTTCTAGCTCGCTAAACTTGAACCATCTTAGACAGTGCCGGATTTAAAGCCCTGGGGCAACAAAGGAGTGGTGGCCCCTAATTATTTTTCAAACAAGTTAAGAATTTTTTCGAAGACAAGTGTGGCGAAGTGGGTTTGCCGTTTAACTCATAGCCTAGAGGTTCAAGGTTCGATTTCCGAGTTCGATATTCGTTAGGAAATTTTATGTAAAGATGTCTATTATGCAGGCCCGTGCTGGCTCGGGAGGACAGGGAGACGTTTCCCCCTGCGCCCTCTCTTTCGTTGGCTTAAGGCGCCCTTTGCGCCTTAAGCCAACGAAAGAAATTGCGAAAGAATTGCATTTTCGTGTACAAGAAATTAACGTTGAAGAATTGTTTTAAACTAAAATGTTTTTTCCCCTCGAATGCAAGGGCTGATTAAAGGGGGTGGGGCGGAGAGGCCGACTGCCCCCCCTCCCCCGTGTGAAAAGAAATTAATGTAAAAGATCCTATTTTACTACCATAAAATGGATGCATATGTCAATCTTCTAACTAACCAGCCCCCTCCCCCGACAAAATTGTATTAATATACCACTGCTCGAGTGTTCTAGTTTTTAAAATACAAAATAGATTTACTACACTATTACGAAGAAGAATGAAATGTACAAAAAGTTTAACATTTTAAATATCTATTAACTGTAATATTTCCTTTACTCGATTTCCACCAGGATGAACAGAGGGGTAGCTAGGGCTTTCTGCGCCCGGGGACAACATGAGATTTTGCTCCCCCTTCTATTTGTCAAAATGCAGTTAGGTCAGCTTTTATGTACAATTTCGCGCCCCTTGTGTGCTGCGCCCAGGGACAAATGCCCCACCTTGCTCCCCTCTGGCTACGCCACTGTGGATGAAGGACTAACAGTCTGATTTCTGAATGGCATCGACCCTCAATCTGCTTATAAGTTAGTGGATTTTTTTGTTTGTCAATGGTAAAATACGATGTCTAAAAGTATTCGCGACATTTCAGATTGATAGAGTAATTTTCTTTGTTTTTCACAAAGTCGTAGCTAGGTGTCATGAGGGCCCAGTGACGTATAATTGCAATTTTGTATGTGTGGGGGGAAAAAGGGGAGGTTAGTTGGAAGATTCACACACACATCCATTTTATGAAAGTAAAATAGGATATTTTACATTGTTTTTTCTCGGGAGAGGCAATTTCCCCTCTACCCCCTTTAATCCTTCCTTGTGAGGGTTATTTTCAAGATTTGAATTTTGTACCTCTAAGACTCCTTCTTACTTACTTGCAGGAAAAGACTACCAAGTGCGCCTTTCTGAGGCTTGCACCGATCCATAGAAAAACCCTGGCACCTGCCAACCTGGTCAGCTCCTACGGCACTGATTTTGCAAATTAATATTATGAAAGGTCTCCCTCGCCCCCTCCAAATAAAATAAAATAAAATGGAAATGTCATTTTCCCAGAAACTTGAAAGCAATGGCGTTGCTAGGGGGGGGGGTGCACCAGTTGCTCCCCTTAAATCTTTGATTCGCTGATTGGCGCAGCGCATACAACGCAAACCTTTTTTTTTTTTTTTCACCCCTGTACCTAATTAAGCCTTATAAATTTTTAACCTTCAAAAAAGAAGTAGTGTTCTTTTCTAAAGACAACAACTTTGCCAGTCGAGCTCTTTAACAAAAAAAGAAAGAAAATCCTTTTTAGTAATATTATCATTTAACAAACTTTAGAAGTTTAGTAATTTTTTCAAAGTAATTTTAACGACGTGTAACGAAACACAAACACACTTATTTTATCCCAGACTCTCATAATTTTACACTCCTTTCGCGTTTCAATATAATAAGGTCATAGCGTCAAGCAGAGAAAACATATGTTCCCTGAAAAACCATGCTCAATAACAAGATTTCTAAGCACCCGTTTTTCTCTTCAACATTTCGCGCGCGCTTTCAGGCAACAAAACCAGATTGTCTCTATCCATCTGTGTCGGATCGCAGATAATTAGGTCGGGTCTGCCCTGGGTGTCCGGTATCTGTAAACGCCCCCACCACCACCACCGATCCATAGAAATATAAATCTGTATGGCGCGAATTATTCGGATGTACGTGTACAAGTGTTCAGAAAAAAGAAAGAAAAAATTCCAACTCCCAC
This sequence comes from Cheiracanthium punctorium, assembly GCA_038373885.1. Taxonomy (NCBI): domain Eukaryota; kingdom Metazoa; phylum Arthropoda; class Arachnida; order Araneae; family Cheiracanthiidae; genus Cheiracanthium; species Cheiracanthium punctorium. The sequence continues at coordinate 56,625 of JAWZYV010015053.1, read as the reverse complement.
TAAATACTTGAACTTTAGTATGGTAGTAAAAAAGGGGGAAGGGTGGTGGTCTACTGTGGGTCTTCTCCATAAACAAAAATACATCGCTTTAGCTCGAGGACTTACTGATAAGGAAGGACAGGACTTGCAGGGGGTACAGTCAGAAGGCACATGCTATTTCCTATTATAACTTCCTGGTTTACACCAGTCCACAAAATTACTGAGAAAGCAATAAAAAGGGGAAAAAAAACAAAAAAAAAAACCTTCCAAGAACACCCCTCGAATCTACAATGAATTCTTCGTTTTTGTTGGTTTATCCAGTTAATTTCTAAATCTGTGTTAAACTGTGAACTGCACACTCGTTTTCATTTATTATTGTCTTTTCTTTAGGAGTTACGTCTTTTTAAGTTTCATTTTAACTAGATTAGGGGGACTTGTAAATATACAATTTTGTGAACTGTGTATACGTTTCTATGTATGTAAAATTTTATGTTTAAATTTTATTCATGGTATCTAATTACCAAAGAGGGTTAATAATACAAGACCTAATCAAAGAACCCAAGGTATGTTTTACTTTTATTTTCTTTCTCTTACTTAGATGTAATATAAAGCAATAAATAGTTGAATATGTATGTGCATTACAAAAATTAATTTTATGCGTGATTTTTTTTTCCACGAATCGTGATGAAACCAAAAGTTTATTTTTGTAAAAGTTACAATATTGTATAATCTCGAAGAAAATAGAAACAAATAAGAATGCCAATTTTCTTTTAAAATGATAATCCGCCGCTCTTGGGAAACATGTCATATTCTGTTCTCATTCAGAATTTTAAACTTTATTGTTCTAAAGTTAAAAGAAATGTTTCAAAATAGCTCCTTATTAATAATTGCTTTCCATTTTCGAAGGGGGCCCTCCGCCCTCCTCAAATACTCCCCTGGTAGTTGTTTATTAGAGCAATAGTTTTTATAATTAAGATATCAATAGTTTTCTCTAATTAGGATATAAATATTCTTAAATATTAATGTAAAGCAAACTGAATCTGTTAGCAAAATTTGTCTCCTAAAAGTAGCGAAAGTAGCGACTGCATTTCAAAAATAGTGTAGCTAACTACATTTGTCAAAAAGTAGTTGTAGTTGTAGTTAACTACATTTTTCGAAAAGTAGCTGTAGTTGTAGCGCGCTACAAAAAAAAAGTAGTTTTTCCCACCACTGTACAATAGTTCTAAACACAAAATTTTAACATTCTATGGTTAAAATGGTGGTTTTAGAGGATGGTGGATTCCTATGGTGGTTTTAGTCATGCAAAATGCGTAATTATTTTTGGCGTTAAATTGGCGATATTTGACAAAACTTGACAAGGTGGATGACAAATAGTGAGATTTTGTGCATGGACCAAACAATGACTGACTACAGACATAATATGTTGAAGATGTCCAGACATTAATGTATTGAAATTCTGGTAATTGCATATTATCCCGGTAGACATACCCACCAAATTATTTTTTTGGAAAATGTGCTGGCAAACTGTTGCCAGTTGTATTCAGATCGATCATGATTTCAAGCAACCTGCATTTATCTAAGCGAAAAATCGCTCGTCTTGGCAGACCACTAGGATAACATGCAAGTACCAAAATTCTTTTGGTTGGTCCAGTAAACTCTCCAGTAGATTGGAATCAAAAATCTAGGTGTACAACTAGATGTTACAAAATCTTATATATAAAATCTCAGCAATCTACGACTAATAGTTTTTGAGATATGCGAATGAAATATATACATATATACACCAAAAGTTGCCAAGTTTGGCGACTTTTGACGCAGTTTTTGAGGGAGGTGGCTGATCGTCACCGGACCATTATCTAAACATATGGTAAGATGTTATTCTGCTTGAAATGGATGAATGTCTCTAAAACTGCCATTGACTGTAATTTGTTGGAATTTTTTTGAGTGCTGCAGTAGAATTGTAAATAATAAAGATACCATTTTTGATGCAAGATTCATTTTGTAATCCTTAACAACATAATCACTTTTGATTCACTTGAAATGACTTAATATCTCTAAATTGCACTTTAAGGAATTTCTGCCCATACAGAAAAATGTATGGATGTAGATGTTACACAATCCTAAATATAAAATTTCAACATTGTACGACTCATACTCTTTGAGATATGCAAGTTACATACATACAGTACAGATCGCCAGGGAGAAACACTTGATCAAAATGTAGTCAAGCTGTCAGTCATAATGGTTGTATACATGAAATTTATCTAGGGAACATACATGCATGCGTACAATGAGATGTCTCGCAAAAACTCTCAAGTAAATTTAGAGGTAGTCAAAATCTGGATACCCAATTTTTTTGCGATCACATATTTCTTTGTACATTATACAAGGAAATAAAATATTAGTGTTTGTAAATTGTATAGACACACACAGACACGCATAGTGCCCCAAAAAGTGATAACATGCTTTAATTTTTTATCTATTAAAGATAATTAGGCAATATAAATTGAAAAAATGTTTTTAAAAAAAATTAGAATCTGAAATTCTTCCAGATTTTATTTATGCACTCGGGTATATAAAATCTGGATAAATTTCATTTCTCTTAATCTGTTCAATCAATTCTGCCATATAGAGGATAATGATAACTGTAAGTGCTCATATAGACTCCTGTTCGCATACTTTTGTTGCTGAAAATTGCATCAATTGTAGTTTAGCCCCTAGTGGTGAAATGTTTTGGATTAGTGCGCATTGGAAAATCTAAAGTATCCATTTCAGTTATAAAATTTGATCCTTGAACGGAATTCAATTCTATGTTAAAAGTACCTACTAATACAGTATTACAATCATCCGAAAAACACTAAAAGTTAGTACAGCAAGTGCCAAGAATATTGAAAATTTGCCATGAACCAAGAAACTTGAAAAGTGTCTACTTGCTACGCGAAACTTACCATGCCGTGCTTGAAAGAAATAGCACCCAAGTGCTGATAAGGTAAAAGAAAAGATTATGTTAAGAAAAAATTCCTCTTGTTAATTTTCACAGAGTTACACTTTTTAAAATTTGCTTAGAACTACCTTACAAAAAAATTCCTAGAAAATAAAATGTACCCCATGCACAAATGAGGTGATGTACAAAATTTCAGCCTTTCATCATATAACGTCTTAAGAGATATCTATAAACAAAGATGACTGGGGTCTATACTTGAATTTGAATGTAAAATATTCTTTCATAATATCTGTATGACCCTTAAAATGTGATTGTGATTTTTTCCTTTCAAGAGCTACTGAAAAGTGGTTTAAGTCAGTACGTATTATCTTCATACCTTTGACACTTTTCAGGATATAATTATCAAATTTTGTCCATCACCTCATCAGAATATGGAGCACATTTTACTGATTGGAGATATTTTTGTATGCGGGTTATATACAAAAAGTGTAACTTTTTGGAAATTAATGAAAGAAATTTTTCAATGAGAAAACATTTAATTGCTCCAGGGCTAGCAGCAATTTCTGGCAAAAAAAGGTGCCGGAGCCTTAATATTCTTATGTTAATACTCAGTAGCGAACTGCAAACCCCTGTAATATGGGGTTGGTAGCACATTTAATTAAAATAACAATAATTTAAAGATTTTCCCATATAATAATTATTTCACAGAACAGTGATATAAAATTAAATAGTCGGAAATTAGCAGGAAGAAATATAAACATTATACAGAAAACACCCAAATTCTGGTGGTCTCAGGACTCTCAAATCTGGTCGAGGTGAAGCGAATATGATTTGTCGTGTCTGCTAAAATCAGTTTGTGCTTGAAAAGGGGAAAATTTATGAATTAATGTATACTAGTGTTGGGCTTCGGAGCAAAGTATTCATGAGCTTTGCCTAATATGTAAAAATTCACCCAGAAAAAAGAAATACAGGGTCAGAGTTCCAGCTTTTGATTTCTGTTCTGATTCTAACTTGAAACAAAATTCAAAAATGTAATTGTAGAATTGTTTAGTACAGTTTTATGAGCTAACATTGCGAAACATGTTTTCCATCTTATAATAAAAAGGCAGAAGCTTTATGGAATTATAAATTTACATTTTGCACTCATGTTTACTGTCAATTTAAATAATTATGCAACTAAGTAAAGAACACATTAATTGGTCTACGTCTTTAATTTAGTTGATTTATTGGATTATTTTTTTAATTCATATTCATACGTATTAGATTAATTACATGTACAAATATGTTATGCGATGCATATGTTACACTTCTTTATTAATGGGATAACTGGTCTTATTTTACAGGCATTTACATATTTAAAAGAACACTATGATAAATAATAACAAGCAGTACATTTATTTTTTATAAAAGAAAAAAAAACAATCTGAATATATCGTAATAGGAATTTAAATAAACACTTTTTTAATATAAATATTAATGGAATTTGATGTTTTCTAGGGCATACAGAATATCCGATGAATTATAATTCAAAAACAAAACTTTATTCTTGCATAAATTTCACAACGTAAGAAAATTTCGCATGCACAACAATGATATTTGTAAACAAACAGTAATCCGAATGACCTGCCGAATCTTAAAATAAACGTTGTGTTTATTCCCGTACATAATGTTGTCTTTCCGAACGCAGTACCAGCGGAAAAAGTCGCTTGAAATATCATTAAAATATTATATGTTAAGCTTTTTAAAATATTAAACGCCACCTGGGACACAAAAGTCGAAGGTCTGATTAACAAATTCCATCCATTACAATCATCCAAAAAATTAAATTTAATACTTTTTTTGAATGTTGAAAATCGGGTTTTTCCCATTGAAATACATTACGAGAACCCCAAGCTGTCACGCAAGACGGCGACCGATCGCAGAGAGGAGGGGTTCGTCGAAATGCTCTATAGAGCATTTCGACGAACCCCTCCTCTCTGCGATCGGTCGCCGTCTTGCCTGACAGCTTGGGGTTCTCGTAATGTATTTCAATGGGAAAAACCCGATTTTCAACATTCAAAAAAAGTATTAAATTTAATTTTTTGGATGATTGTAATGGATGGAATTTGTTAATCAGACCTTCGACTTTTGTGTCCCAGGTGGCGTTTAATATTTTAAAAAGCTTAACATATAATATTTTAATGATATTTCAAGCGACTTTTTCCGCTGGTACTGCGTTCGGAAAGACAACATTATGTACGGGAATAAACACAATGTTTATTTTAAGATTCGGCAGGTCATTCGGATTACTGTTTGTTTACAAATATCATTGTTGTGCATGCGAAATTTTCTTACGTTGTGAGATTTATGCAATAATAAAGTTTTGTTTTTGAATTATAATTCATCGGATATTCTGTATGCCCTAGAAAACATCAAATTCCATTAATATTTATATTAAAGAAGTGTTTATTTAAATTTCTATTACGATATATTCAGATTGTTTTTTTTTCTTTTATAAAAAATAAATGTACTGCTTGTTATTATTTATCATAGTGTTCTTTTAAATATGTAAATGCCTGTAAAATAAGACCAGTTATCCCATTAATAAAGAAGTGTAACATATGCATCGCATAACATATTTGTACATGTAATTAATCTAATACGTATGAATATGAATTAAAAAAATAATCCAATAAATCAACTAAATTAAAGACGTAGACCAATTAATGTGTTCTTTACTTAGTTGCATAATTATTTAAATTGACAGTAAACATGAGTGCAAAATGTAAATTTATAATTCCATAAAGCTTCTGCCTTTTTATTATAAGATGGAAAACATGTTTCGCAATGTTAGCTCATAAAACTGTACTAAACAATTCTACAATTACATTTTTGAATTTTGTTTCAAGTTAGAATCAGAACAGAAATCAAAAGCTGGAACTCTGACCCTGTATTTCTTTTTTCTGGGTGAATTTTTACATATTAGGCAAAGCTCATGAATACTTTGCTCCGAAGCCCAACACTAGTATACATTAATTCATAAATTTTCCCCTTTTCAAGCACAAACTGATTTTAGCAGACACGACAAATCATATTCGCTTCACCTCGACCAGATTTGAGAGTCCTGAGACCACCAGAATTTGGGTGTTTTCTGTATAATGTTTATATTTCTTCCTGCTAATTTCCGACTATTTAATTTTATATCACTGTTCTGTGAAATAATTATTATATGGGAAAATCTTTAAATTATTGTTATTTTAATTAAATGTGCTACCAACCCCATATTACAGGGGTTTGCAGTTCGCTACTGAGTATTAACATAAGAATATTAAGGCTCCGGCACCTTTTTTTGCCAGAAATTGCTGCTAGCCCTGGAGCAATTAAATGTTTTCTCATTGAAAAATTTCTTTCATTAATTTCCAAAAAGATACACTTTTTGTATATAACCCGCATACAAAAATATCTCCAATCGGTAAAATGTGCTCCATATTCTGATGAGGTGATGGACAAAATTTGATAATTATATCCTGAAAAGTGTCAAAGGTATGAAGATAATAAGTACTGACTTAAACTAATTTTCAGTAGCTCTTGAAAGGAAAAAAATCACAATCACATTTTAAGGGTCATACAGATATTATGAAAGAATATTTTACATTCAAATTCAAGTATAGACCCCAGTCACCTTTGTTTATAGATATCCCTTAAGACGTTATATGATGAAAGGCTGAAATTTTGTACATCACCTCATTTGTGCATGGGGTACATTTTATTTTCTAGGAATTTTTTTGTAAGGTAGTTCTAAGAAATTTTAAAAAGTGTAACTCTGTGAAAATTAACAAGAGGCATTTTCTCTTAACATAGTCTTTTTTTTAACCTTATTTTAAACATTTATTCAATTCACACTGCCTAATTATCTTTAATAGATAAAGAATTAAAGCATGTTATCACTTTCTAGGGGCACTGTACGTGTGTGTGTGTCTATACAATTTATAAACACTAATATTTTTACTTCCTTGTATGACGTACAAAGAAATAATGTGATCGCAAAAAGAATTCGGTATCCAGATTTTGACTACCTCTAAATTTACTGAGTTTTTGCTTGACATCTCATTGTACACATGTATGTATGTTCATATAAATTCATGTACAAGCATTCTGACTGACAGCTAGACCATTTTGATCAGTGTTTCCTGGCGCCTGTACGCAGTAGCGGATTCAGGGGAGGGACTTGGGGGCTTCACCCCCCCCCCCAAAAGAGATTGCTAGAGAGTAACATTCTGCTTCATTATGCACTTTGAATATGTAAAGTGATCTTTTTTAATCACTTAGCCCCTCCCAAACAAATGTAAAAATCCTTTTTACATTTGTTTAGACTAAAATTTTGCTTTATTGTATATTTTCTTTGGGTGAAATAAGCTTTTATCAAAATTTAGCCCCTCCCAAAAGAGAATTTCTGGATCCGCCACTGCCTGTACGTACGTGTGTATGTAGGTAACTCACATATCTTAAAAAGTACGAGTCGTACAATGTTGAAATTTTATATTTAGGATTGTTGTAACATCTACATCCATACATTATATTTTATGGGCAGAAATTCATTAAAGTGTAATTTAGAGATATTAAGTTATTTCAAATAAATCAAAAATGATATATGTTGTTAAGGATTACAAAATGAATCTTGCCATCAAAAATGGTATCTTTATCATTTACAGTTCTACAGGAGCACTCAGAAAAATTCCAACAAATTACAGCCAATGGCAATTTTAGAAACATTCATTCATTTCAAGCAGAATAACATCTTACCATATGGTTGGATAATGGTCCGGTGACGTTCAGCCACCTCCCTCAAAAACTGCGTTAAAAGTCACCAAACTTGGCAACTTTTGGTATATATATGTATATATTTAATTTGCATATCTCAAAAACTATTAGTCGTAGATTGCTGAGATTTTATATATAAGATCGTTGTAACATCTAGTTGTACACCTAGATTTTTTATTCCAATCTACTGGAGAGTTTATTTACAGGACCACCCAAAAGAATTTTGGTACTTGCATGTATCCTTGCAGTCTGCCAAGATGAGCGATTTTTCGCTTTGATAAATCCAGGTTGCAGGAAATCATGATGGTTCCGAATACAATTGGCCAGGGGCGTAGCCAAGGGGGGGGGTTATGGGGGTCATAACCCCCCCATGGGGAATTTTTTGCCATACAAAATGTATATTCTTCACTACATTATCACACACGCGTATACATATATATGAGTTTTAGTAGTCGTAACTCCCCCCCCCCCAATCAAAAATTTCTGGCTATGCCCCTGCAATTGGCTACAGTTTGCCAGCACATTTTCCGAAAAAATAATTTTGGCACGAATGTCTATCAGGATAATATGCAACTACCAGAATTCCAATACATTAATGTCTATAGACATCTTCAAATAGTGACGTAGCCAGAAATTTTTCATGGGAGGGGTTACTATTGTAACTCACATATATGTATACATGTGTGTGGTGAGGGAGTGAAGAATATACATTTTGTATTGCAAAAATTTCAGGGTGTGTGTGTTGTGATCCCTTATTACCCCCCCCCTCCCCTGGCTACGCCACTGTCTTCAATATATTATGTCTGTAGTCGTTCATTGTTTGGTCCATGCACAGAATCTCGTTATTTGTCATCCACCGTGTTGAGTTTTGCCAAAATATCGCTAATTTAACACCAAAAAAAACTATGCATTTTGCATGACTCTAAAACTTTTAGCCGTAGAATGTTGAAATTTTGTATTTAGAACTATTGTAACATCTAACTGTGCTTTTGATTGCTGTGGACTGAGTAATTTATTTACAGGGTCACCCAAAAGACTTAAAATATATTAAGGGTCTATAGATACCTTCATTTCATTAAAAATCTGTGATGAATAACTGTTACAGCTGTGACTGAAATCTCGCTATCGCAAGCTTATTGGCTTTTGTCAAAATATTGCCCAATTAAGTGAAACAAATCTTTAAAATTGAACTCAGCTTGGCGGTAAACTTTAGAATTGCAGTATTTTGTCTCTTTCAAATGAAATAAGTTTAGATGAAGTGCCCCGAAAATATTTCAGGTTTAATAGAGGTACAAGGAAGTCATGTGGTGTCCATATCAGATTTATTAGTTCAATGATTTGATTAAAAAAAACAATCATAATAAAAGGAGTAGTATATAGAGTTTTACAGTTATATTCTTCCATGATGATTGTATGTAAGAGATTTTTTTTTCAACATCGTAAATTACAGTGTTACTTGAAAATATGTTTTCACATAATTTACACAGGAACCAGACTACATGCAAGCGATAGATATTAAAAAAATCAGATGTCAGTCAGCCAATTTAAATTACTTTAGAAGTTATTTACAAAAAAATTGAAAGAAAAAAAAAACATCATATTTGACTGCATAAAATGATTTAGGTTCTTGAATCTAAACAGCAGGTAAGAACAGTATTCATAGAAAAATTGCTACTGGCGTATTATCCCGGCACTCAAACAAGACAGGCGATTTCGATTTCTCGCCAAGATAAATGCCAATCACATGAAATTATTAATGGTTTCAAATACGATTGGCAACAGTTTCCAGCACATTTGATGAAAAAATACTTTGTTGGAAATGACCACTGCAATAATACGTAAGTATCAAAAAATCTAAAAATCTTCATAATAATTTCTAATCCTAATATCAGCTCCACGCAGAACAGAGTGGAAATAGTTTTAGGTAAAAGAATAAGGATTTATTTTAACGAAGTACAGTTTAACCATTTAATCATCTGTCCATGGACACGAGAACAACAACAGTATAACCTTGATTTCACGAAGTCAAAGAAACAACAGAAAGAATTGAGATAAGAAGGTGAAATGAAAGAGGGTGTCAGTTTAATAGAAAAAACACATTTATTCAAGATATTTAAGTTCCACTCCATACCTAATTTAGAATACTGCAAAAGAATAAAAAGGCTGGTAGCCAAGTTTAGTGATTTTAAAAAAGTAGATTCTATAGTTTTTTAGCATAAGCAACAATAAGTAATCATACATTAACACATCACAAACTTCCTGTTTTATTTATTTATTATTATTATTTTAATAAACCGACCACTCGTACAAAACTAGTTCTGTAAACAATGTATAAATTGACTTTTTAATCAAAATATGTTTTTAAAAAATAATTAACAAACCAATTCTTTCATGTTTTCTATTGATTTATTCTTATGCATTTTATATGCACATTTAATAACAGAATCCACACCAGAAAGTGCTATCCATAGAAAGCATGCACTAAAATTCATGTCAATCTAAGGATAAACCTATCTAGTCATAGCTTCAAACTACATTGGAGACAAATTATCCATATAGTTAAAAATCATGAAAAAATATCACAATCCTAAACTAGAAACAATATCTAATTTTGCAATTAGAGTTTAATTATTTGAGGACAGCTTTAAAATTTCTTCCATATTTCTAAATAAATAATTTACATTCTTTCGTGCACAGTCGTGGATTGCTGTCTAAACTGAAACGCCTGTTGCTTGCAATTCTGCAGTTTGTTTACATTCTTCACAGTGGGGCTGCGTTCGTAATCCAAAAACCCAATGAACCTCCTCAGATTACACGTAGTTTATACGGATTACTGAGATTGCTAAATTATACATTTAGGTAAAGAAATAGCATGCGCAGAACGATGCGCGAAGCTGTCACTCAGCTGACGTCAGAGATACGTCACGTCGAAATGCTCTATAAGGATGTAGGAAAGACACCTGACAGTTCATTCTCATGTGAAGTGGGCACTTGAACACCAGCACACAAACCTGTCACGCAGTTTGTGTGTGCAGCAAAGCACCAGCATACAAGCCTGACACATCAACACTTATTGCAAGCCAAGATGGCTGCCAAAACAAAATGCCAGAAGGTGTACAGTTTTCTGCATAGATTGAATACTAGTTGGAGTGAAATTATTTCAGGTATTATGAAACTTAACATTAATGAAACTTTATTATTTTAATTAGAAGACTTCAGACTTCACTTTAATTAGGAGGAAAAACTGTTTACTTATTGAATTAAACTATTGTTTAGATGGATATTGGATATATAAAGGGTGATATGATGAGGCTGGGAAGCACATTACCTGTACTTCCAACAGAATCATCCAAAAAATTAATTTTAATACTTTTATTGAATATTGAAATTCGGGTTTTTCCCTTGAAATACATTACGAGAACCCCAAGCTGTCACGCAAGACGACGACCGATCGCAGAGAAGCGCGGCCCGTCGACATGCTCTATTCAATTGGGAAATCTTTGGTACAGCCATGAGGTCTGAAAAAGAAATTGGCAGCACCGTTTCCCTGACAACGACTACGTAAGCAATCTCTCCGGCATAGGCTGTATAGGGCGAACGCAGCTAAGACTCAGCTCATAAAAAATTTCATAGCACCGGCTGCACTCGTGAATTCCACAAACTGTTTGGCTCGGACGAAAAGTGAGGAAGGGGGTACGACACGCAGAATATATGTTCTTGTCCATTCTAACGGAACCATTTTTTTTTTTTTTTTTTTGTCTGGGAAGGTTGAAAGTTCTTACATTTATTTGTTACTGTATTATTGAAATTTATGATTTAAGCATTTTGAAACATGCAGCCCCATTATGATCCAGTTTGTGTCTTGCTTCAAACTCCATTTAACATATGGAAAGGAGATCATAAACGACAACTACTAAAAGAAGATAGACCGACACCAAAATTGTCCATTCATAAGAAAACAGCAGGTTCGTCTCAGCATGGTCGTAGCTTCCAGTCATCGTGGTATTCCCCAGACAGCACAGCAAACTTGCATCAAGCTTGATTTATCAAGTCGATAAGCTTGAAAATTTCGAGCGTGTAAGCTTAATGCAAGCTTGAATCAAGTGTTCTACTTTACACTTGCGCAGCTTGCATTAAGCTTGGCATTTCAAGCTTGAATCAAGCTTGACATAGCAAGCTTAATTTCAAGCTTAAAAAATTTTCCTAAAAAAAATGTCCTAAATACACGGGGCGCCGGTCGGCGAACTCGCCCCACATATTTTACTTTGCCACGCATTTCCCCCCTCTACGCTGAAATTTCAATTTAATTTAATTTGTTTCCATCAAGTGTCCGTAGCTAGAATAGAACCCGGGACCTTTCGGTTGGGAGGCGAGCGCGCTATCCGTCCTGCCACTAAGCCTCGCGCAGCTATGACTAAAGTTTGAAGTGACTTATCACGCCGTTTTCTGGCCAGATTGATAAGTGGGCGATATGTTATTTGTTTGTTTTATTTTTCCATAGGATGCATCAAAATTAAAATAAAGTTATGTGTGATTTGGAGACTCTACTAATAGGGAAATAAACATAATATAAACTTAAGAGCAGCACACGTTTTAAAACTTTCAATATCGCAACACTCATGAGCAATACTGATGGCCAAAATCGAGACAAACGACTGATTTCGAAATCAATTTCGTAGTATAATTGTATTTTATTTTGAAGAATTTCCATATTTGGAAATATAGAATCTTTTTTTTTTAATTCTATGGTGAACCACCCATAAAGTGAAGTATATTAACTAACTAAATTGTGTTAATTATTTTAAAATTTATTTTTAGGGCTAATTAATTAGTTAATGGAATTACTAATGTTAATTAGATGTAAATAAAACTAAAACTCCCCTCGTGTTACACTTCACAGGGGCTTATCCCATTCATTCCTTCCCCTTGCGTGTTCTAATGTCCAGGTTTTGTGTGTAATAAAATAAAGCACATCTTTTACGAACTTTCAGCAAATTTGAGAAACGCTAGACAATTATTGTCCATTCTCTTTCACAGATGGCGCCATCACTGCACACTTTCGAAAGCTAAAGTCAAGCTTGTATTAATACGTCAAATTCAAGGAAATGTCTAGCTTGATTTAAGTTCATGTGCTGTCTGGGTCATTATTCTCGTGGCTATGTGGCAGTTTTTATTTACAAAAAATGTTTTGTTGGCCGTGTTTAGTCGTTGGGATAAAAAAGAGCGTTTGGAATGGTACTGGATATGATGAGTTAACCACCATCACAAGAGCATGTAAAACACATGAAGGCTCAATCGAACATTTAAAAAATTCTTTAAAATTTAAGGAGTTGTTAAGAAGTGGGACCCAAATTGCTGACGCATTAAAGGAAAACTCTCGACTTTATATTGCTGAATTTAACAAGAAGGTAAACCTGAATAGACGCTTCATGCAATTACCCATCAAAGCAGTATTGTTTTTAAGTAAGAACTGGCACAGTGGCGGTTCCAGGGGGGGGTCACGGGGGTCATGACCCCCCCAAATGGTCTTCGACTAAGGGGCCTAGATTAACCATCCCCCCTTAAAAAAGAGGGCCCAAATCCAGCTCGGACATGGGCCCAAAATAGGGGCCTAGATTAACCATCTCCCGCCCCCCCCCAAAAAAAGAGGGCCCAAGTCGAGCTTGGACAAGGGACCAAAATTCAGAAAGGCCAAGGCCTTTCTGATCATGTGCATACATACCACACTGTGCTGCTGAAAGAGAATTTCTCTTTAGAAGACCATTGGTCTTACTAGTTTATTTTATAATAATACTAAAGTATGCACACAATATTCTATGTACTCAGACGTTCCTCCTTGGCAGAAAAATATGCAGCCGTTTTGTAAATATGTGCGCTAATCCATATCCATGGAGAGCAAGGGAAGGGAGAGTCAAAACGCGCCTGATTGAGGTAAAGGTGGAAGGGGTAGTTGCCCCAAACCCATAATAAAAGAAAACTCAAAATCAAAAAATGGTTTATAGAAAAATGTGTGAATTGTGAGTGCGTAATTTATTACACTCGTATTCGAACCCCCCTCCCCCTTTCAAAAAGTCTTCCTCGTCTTGAAAAGCAGTCTAAGGAGCACCTATATTTGTAAATAATTAATTTATGGAATCCAAATCTACCGTAACTGCTAAAAGATCATAAAAATTATAGAGGAGGAAAGGGGGGGGGAGGGTCACGAGGGAAGGGATCATACCTAAACAGGGCCGGATTACCCATTGAGTATGCTTCCGCTTAGGGGCTATGGGCTCCTAGGCGGCCTATGTGAATATGAGCTAGAAAGTTTGAAGCTGACTAATTAGCTTGAAGTTTTATGTGCATATTTCAGTGATGTCCTGCATTAGACCGATCATTGTGATATATTTTGAAATTCAGTAAAGTAATGAGAATTTTTAGTAAAGTAATGAGAATTTCAGTAAAGTAATGAGAATAATCATTAAATCCCTGTTAAATTATTCTTCAGATGAGCAATTCTTAAGTTTTCGAACCTTGCAGCAAAATTTTCCGCAGTTTCTTATGTAAATTTTTACTAACAGGTAACTTTTGTTAGGGTAAAAAAAAAGATGGGAAAATAAAAAAATCCGGCTTTTATTTATTTTCAAGAAACTTTTAAATATTGATTTAGTTTTAAATATTTTAACTAAATTGATCAATCACAAATGTGATCACAACAAAATACTTAAATTTGAATTTCAGTGATTAATAGTTATCACTAGCATTATTGATTATTCCATATGCTAATGCAATGCAGCTACAATTAGACTTCTTTCAAGGGATTAGAAATTTATTTGTTTGAAAAATTTAAAACTCCCCTATCATAGTTACATGTATTTTATTAGGTAATAAATTAAATAGATATCAGACATTGCTGAATGGAAACTGACTTTCTTACTTTAGTACTTTAAACAGAATAAGAAAACATCAATAATATTGCATTGAATATAAAATTTAGTCAGTCTGAACTTCTGAGGGAAGTGCATAATTTGATTGTAAATGACTATGTACTCTTGTGAGTTTTGTTCTGTCAGTCCCTAGACGATTGTGATTTAAACTGACAAATTTTCTTACAAAATTCACGAAATATACATAAATGCGCAAATTATCACAAAATCACGAAAATTGGATTTTTTTAGACTTTTATAAGTTTTGATTTTTATGAACAATATAAAAATTAATTGTATTAATTTTTTAATTGACAAAAAATTTTGAAGACCATAACAAAGACTAGGCGATTTTCAATTTCAAAGTCTGATAGTGAAATCTTTACGCACTTTAAATTTTAGTATACGATGTGCAATGTTTAAAGTACTACCTTAGGGTGTCCCAATAAGGTAGTTGCTCTATTTAATTTTTTATCTATTAGAGACAAGAGGGCAATGTAAATTTAAAAAAATGTGCAAAACAAGGTAGGAAAAAAGATTACGTTAAGAAAACGTTCCACTCGTTAATTTAAAAAAAAATTTACATTTTAAATCTGTGCGAAAACTCCCAATAAGTAAAATGTGCTCCCTGCACGCATAAGGGGATGTGCAAAATTGCAGAATTACACCCTAAGAACTGTCAGATGTATGAAGAGAAATATATTCTGATTTAAACAAATTTTCAGTGGCTCTCGAAAGGGGAGGGAGAACCTTACATCAAGTGATAGCGTTTCTGAAATTATACAAAAGCTATAAAAAACATATTTTTTTTCAATACTAGTAATAAACATTTACAATAAAATTTACATAGTCCCTGACCACTTTTGTTTAAAGATATATTTCTGAGACGTTTCACGATGAAAAGCTGGAATTTCGTTTATCTCCTCATTATTATATGGGGAACATTTTACTGATAGGGAAATTTTCGTACGGGGAACGTACACAAATTTAAAAAATTTAACTTTTTGAAAATTAACGAGACGAATGCTTCCGCTATATTTCTTCTTCCTCTGTTTTAAACATATTTTCATTTTATCCACTACCGACTCCCCACTGATCACTAAGAAATAAAGAATTAATGCTTGTTACTTCCTTTTTGGGACAACCTGTATATAAATGCACATATACACAAACAAATGACTTAAAATAATTTTTTTTAAATGCTTTAAATATATTACGTTTATGCTAAAAAATTCTTGATGAAATGATCTAAAAGTGCGAAATTGTACCTAAAGCCTAATGTCATGAAAATTCAGACCTTGGTCTGGTATTGACAGTAATTATTATAATCTTAATCATTATTATAATCATTTTTGTGTCTGTAGTAAAAGTTAAAATTGTAGAGTAAATTTTGAAATAAAAACAACTTTACAAAATTGTGGGTCTTTTCAAATGGGCCCGCCAGAAAAAAGTCAGCCTTTTTTTTTTTTTTGAGCTGAGGAACAAATCTTTCGGCAAACCTTTATCACTACTAAAAATATCAATGGATCGTACTAAAATTTGGATAAGCTGAATGAAAAGATTTTAACCCTTAAATGCATGAATTTTAAAGACGTTCACTCGATAGCCTCGAGTGTAGCTAATTTTCATGTATCGGTTTTGAGAATAACTTATTAATTTTTCCAAAAACATGCAGTTAAGAAGTACAGTAATTTTGAGATACAAATCAATTAATTGTGGTACAATCGCACAAATTTAATTTCAGTTGTTCTTTTCTGAGTAATAGATCAAAATTAAATATGTTTTGTTTGTAATTATCTCTAACTATGCAAGTTTAATTTATATATTTGTTTCATAGACAGTTTT
Organism: Cheiracanthium punctorium; assembly: GCA_038373885.1. Taxonomy (NCBI): domain Eukaryota; kingdom Metazoa; phylum Arthropoda; class Arachnida; order Araneae; family Cheiracanthiidae; genus Cheiracanthium; species Cheiracanthium punctorium. The sequence continues at coordinate 40,152 of JAWZYV010015053.1, read as the reverse complement.
GCATACTATTTAGAGCAGTGAATCACTGAAATTGATTTTTAGCAGAAAAAAAAAATGGAATGTGGGACATAGGTGATTCATTTACCTATTGTTATTCTTCTGATCTCAATAAATTGAAACCCTGACATTCGTCACTTTATTCGTAATTACTTTTGTAGTAACTTAATTGTAAGTTGTATGTTTAATTGTAACTAAAGTTTTTGAAATTGTGAACAACGAATGGTAAAACAGAGCAACAAAGTTCGTAATAATTACATATACCCTTTTGAGTTTAGTAAATACGTCTCCCCCCCCCTATCCCCTCACAAAAAACTAAACAAACACTACAGTTTTATTACACGGATAGATTATTTGCCATGACCTATAACTAATGTACTCATATCAGGAAGATTAATAAAAAAGAAATTTTCAACATAGTGTTTCACTGTTGCCCCCTCCGACATGGAACTCTGGATCCGCCCCTGGTCTGTGGAGTGGAATATCCGAATGAGCAAATATTTTAAAAACCAGAAACATAGTGGACTATACTATAGAAGTGAAATAACTGATCGCTTACCTAACGAGATTACACAGAAAAGACTAAATGGAGAAAGATACGGTAAATACATATTTATATATATATTATATTTTTATTTATTAAACAGATAAAATTTCCTGCTTTGATTATTTTTTTTAAATAAAAAATGTATATTTTATGTTATCGTAATTTTTCAATGGCACAGAAAAAAAAAAATGTTTTTAAAGTATTAATATGAGTCTGCTCCATATGCAAGATAGTTTATTATTAACTTAAGTTATTAGTTACTATAAAACTAATACTAAAACTTAATAGTTATTATTAAGTTTTAAGTTACTATAGTTTATTATTAACTTAATTAAAAAAATATAATTTTATGAATATTTTAATTACATGAAGATAAATTATATTATGTGTAACTTTACAGTTTTAATTTTTTGAATAGCTTTAAGATTTTTAAAAGTAATTTTAAAGTAGGAGTTTCTAATTTTAAATTAAGAATTTTAAAATGACTGTAAAATAACGTTAATGGTCACTATCATTTGTGAGCTTGAATATGAAATAACGTTTAAGAGGCATTGCAGAGGCAAATTGGGCAGGTCGTTCCCATCACCGTCTCAGAATTTCATGATTTTCTTTTATTTTGTTGTCTTACCCTAGGAAAGAACAAATCTGAAATATTTTTGATTTACCTCTTTTAGTTTTGGAGTTATGGGGGGTCAAAATACACCAGAGGAGCAACGTCGAATTAATTTAGGGCCATTTTTGCCACTTTATTGTCTCGACTGTGACTGGCTCAGAGGTGCTTCAGAGAATTTTTTCATTTTATCCTATAATATACCTTGTATATTAACATGTCAAATTAAAAATTCATTCGAAAATAGTCAGATCCCCAAATTAGGGCCCTCCAAAATACCCTCAATTTAATAAAAAATACAGTTTTAAGAATGCTTTAAATCTTGGCTCTGACGTGATACAGAAAAATTTTTTGCACAGTGCAGTTATATGTCTTCATATAAAGCGAATCCAATATTAAAAAATTTTGAAGGCCCCCAGGGCCCTACGGTACGGGGCCCCAAACATGGTCCTTAGCGCTAATTTACCCAATTTCGAAGCATTGGTGCAGCTGAAGCCGACTTCCCACAGGAAAACTATTGACATGGAAATGTAGTATCAACATAGTAGTTTGATATTATGAAAAAACATTTCTTGAAGGTACAACTGTTTCCAAGAAAAATCCCAAAAAGTACCTCCCTATTTAGGACATTACACTGGCACGCATGGGGCATTTCGGCGTTACTTTTAGAAGTTTAATCGACAGTGGAAATATTGAAAATTAACTTATACTTCCTATATCTCAAATATATCCTCCATATATCACAAATAGTTATTTTACAGGGGCACTCATAAGAATTACATTACGCTGAATGGGGATCTCTGCAACTAATGAACCGATTCAAAAATTTTTTCACTGATAGAAAGATACACTATTCCTGAGTATTATAAGCTACATTTCAGCATGTAGCATAACTAGTTTTTTTTTTTTTTTTTTTTTTTTTTTTTTACTGAGACACTCAAAAGAATTCCAGCACATGACGCTATATGGACATCTCTGTAACTACTGAACCAATTCTAAAGATCACTGAAAGCTACACTATTCCTGAGTAATATAGCCTAAAATTCATGCATGTAGCATAATTTACAGAACACTCAAAATAATTCGTAAACATTGCCGTAACTGTCTCCATTCGCCACTCAAATTTATACAAATTTCATTCAACTCCATTGAAATATTTGTTAGTTAATTAATTTTGTTAGATAATTTTTGAAAGTTATTCTAGAGATCTTTTCACTGATAGTTACACTATTCCTGAGTAATATAGCCTAAAATTCATGCATGTAGCATAATTTACAGGAACACTCAAAATAATTCGTAAACATTTTAGTAAATGTCTCCATTCGCCACTTAAAGCTATTCAAATTTTATTAAACTCCATTCAATTTTTTGAACAGTGCAATTACACTCATGTCCATAAATTAAGGATAATTCAGAATCACACAGAAATTGATCTCTAAAATAAAAATTTCACCTGTGGAATGATCACACACATCTTGAAGAAGAATATGCAAATTACAGGAAACCACCAGATGGCGTGGATGGTACGTCACAATGATGAGAGTGTAAGAGAGGGGTATATAAGGAATGGTGGCAAAGAAGTAAAATTGTTCACAAGCGCTGTGAAAGCCTTTCAGTGCAAAAACCGCATAGTTATGGCACAAAGGAGGCATTTGGATGATGTTTTACGTGGCAGAATTATCGGACGACTGGAATGTGGACGTACCCAGCTGGAAGTATCCGAGGAACTTGGAATCGCCCAGAGTGTCATCTCCAGGCTTTGGCAACGATTCCAAGATGATGGTAATGTGAGTAGACGTTACAGCACAGGTCGCCCCCGAGTTACAACGCCGAATGAGGACCGCTATTTGGCAGTTACTGCCAAAAGAAACAGACGGAGTACAGCATCAGACCTGTCTCGTCAGCTCTCTTCAGCTACCGGTACGACAGTTTCAAGGCAGACCGTGTACAGACGCTTAGGGCACATTGGTCTATATGCTCGTAGGCCTGTCAGATGTGTTCCACTTACCGCAACTCACTGTCGCCTGCGATTAACCTGGAGTAGAGAGCATGCATTGTGGACACCGCAACACTGGTCTTGTGTGATGTTTTCCGACGAGTCCAGGTTTAGTTTGGAGACTGATTCTCGCCGGACATTCATCTGGAGAGCGCCAGGTACCCGTTACCACTAAGAGAACACCATTGAAAGACACCGTTACGGTGGTGCAGGATGGCTCGTTTGGGGAGGAATTATTCTTGGTTCCAGAACTGACCTGCATGTTCAGAGTGTAACGATGACAGGCCACATCTATCGGGATGTCATTCTGGAACAACATGTACGTTTGTTTCGGGGCGCCATGGGTGCTGAATTTGTGTTTATGGATGACAACGCCCGTCCTCACCGTGCAAACATTGTAGACGAATGCCTTCAATCGGAGGATATCACCCGTATGCATTGGCCAGCATACTCACCGGACTTGAATCCAATAGAACATGTGTGGGATATGCTTGGCCGACGAATTGCAGCCCGTCAACCCCCCTCCCACCTGTCTACCGGAACTTCGGAGTGCATTGCTTGATGAGTGGTGTAATATTCCCCAAGATCAGATTGATCATTTGATACTCAGCATGCCTAGGCGTTGTCAGGCCTGTATTGCATCGTCCGGGAGGCATACTCCGTATTAACCATCCTACTAACCATGTTATACTGTTTTTTGTAAATAGGTTCTTTTTTGAAATTTGGTCAAGGGAGTAAAACTTGCAATTTTTATTAATTATGTCAAACATATAGCATCTTTTTTGCTCTTTACTTTTTGTTTAATAAATAGACTTTACAAATAAGTCAAATTTGTTTTGCTTCTTTCTCTTTCTTTGCCTGAACTTCATTATCCTTAATTTATGGACATGAGTGTATATATCTTCATATAAAGTGAAACCAATGTTAAAAATTTTTGAAGGCCCCCAGGGCCCCGCGGTATATTTTTTGAAAGCATCACCGTTTTCAAGAAAAATTTAACACAGTAATAAAAAAATATATCTTTTCATAGTATGAAACTACTATGTTAAAACTACAACTCCATGCTAATAGTTCTCATGTGCGAAGTCAGAGCCGGCTGTACCTATGCTTCGAAATTGCATAAATTAGCGCTAAGGACCATGGTTGGGGTCCCGTATCAAGGGGCAATTTTTATTTTTTCGGTAACACGTCAGAGCGAAGATTTAAAGCATTCTTTAAAATTGTATTTTTTTTTATGAAATTGGGGATATTTGGGGCTCTACCTATTTTCAAATGAATTTCCAGTTTTAGATGTTAATATTCAAAGTATATTATCAGATTTAAAAAAAAAAAAATTCTCTGAAGCATCTCAGAGCAAATCACAGTCGAGAGAGTAAAATGGCCCTAAATTCGTTACTCCTCTGGGATACTTTGACCCCCCATAACTCCAAAACTAAAAGAGCTAAATCAAAAATATTTCAGATGTGTTCTTTCCTTGGGTAAGGCAACACAAAAAATAAAAAAAATCATGAGATTCTGAGATGGTGATTGAAACTTTCTTCTTTTTTTACCTGATTTGCTCTTGCGATGCCTCTTAAAATGACTGGAAGGTAGAGGCCGCAAAACTGGGGGCTTTCAAAAATATTTAACATTGGATTCACTTTATATGAAGATATATAACTGCACTGTTCAAAAATTTGAATGGAGTTTAATAAAATTTGAATAAATTTGAGTGGCGAATGGAGTGGTTACGACAATGTTTACGAATCATTTTGAGTGTTCCTGTAAATGATGCTACATGCATGAATTTTAGGCTATGTTACTCAGGAATAGTGTAGCATTCAGTGAAAAGATCTTTAGATTCGGTTCAGTAGTTACAGAGATGTCCATATAGCGTCATGTGCTGGAATTCTTTTGAGTGTCCCTGTAAAAGAACTAGTTATGCTACATGCTTAAATGTAGCTTATAATACTCAGGAATCGTGTAGCTTTCTATCAGTGAAAAATTTTTTCGAATCGGTTCACTAGTTGCAGAGATCCCCATTCAGCGTAATATAATTATGAGTGCCCCTGTAAAATAAATATTTGTGATATATGGAGGATATATTTGAGATATATGAAGAATAAGTTAATTTTCAATATTGCCACTGTCAATTAAACTTCTAAAAGTAACGCCGAAATGCCCCAATGCGTGCCAGTGTAATGTCCCAAATAGGGGGGTACTTTTTGGGATTTTTCTGGGAAACAGTTGTACCTTCAAGCAGGGGCGTAGCCAGGGGGGGGGGATATCGGGATATATGCCCCCCCCGAAATTTTTGGATTAGTGATGAAATTCCGTCTATTTATGCACATATAAGTTCATATCCCCCCCCGAAAAATTTTTCAGTCGCATATTCCCCCCGAAAAATTTTCCTGGCTATGCGCCTGCCTTCAAGAAATGTTTTTTCATAATATCAAACTACTATGTTGATACTACATTTCCATGTCAATAGTTTTCCTGTGGGAAGTCGGCTTCAGCTGCACCAATGCTTCGACATTGTGTAAATTAGCGCTAAGGACCATGTTTGGGGCCCCGTACCGTGGGGCCCTGGGGGCCTTCAAAAATTTTTAACATTGGATTCCCTTTATATGAAGATATATAACTGCACTGTGCAAAATTTTTTTCATGCATATTATTATGCATAATTCTTGTCAGATTGGTGTATTTAGCACCATAAAATATTTCCAGCTATTCAAAAACGTGTCCAGTTTAAAAATTCAATGAAAAGTAATGCTGGATAATTAATTGTTGAAAAAACAGCATTTAGTTCTTTTTCTGGCAACGTAATATAAAATATAGAATTATTTCGTGCGTGGTGTATCCCTAGTAGCAAACGGTCATCGGTTCCTGAAACGCCGATGATCGGACAGGGAGGAAGCGCAGCGCGCGCCATGCAAGGTTCTTCATCGCGTCGGGGGCTCTTATCTCGGATTTTGCTCGGGCATGTCCTCTCCCGAATAGTAGGGTTGGATCATCGGCAAGGGGGGGAAATTGGGCGTAGAGCCGTTGTGAAGACGATGCGATTGGGGTTATATTCATCTCGGAAGAGCAAACACCTTGCAACTTAGGATGTGAAGCCTATGACCTAAGTTTTAAACTGAACAATCGATAAAAATTGGGGTATATCCCAGCTAGATAAAATTTTTTTAAAGTAAAAAAAAAAAAAAAAAGCAAATTCGAACTTCTTCCTCTTCTCTTTGAATTTTAATGCTGCCATCTGAACTTCATTTTTCAAGCTTCCGAGACTTGGCTTCGAACTGGAGAACTAACGCTTGGTAACCGGGCATTCTAACCACTAGACGGGGGTCTGACACGTTATTGGAGAGACTAAAATTGGAAGTGATTGTTGTTTCAAGTTCGGAATTGGAACATTTAAGCAGGGATCCGTAACTTAACGTAATGCGCGTTATAACCAATTCGTTATTCGTTACAAATCATAACGTTATTCACAAGCCGAATAACGTTATTCATACCGTAACTTTCAAATCGTTCTTCACGAAATAACGTTATAATCTATAACGTTAATGATTTGAGAAATCAGTATTCGGTTACTTGACCCAAGAGTTCTCGGGGAATAACGTTATATTTAATAACGATATTCAACGTACACTTAATATAACGTTATTCTTTTCTGTGCTATACATAATAACTCTAAGAACAGTAACATAATGCATTCGGTTAATCATGTTAAACTCACATAACTATTTGATAACGATACAGTATGAATTAGTTAGAATATAACCTTTCGTTCAATAACAATTTAAATACGGTATGAGACCATAACGTTAAAGGAACAGAACGACATCTTCATACCGTTATAACGCAATAACGAAATGCCATTCATATTGACACAATCTGTTACAAAATATAACAAATTGGCCCAATATATTTAAATACGGTATAAGATCTAACCGTTCGAGTAACCTAAAAATTTGATCCGAATCATCGGCTTTTCGGACTGAGAGGAGGGTGAATGAAAGGTAAAAGTATTGAGTGGGTTCACCACCCGGACTCGTGTTCCGTACATAAAACACAGGATACATGCAAGGACTGATTTTCAGCATGGCATTCGGGGCAATTGCCTGGGCCCCCAACAATAAGGGGCGCTCCCAAATAAGCCTTTAACTTGCACATTTTGAATTTAATTTAAAATGAACAGGGTAGATACTAACAGTGGCGGATTCAGAAAAAATTCTGGAAGTGGCACAAAACATTTGGCTCATATTTCTGGTAAATAAATTCACTTGAATTTAAAACCGAAGTCAATATTCTACACTGTAATTTTCAGGTGGTACGTGTTCCTGTGTCCCTCCCCCCACTCTGGATCGCTGACAATGTATATTGAAGAGGATTTTTTTCATTTTTTTTTAAAGCTGCTACTTCAGCTAGATTATTTTATTGAAGTATTGGGGGTCAAAGATAATTTTTCGTACTGTGATTGTATTACCTTTTATTTTTTAATAAAAAGATAACCTTTTGTGGACACAGTCAGTTTCAGCATGTCACTTTCTTACAATATTAAAAAAAATTGTTTAAAGTGTGAATGTCCAGCGTTTTGTCCTATTCTGCGGCTGTCAATCTAACAGTGTTGAGTTTTGGTCGCTTTTATCCAGTTACAGCGTGAATACGCGTTAGAACCCTTTAAAATGTCCTTCGACCAAGGCACCTTCTCTCTTTGGCAGATAGCCCTTGCGTAGCTTCGCCACAATACAATACAACAGAATTCGATGCAGGGTGGTTTGCCCGTTTCAAGTCTGGTGACATTAGCTTGGAAGATAAGCCAGGACGAGGTCGACCATCGGATTTTGACGACGAGGCACTTTTGGCAGACTGGAAGGGAGCGAAAGCTGGGACTGTTCCGGCCGATGGGGAAAGGGAAAAACGCCTGATAATTATGCACCGACCTAATAATTTTAAAAGTTAAAATAATTAGTAGTTGTTCTTTCTTTACTTTAAAGAAATGTAAAAAAGTGACATACCGATGTTGACACCGCCCCTGGAAAGGTTAAATTGTAGGTCTATTTAAAATTTTTTTTTAAATGGAAGTGTGAGTTAAGGACTTAGCTAGGGGTACGTATCCTCCTAACACCGAAATTTTTAGATCAGTCAGTGTTAGCATTCGATGCAGGTATGTGAGTATGTGTATATCGTATGTGAGTATTTTGCTGAGGCAAATCTAAAAGACAGGTATCTGCTTAGCGGGGGGCGTTGCCTTGGGCGAGGTCTTTTTCGGAAATTCGAAGCATATTCGCGTAACATCTGGCAAAAATCACCCAAAACTTCAGACCGTTAGATAGACGCAGTTGCCTGGTAGTCTGGATTTTAATACTTTAGCAATCCACCATACTCAATGTTTTATTCATTTGGCACGATGCAACCTCATAAGCATTTAGATTTTTATGCCTTGCGAAAATTACGTTTATTTATACACAACTCTAATGCATAGCTCCTTCGAAAGAAACTACTCTCTGCACTGTCGCAAGATAGTGGAAAGAAATCCGTTATCACTGATCTAGTGCTATCAGGAATGTTAATATATTTGAAAAGACATACAGTTTTACGTGTTATGTAACATCATATGTAACATCTTTGATCTCATGAACTCCAATTATGTACCAATCATCCATTACTTTTATGTTTTTTCTTGTTTTTTTTTGCATACCATTTCTTTTTTGAAGAAAGGGGGGGGGGGAATGATGTTGAGTGCGGAGATAGTACTTTCTTAATGTGCATGCAAATTATGTCTTCCCTCCCCCTCCCCTTGAAGGAAGTCTGCGTACGCTACAGTGGCGCGTGGATGTACCCATACATTACGTTAGCCATACTGCTCAAAAGGGTTATAATTAAAGGTCCAATAAAAAATAAAATGGTGCAAAACTATGAAACTGCTACGATAAAAAAAATATATTGCTATTATGCAAATGTGATGACTGATTTTCGGAATACTATTTTGTCATTTCTCTCATGTGTCAATGATCCTCATTTTTAAGTCTATCGCATTTTTACTTTCCGAACATATATGGAAAGTATTGTAATCATGAAAATATTCGACTTTTAAGATTTTCATGTATTTACACGTTTTCGGGCATTAATTCATTTATTTTGTTTTTGCGGTGATGGATTTGTGTACGTAAGCAAACACGATAGCTCTTAAATAGTGCATTTGATTGAGCTGAAATTTTGTATATATATTATAGACCACCCATATTGATTTTCGCGTGTACAAGATGTGTAGTTTTTTACAAGGCTGCAAAAGGAATTTAATACATTGGGCGGGAGTTCTTGAAAGTGCGCTAGCGTCTATTGAGTATTTCAGTATTTTGTGTTATGGCAAGCCTACACGAAGGGCATCTACCCACGGGAGAGGGAGACTTGGGCGGGCCTTGAGGAGGGGACCTTTTTAAGAGGTTCTAACACGTATTTACGTTGTATCTGCATGCACATAAAACCGCCTGAATCTCTACATCGTTTGATCGACAGCCACGCAGTATGCCCCAACGCGGGACCAGTACACTTTGGCTGTCTACCATACTCATTGTTTTAACGTTAGTTCTAAACGGCGTATTTTATTAAGCGAAAATTAAGTATATGTATATTGTAGATCTCAGGCACATGACCGGCAAATATTTTGGTGTGTGCACAGCTTATAGTTTGTTAACAGGGTTGCAAAACAGGATTTTTATACATTATTATGGTCTATAGACACAAGTAATTTAAGGCGTACTAGTGTCTAAATGGTGCATTCGTATCAGTTCAAATTCAGTATGCATATTGTAGGTCTCCGTTTTACGATCGACGACCGATCACGAGTCCATCTCGATGAGTTTTTCCCGTCTATACATACGTTTGTACATATGCAACTCACATATCTCAAAACTATTGGTTCTAGAGTGTTAAAATTTTATATTTAGGATTGCTGTAACATCTAGTTGTGCACCTCCCGTTTTGGCTCCAGTCGACTGGATAGTTTATTTACAGGGCCAAAGTAAAGTTTTCCCATGTTAAACTTCTCGCTAATCTTCAAATTTTATTAAAACATCATACAAAATACTATAAATATCTTGAGATAAGATTGGATTTATAAAACACACATATATTTTTAGATGCCAGCCATTTACAAGGCAACTAACAACCATCAGGTCCTTTTATATAAATAATAATTCCATCTTTAGAATTCCCGCACGGCCTTATTTCAAATTCCAGGACATGTTCTTTCAACAGCTCGCTCATCTATTAAAACATCGGGTACGTTTATAAACTTATCTTTACTGCCACCCAAAAGATTTTTCATACATTACGGTCTATGGGCAGAAATTCATTATAAGATATTTAAAAAGTATTAGGCTATTTCAAACGAATAAAAGTGATATATGTTGTTAAGGATCACAAAATGAATCTCTCCACCGAAAATAGTGTCTCTATTTATAGTTCTTCTACAGGAACACTCAGAAAATTCCAACACATTAAGGTAAAATGGCAGGTTTAGAGACATTCAGCCTTTTCAAGCACAATACCATCCTAGCATGCAGTTATATTATGGTGCAACGACGGTCACGTGCCTCCCTCAAAAATTACGCCAAAAGTCGCCAAGATTGGCGAATTTTGGTGTACATTTGTATGTATTTAATCCTCATATCTCAAAAATTATTGGTCGTAGATTGCTGAAATTTCATATCATCAACAAATTATAGAGATGTCATTGTCTTGGATCTCATCCAAGATTGTTGTTACATCTAGTTGTGCATTTCGATTTTCGGTTCCAATCTACTTGAGAGTTTATTTACAAGACCACCGAAAAGAATTTCAATACATTAATGTCTACGGAAATCGTCAATATATTACGTTCTGTAGTCAGTCATTGTTTGATCAGTGCCCAAAATCCTACTATTTTTCATCGACCTCGGTGAGTTTTGCCGAAATATCGCCAAATCCGGGGCCAAAATTAATTTCGTATTTCGCATAACTCTAAAACTTTTAACCGTAGAATGTTGAAATTTTGTATTTAGAACTATTGTAACATCTAACTGGGCATCTCTTTTTTGATTGCAATCGACTGGGTAATTTACTTACAGGGTCAACCAAATGGGTTTAAATACATTAAAGTGTATGGATATATTGAGTTAATTGAAAGTCTGTGATGAATTGCTATTTCTGCTATTGCCCCAAATCTCGCGAACTATCTCAAGTTTGTTGGCTTTTGGAAAAATATATCCCAATTAAGTGCCAAAAGCAAATCTTTCAAATACAGCCCATCTTGGCGATATCTCAAATGTTTGGCTAGAATTCGCTAAACCATAGTATTATTGCAGTATTTTTATCTTTTCCAAACAAAATACGTTTAGATGAAGTGCGCCGAAAATATTTTTGATTTTATAGACGTTCTAGGAAATCATGTGGTGTCCACATCAGATTTTTTTCGGTGAACTCCGGGAATAGTACAGATTTTGGAGTTCGTCCATACTCACTGAAGGACGATTGAATTCAAGGGTGCCGGCAGGATCATTTCCAGGAGGGTGCACCCAAGATATACACATATACATGGTGTTACTGAATTCATAGGCCAAACTTTAAGAATAAATAAAATGCATATAAAGAAGCATTTTTTGTATAGCAGATTAGCAGTGTGAGGTTAGAAATAAAAAGTGTAGGTGGAAATATAGTAAAAGCAAAAGAAATGAAAAAGCTCTATTGTAAATGCTCAAATTTGTTGGTAGCGTCTAGCAAGTGATTGGCGTACCCTTTCGAAGATGCCAGGTGTTCCACGAACGGTTGCAGCGGTTACTAAAGTTTCGTAACGAGGCCCTCATCTGAGTCAACTGGAGTCTTGTAAACGAGTGCCTTGAGATGTCCCCAAAAGCAAAACTCGATACTTGATTAATCTAATGAACCTACTGGCCAAGAGTATAGTTCCGTTTGTCCAATCCATCGGAGGTCAAAGATGACAATGAGGTAATTACGCACATTATTTGCGAAATAGGCAGGATCCCTATCGTGCTGAAACTATCTAAATTTTTCATTTCCAACCAAACGTTGCAACGCAGAAAAATGCTTCTTTGTATGTATTTTAGCTACCTTCAGGGACACCCTGTATACATGCATATAAAAAATTAGACTATTTGGCGTTTGAAGGAAAAAGAGTCTTGACTGGAAAATGTAGCATTAATATGTGAAATGAACATCGTCATAGATATTTTGTCGCAGCTGAAAAGTACAAAATCTTAAACTATTAATTTGACCTAATTAGTAATACCTCAATTTAAGTATACTAATAATTAATTATTTAAATTATATGCAATTTTGATAACATTGTTTAATATTTAAATAGACTACTTTTCCCAGAAAAACTGAAGCGAAAAAATGTATTTTGTCTAGCATTGATGTATATAGCAATTTTTGGCTTAGGGGTGGGTCCCCGCCATGTCCAGTACTGAAAATGATAGATGGCTAAAATGTGAAGGTCAATAGTTCTGATCTGCCGCGCGGGTGTCAATCTAACGGTTTTTAGTCTTGGCCAGTTTTCTCTACATGTTACGTGAAAACGCGTTAAAACCCTTTAAAAAGTCCTCTGCCCAAGGTAACCTGCTCCTTCCATGACATCCTTCCATTCCTCCTGCCCATGTGCAGGTTTTCCTTAAGTGCAGTTGGGAAGGACATCCCCGTATTAAAACTGAGCCCAAGTTTCGAAAATGACGCAGTGATGCCTTCACTTAATATTTGAAAAACCACCATCTCAAAATACAAATTTTCATCTAACAGTTTTTGAGTTTAAATCTCTGAAAAATTAACTCTGTAATGTTAAAAAGAAATGTTAAACTTTAAGCGTTAAGTCCTAAAATAATTGTATTTAATCATATTCACAATAGAGTCTGGATAGTTAGAGTCTCGATTGTTCTAGTTTTCTATACATCTCAGTTAGTGAAAAAATCAGTTTAGCTCCCAAATAACGACCAACACATATGAAACAGGCAATTTTTTTAATTGCAGGACGAAAATTCAAATACTTGGTGCACCCGGAAGCCCTATCAGAAATCCCTCTTCCAAAGAAAGTGGGCGTATTTTTTCTGTAGATGTTCTCATAGACATTTCTGTGCAGTATTGACACGCTGCTTTGGCAATGGTGCGATACTGCTGTTCGGAAACTAGTCAACGTGTCAATACAAAACAGTTGATTATTGTATTCTGATATAATTAACCTGATCTAATCAGTAATATGATTACATGTAACTACATTTTTCATTTAAATATGTACTCAAATCACAAAAATTGATTTATTTACATTTATTTTTTTATTAATTTGATGATTTCGATAATTCAAGACAAGCCCAGTCCCGTCTACCTCGAATATTATCGAGACTATTTCAAAATAGTTTCTCCTGATTGCGGACACATGCCGTGACGCATTCAACACTACATACAATCAATTATGATACATTAACATTAACACATGGTCAATACATTATGAGGGCTCATGTGCGTGCGCCAACATTATCCAAAATAAAAATGTGGATGACTTCTCAAAAGTTTCAAATTCATGTACAATGGCAGAAAATATTAAGCCATAAACGCAGGTCTAAACAGCTAATTTAATGCGACAGTTACACGTAGAATTGAAAATATCACACACACATTTAGGCTATTTTTTTATCTGTATTAAGTGTAAAACAAATTACTTATATTTTCAGGTTAATTATACTTTTTTCAAACTCCAGGGTGGTGCAAGTGCGCCCCCTCTCACCCCCCTCCCGGCCCCCATGGTTGAACTAAACAGAAATCACAAAATCATAAAGAGACCATGGTCAGTTCTATTTACCGTTTAATGAGGTATAAGAGGTTTATGAGATAGTGAATAAGCGTACTTTTATGATGGTACGTAATAGAGAAAAAACGTAAGTAATGTTTAAAAAAATATCAGTACAAAAAATGTAAGTACTGTAATCTCCACTCCTCCTCTTCTTAATTATTGAATGTTCCAATATACCGAGACAGAACTAATGTGGAATCGTAAAGCTGCGGTATTCAAATTCTGCGCCTAGTTTTATAGAAACTATGTCAATTTGTACTATTTGATTTATTGTCTTCCGAAGAAATTTTGTACAACAAGCAGTTCGTGCATCATGACCACGATGAGTTTTTAGTCATGAGCATGAGGAAAGCATGATCACATTGTCCCCTTTTAAATATATAAATTCATTTGACAGAAGACCGACGATGTAAGAACACATGAAGCCGGGGTTGAGGATATCGGGATATATCATTCAACGGGTAATTTTAGCATGAGTTTTAATATTTTTTCATCAAGCCGAATTTAAGTTTATATATGTACGGCCATAGTCGTCGACTCCATGGGGCTTGCGGGGCTTCAGCCCCCTCAAAAATTTCGTTCCAATATTTCTACTGTCAAATATCTTTTTTTTTTTTATATTGGTTGAAACTCTAAGAGTGTGGTGCTACTATTTTTCGATAAGACAAAAGCCTGTGGATACGGAGCTTTTTCACAAAGAACTCCTCAAAGGATTTTGTGAGAAGTAATCGTCTCAAATGAATTAGTCAGAAGTAGCAAGAAATATTTCTTGACTTTGCAGATGATTAGCAGGTAAAATAGCCATAAAAAGATGACCTTGAGACTGAGGGGGCGACTTTCTTGCAGAGGGTTGTTTTGTTCCTGGAGGGGTTAAGAAAAACGCAAACTTGAGGTTTCCGACAGCTTTCGGTTGAGAAGAAAGAGCAACAGCATTGTAGCTGAGGTGTCATCCGTACTAGCAATTTTGCTCGGGCCGTCATCGGCTGGCTGCGTGGCCGGTGGTAGCCCGAGCAAAATTGCTAGTAGGGATGATTGCTTCTGGCAGGGTTTGAATTTTGCGCCCCCTCAACATAATGTTTGGAAAGTGTTCCTCACAAGGGTTACGCCCCTAGCAGTGGTATACAGTAAGCCTCCGAAACCCCCGAACACACACTTGAAAGTTACCCCGTAGTGTGGGGGCAGGAGGGCGAAGAGACCCCCACACAAGGAATTATTTTTTAAATGAAATTAACTATTTTGTAATTTTAATTTTACTTTCGTTTTTTTAAAGAAACCGCAGAATATTAGAATTTATCTTAATACTTTACAGAGGATAGACAGAAGAACAGACATATATTCAGAGTGTGTCACAATTCCCTCCCGAGTTTGGAAAGCTTATTAAAAAATATATTACCAATACAGCAACGAAGTTGACTTTATTGAATAAAGAATGTTACAAGCCTTTTTTTCATAAATGTTCAATATGTGAACCTTTCGTGATGTGGCAGCTATCAAATCTAAAGTCAAATTCTTCCCTCCCATACTCGCTCTAACTTGTCGCGATCAATGGTAGCGAATGCGGTTGTGATCCTTTGGCGTAAATGAGGCACAGGGGGACCAACACATGATCTTTTATATAACTACATAAAAAAATCGCATTTATGGTCTGGAGAGCGTGGTGGCCACGGATGAAGGCGATTGTCGTCGATAGAGCCTCGACCAATTCAACGACGAGGAAGCTGGTTATTTGTGAAAAAAAAACTTGTAATGTTTCTTTCCCCCGTAAAGTCAACTTTGATGCTGTATTGGTAATATATTTTATAAGCCTTCCAAACCCGGAGGGGGGGGGGGATTGTGACACACTCTATATGTATATATTTAGAGATGCAGGAAGCTCGTGATTTGTTAAACAAAACTTCTAGTGTTCTTTTCTTCAGTAAAGATAACTTTGTTGCCGTATCGGCAATATATTATTTTTCATAAGCCTTCCAAACCCGGTACAGAATTGTGACACACCCTGTATTTATAAATCCCTGATTAGATACATCGTTGGAAAAGCAACTAAAAATGAGTAGGGGTTGCATTTTCCTCACGTTTTCTCCCTTTTTCAGCCTGAAACACTTGTAATAACCAATTCTTCGATAAATCATTCGTAATATTTAAGCGAACTCTTTTTCGTGATGAAAGTATTATCATCCATAGTAAAAAGTTTTCAACAATTAACCAACTACTGGGCTTGTATAAAAAAGACTCCTTTTAAACTTAGAAAAATTAACCATAGTAAATTTTTGATAAATCTAAGCTGAAAGCGCAAATTTAGAGTTTATTTTGAATCTCGATTTCGAATCTTTCTGTTTAAACAGAGTTGAATTGACAGAAATGTGGCGGGACCGTTAGAAAATTTTATTAGTTTTTAGGGCTAAGCAAGATGAGTGGATAAAGAAACATCCTGAAGATTATTTCCGGATACTCGGATTCGTTACTTTATAGTTTTGCAAGTCGTGATATTTTCTAATGCGAAATAAAAGATAATTGACCCTTTTTAAAAATATATTGATCCAAACTACACCAAAGAAAGTGAAAGTTATTTTTAAAAATCATACGCGTTTAACATAGAACCTCTTCCTTTTTTTTAAATTAAGTTAAAAAACTTGATGTGCCTCACCAGTGGCCGAGCACATAGTGCTCTCAACTAGTAAACGGAAGGTGCCTGGTTTAAATTCAGGTCGCATCCGCCTACCTAGCCTTCCGGAGATTTCCGGATTTTCTCCGAAACTTCGAGTAAATACAGTTTAGGACCCCTTAGAAAAACACCCACGGAGAGCTATCCCCTCTGACTAGATACCCCGAGTTGATAATCAACGTACTTTAAAAAAATGCGAAAAACACATGATTTCTTTCATGTCTATTAAATTATATACATTTTTATGCGCTCCATTTAAACTTATTTAATTTGAAATTAAAATAGGATACTGGAAACAATTATGCAGATTTTCTAAAATGTAAAAATAATTTTTTAATATGATGATTATAATGAAAAATGCACATTTTGGAACGTAATTACAAAAATCCTGATTCTATGGAAACTATTAAACTATTGATTAGTATTTTTTAACGCCGCCCCCCCCCACGTCCCAACGAATCATTCGAGCGCCCTCAAAATTTTTTTACAATTCGGTGCCAGGGTGCACCGCTGCCTTTCACAACTTCTCCAGAAAAACGCCTGGCTATGTTTGCGACAAAAGATAACAGCGCAGAAAGGTTCTTCGATTACATGACTTACATTTGACTTTGTATGTCCAGACCTTTCACCGAAATATCCCATCTAATCACCCACCTCAGACAATCAGAATATCAGAACTTAAGGAATTAAGCCGTATTCTTCCTGTTTGAAGCTATTTCTGCCATTTCTAGCCATTTTAAACGTCGTTAGTCATAGGTCCATTGCACTTGTTCGTGTCTGTAGTTCTCCATTTGCATCATTAAATGTTATTTAAATTTATTTTATAATGCGCATGCGCAAACATGATGGTATAAACGATGGTCTACGTCTTTTTAAAAGCGTAGACATTCTGTTCTGCGACAGCGAAACAAAACTTCGTACACAACTGTCTGGATGTCGAGAACACAATAGGGCACCTTGACTTGATGTTACAATTTATTCCTTTAAGGACACGTTCAAAACGAGGCAAAATCAAAATTTTGTTTTGTTATTGCAATTAGTTTATTAGTAATTTATTTTTCTCTCAGCTCGAAATAATCTTTAGCTTTCTACCCATTTTTCGCTGTGATTCTAGCCACTTTTAATCCGGCAGAGTTGCAACTAGGGATGGACACGAGATATATCGCATCGTGTAGCGTTCCTGTTTAGCATGCGAAACTAGAACGCGAGACGAAACAGAGAAAATTTTTCGAGGCAAGACGCGAGACGACAAAGGAAATATTTAGCAGGGCGAGACGCTAGACGAGACAGAGAATTGTCTCACACGATATTTCTCACGAAAATTTCTCGTCCATAAATTTACGATACGAATTGCTTTTCAATCAGAATAGAAGTGCTGTATTTCAGGCGGTATGCCATTCCCTTCACCGTATTTTTTATTTTAAAAGGACACGTTTATTTTGTATAATTATTTTGATCATAATGATATTTTTATTTTGTGATTTTACAACGGTGTGATGTGCAAACGAAAAGGGC
Source organism: Cheiracanthium punctorium (assembly GCA_038373885.1). Classification (NCBI taxonomy): domain Eukaryota; kingdom Metazoa; phylum Arthropoda; class Arachnida; order Araneae; family Cheiracanthiidae; genus Cheiracanthium; species Cheiracanthium punctorium. The sequence goes on along the minus strand of JAWZYV010015053.1, from coordinate 22,006 downwards.
CGCCCAAATAGATTTCCGTACAATCTTTTTTGTCAGAATTAAAAAATATAAACCTATCTTTAGAAATATAATACATATACGAAGAACCTCACTAATGCAACGACAAACCAGGCAGCTATTTGGTTCCTGGTATTTTATTTTGCATTTTTAACCTAAAAATAACTCTAAATTCTGTAAGTGTATATCTAGCGTGAAGTCAGTTCCATGACTCGCATTAACTTTCGTATAAATCAATAGTATTCAATCTATGGATCATGTCGTCATTCATGGGTTCTCATAGGAGCACTTTTAAGGGAATTTCTTGTATTTCAAAGAAGAGGGGAATGGTTATCTCAGTCTTTGAAATACTTTAAAACTGAAGTAATACCAGAAAGTTCACTATGTTATAAAGATGCTTATTACACCCAGTGGCGGATATACAGGTTGTGTGACGGCGATCTATAATATACATACCCTTTTTAAACTTATTCGAATGTACCATTTAAACACTAGTACGTTTTAATTGATTTGCATTCGTAGGCCGAAATGCATAAGAATTACTTTTGCAATCCTGTGAACAAATTATTAGCACTACACACACCAAAATCTACGCAGGTCATGCGACCGTGACCTATAACATACAACCTCAATTTGAGCTCAATCGACTGCGCCGTTTAGACACTAGTGTTAAGACAATGAGTATGGTCGATAGCCAAAGTGTGAAGGTACCGCGTTCGTACATACTGCGCGGCTGTCGATCTAACGGTCTACAGATTCAGACGGTTTTCTGCCGATGCAATAGCGCACTTTCAAGAATTTCTATCCATAGACAATAATGTAAACGAATTCTTTTTTACAGCTCTTAACAACTTTCCTTTTTTGCACCCTGAGCTTTAAGTCAGAAGACATCTGGGTTGACAAATTTTTGTGATGTCGTGTGAGTTACATAATCCCCATGAATCAAAGTCAAGTCACTGTCAGTCAAAATGTTCCTGTAGAACTGGCGAAAATCGTATTTTTTATCTGAATGTTCCTTTTAATTACTATTTAGCCTTACTTGCCGGGCCGTAGCAACAAACTGCTAAAATGTAAGATGTAGTTATTTGTTCAAAGTAAATACAGGACTATTACAAGCTTGAATTTTTCCTAGTTGGCTGTATTATTTTTTTTTTAAGTTAAAATCTGAAACACTTAAGAACACAGTGCGTATTTAAAATCTGAAACACAGATTTTAAATACGCACTTGAGTGCTATGTATTAAAAGCATATCATAGTCCATGCTTCTTCCCTAGTTTTCTTTCTTATTTCATTAAGTTGAAAAGATAACATTATTCATTGTGCTGTATTTTTTTTCCTTGCTCCATAAAACATATCTTTGGATTCTAAATCTATCATTAAATCACCTACTAAAACTGTTTTACAATACATACTGTTTTACAAGCATATTCCAACTATACTTCAGCATTTTAAATACTGTTTGGAGTGTGCATCATAATTCATGAGTGTGCCGTGTTTGTCTTTCTTGCTCACAAACCCTTCTTCAAAATTGAAATCTATATTAAAAATGCCCACCAAAACTGTTTAAGAATCTTTCTCAAGCATATTCTAACTATACTTCACCTTTATAAATACCATTTGGAAAGTGTATCGTAATCTATGAGTGTACCATATTTGTCTTCCTGTTCCATAAAACACATCTTCGGAATTGAGATCTATATTAAAATCGCCATCTAAAACTGTTTTACAATTTTCGCCAGGCATATTCTAACTATACTTTTCCTTTGTAATAATCTGTCGCGTTTGCCAGTTTCTAGCCAAATTTGGAAGATATCACAGAGCTTGGTTTGGTTTTGAAAACGTATTTTTGACACCAAACTTGGCGATCAATTATCAAAAATTGCAAACCTTGTGCGACTTTCAACATTTTTTCTCCCCTTCCCCTTCGCTTTATCTGGCAATCACATCTGAAAAGTGCCTCGACGTGACAAGGCATGTAGACAAAGACAAATTATGTCGACGCTGAAAAACATGCTTGATTTTAATAGTGCTGTAGTTCTAACAACGAGTGTGAGGATTCGAAGCGTGAAGAAACTAGTCCTTGTACTAAACAGTGAATGTCTGTCATACATACCTTAAACATTACTGTTAACATTTAAATGAAAAATAGCGTCGTGTAATACTTATATGTAGTGACTGAGCATAAATAAAACTATTTTGACTCTCAATTTTCTCACTTTTGTTCATTGAAGCTTTACTCGCGGATCCAGAACTGTTACTAGCAAATTATTGCCCTGTTGTGGTTAACGTGAATCATAGTACACATGATTAAGCACGCATGAGGTACTCAAACGTGAGACACTCATATTTCTAATGAACAAGCTGTATCATTTTCGAGCACTTCATATTACCAATCCCCCCCCCCTTCCGAAAAAAAAATTGTAACGAGAATGATCGGCTCATGTCGGCAATTATAAAAGAACGATATCACTTTTGGTATTAAACACGTAAACCAGTATGTCTCTTAAAATGTATTAATGTTGTCGAAATTCTCTTCAGATTCCCAACCTTTTCACTACCTTGACCAGAAATGCAGAGGGTAATTTATTCGGGGTAAAAATATGCATTAGTGTCGGAAATATATAAATGTAATTTCTGCAAGACATAAAAATCTAAAAGCTCATGGTAACTGATCTAAAAATTTCGGCGTCGATGGGGATATATATCCATTGCTACGCCTCTAATTTCGACTTCCTTAATTTCATTTTATTAATAGACCAACAAATTTATTTTTTCATTTAAAAAAGAAAAAGAAAAAAAGACACAGTTAAAACACAAAAAAATAATCTTCACCCTTCAAAACGTCCCTGAAATATCTGCCCATCTAAAACTTTCATTGACACCCTCTGAAATCTCGGCTTAATCGATTAAATAACCCAGATAATAAAAAACGATTTCCCTTCAATATCCAAAACTCCATAGTCAGACTGACAACCGCTGGATAAGCCAAAACGCTGAGACTTTCCACTTCATCCAAAACAGTTTTTACAATCGTAAAAAGGTGGCATGTCCCAGCTGACTGTGCCCCAGAGATGTTTAAATTTTTTATTTAAAAAGTAAGCAGAAATAGAAGAAAAAATCTGTTAAAAGTGCGAAATGTTATTTTCGATCCCCAATACGTCCCTGGAATAATATAGACCCATTGAAAACTGAATTGACTCCTTTTGGAATCTCGGCTTTAGAAGTTCAAGTAATTTAGCACATGCACCCACTATTAGAAAAAAAGGTTTTTCTTCAAGATCATGTACACAGGGCCCTTGCTAAAGGGGGAGGTGGGGTAGGGGGAGTCTGCCCTCTAATACTCGCAAAATTCTGTTAAACTTGGCAAAATTAGACTCCTAATTGGCAAACTTGGTAAAAAAAAAAAATAAATAAAATAACGAAAACCATAATTCATTTCTGATACGCTTGACAAAATTACACAAATCCAGTTCGCAAAATTAAAAGTTGGTAATATAGTTGATAAAAAAATTAATAAGTTGGTAAAAACCGATATTTGACTTGGCAGTTTATCTCCCCTCCTTAAATAAAGCCTTAGGAATGGCTTTGTATGTACCCCTTTATATACCCTTATATTATTCAATATACCCCTATCATACTGTCTGACTCGCGACTCCTGGACATGGGCGTCGGCACAAAATTTTCCGATGCAGGGGTGGGGGAGGACAAAGATTGTTTCAACATATGGTTATCGTATTGGGAAAAAAACTAAAAAGCAGAGAAAAAACGGCATATAATAATCTAGGGGGGGGGCAAATGATCCTCTTGGCCTATGCTTCCGAATCCCTTGCTCCTGGACAGCCCCTATGTCCGTGTGTGTGCTACATACGAAACATAAGTAAGGGTGGCTCTCACGCAACACTTATCTTACACCCTCCTCTCAGTCCGAAAAGCCGTTGATTCGGATCAGAAATCTTTAAGTTATTTGAACCGTTAGATCTTATACCGTATTTAAATATATTGACACCAATATGTTATAATTTGTAACGAAATGTTCCAATATTATTGCATATAGTTATGTAGCTATAACGGTATGAAAATATCGTTCTGTTCCTTTAACGTTATGGTCTCATACCGTATTTAAAACGTTATTCAGCGAAATGCTATATTCTATAACTAATTGATACTGTATCGTTATTAAATAGTTAGGTGAGTTTAACGTTATAAACTAAGCGTTAGCATGAGTAACCGAATGCATTCTGTTACTTTTTGTTCAGTTTCTGAGTATAACACAAAACGGAATAACGTTATAATAAGTATACCATTGAATAACGTTATTCTGAATAACGTTATTGCAATAACGTATTCATTTGCGTTCTGTAGATTTGTTATGGTACGATAATAAAATACAAAATGTAACGTAACTAATACATAACGAAAATCAAGCAGTTATTTGTACATATAAAAATTGTATAACGAATTATTTTGTTACAAGGCCGAATAACGTTACAATTTTGTTACGTTAAGTTACGGATCCCTGCATTTAAGTTTCTATTTAAATAAAACTAGAGTTTTCCTGTACACTACTCAAAATAAAAAAGATTTTGCGATTTCTATCCGTTTTAAGCATTTGGGACCTGTGTACGGCCGTAAAAAAAAAAAAAAAAAAAAAAAGAGTTTGTCTGTCTGTCGTTCTGTCTTTTCTTATTCGCACATCACGTAAAATTGACTGAAGCGAATAAAATAAAATTTGTTGACATGATAGGTGGTCACTTAACTTAAAGTATAGGATTCGAATTTTTAAAAATATTCATTACAATGAATATTTTAAAAATCTCTCTATAGATTTTGAGATTTTTCGAAGATTGTTTCAAACTGCGTAAATTTTTATTCGCACATCACGTAAAAGTGACTAAAGCGAAAGGATATGATAGGCAATCACTCACCTTAAGCTATAATCGTCGGATTAAAAAAAAAAAAAATTAGAGTTTGAGATTTTTTCTGAAAATCGTTTCAAACTGTGTAAATTTTTGTCGGGGCATCACATACGACTTAAGTGAATAAAGCAAAATTTAGTGACACGATAGGTGGTCGTACAATTTAAACTATGCCCCTAAAGTGTCTTAAAATTTGGATTAGATTTTGAGATTTTGCGAAAACTGTTCAAACTGCTTCCGCGTAATAGCTTAGCCAATCAGCAACCTTAAAACAGACATATGGTGTGCATATGATGCTCTTTGCACATTAATGAAGGAACGGAGATATCGAGCCGTTCAGCTACTTGGGAGAAAGACCGATATAAACCTGTTTGCTCGCTTTACCCTTAACAATCTTGAAAGCGCCTATCAGACCTCAGTGTAAAGATTCGATCGTCGGGAAAAGATGAACATACGAAAAATTAAGGATGATCAGTAATGATCAGGCGATGAATAGCCGATGCACCGATCATAGGCCTGGTAAAGCCCGAGCAAAGATTGCTGCTAGGGATGTTTTGCTTGTGAGTCCGTTATTCTGATTGAGTTTCGAAAGGGGTTTTAAACTCGTGACATCAAAATATCGCACATTTCACATGCGAAAGCTCTTATTTTAAAGTAATTTGGCTGAATCCTAGTTTAGGGTGTTTCTTCGCCAACGAGGCGATAACAGGTATAATGTGGTAACCTTGGCGACTTTATTTTGCGTTCTGGCAACCATGTGGAAATCCGCCATTTTGTTTCTGTATCGCGCGTTTTTGACTGACGGGACTCGTATTGTTTACATTATTAAATTTACTCTACTAAAAAGATAAGGTGGGGGTTGTGGGGGGGCACAGCCCCCCCCTCACACAAAAAGTAATTAAATTTTACTAAACCGAATCTATATGTACATGTAAGCACTTGTGAGACGTTGTTTGCCGATGTCGTTAGTAATGCTTTACATGAGTTAAGTCGTTTCTTTGATTTACGCATGCGCAGCTGTGTTTGTATGGGAGCAGAATGATTGTGGTATAATTTAGTTTTGGTTCGAGAAGTATTTGATCGGCTTGTGTTAACGGAGCGCATGCGCGGCGGTTGGATTGAATTATTCTGTTGGTTTCCAAAAGCCATTTCTTATGGAAACTCAGGGGTTAACGACAAACGTTTTCGGATCCGTTTTTTTGGATAAACTAATTAACTCCGTTAATTGTGTTTGTGGATTTAATCCTCCGTTTCTCACTGTGGATTAGATTTTGAGAGAAGGTAAGCGTGTTTTTTTAAATTGCGTGGTATGTGGTTGTGGCTAAACGAAAAATTTTAGCATTAGATTTTAGAAAATTCATTTTCGATTTCAAAAAATCTCTTTTTCTTGAAAGGATTACGAAAGAACGACTGATTGCAGCTAAAAGAAAATTTTAGAGTTCAGAAAATCTGTTTTAGATTTCAGAAAATTGCTTTACCTGAATGGTTTATGATTAGTGTTTTGATTTTAAGTTTATGGTTTAGTGTTTAGATTTTAGAAAATTCGTTTTAGATTATAGAAAATCCCTTCTAAAATAGTATCCACAAACATAAAAATTAGAAAAAAAAACCCACTATGACTTGTGAGACGACAAATATGATTATTTAAATAAAATAAAAAATCAGTTGTTCAACAAGTTATGTAAGTACAATAATTTTTGTTGTTTAAAACTCAAATATTTATGCTTTTCAATTTGCTTATTTTGTGTATTTATCGCTAATTTGGGTGCGTTCTACCGTAGTGTCTTTGGCAGCGTTTCAGCTCCCAGAGACAAGACGGGAAAACGCGCCAAGAAGCACCCTAAACTAGGAATTAACCAGTAATTTTATTTTTTCAACTGGCAATTTTAATCATTGTTACTGTCTCCAAGACAACCAAGCCGCAAGATATCATACCGAAATTTTTAAGCAAATGTTATTGAAATGAAAATAATTCTTTACTTAAAATTCGTAAAAAATCTCCTAATTTATATTTTTCCTCCGTTCTTCTTTTAAAAGTGGGCGAAATGTATGCTCCGTCTTTTCCGAAATATAAAAAAGTTGTTGGGATTAATTATTATGAAACTGAAATTAATTTATTTTAACTTAAATTACTTAATTCTTATCTTCAATAGCATAAGTAAAACGTAACTAAAACTTAAATAAAAACCTTTCCCAGTTTCAAAACAATAATCCATTCTCCCGTCGTCGCAAAAAGATTTAATAGCTGTTCGAATTGGAGCAGCAGCATCATTTGTAAACGGACACATGAGCTCCGGTTTAAAATCAAAACAAGTTTCATCGGCGAAGTTGAGCAGCGTTTGTGCTGCTGGCCGTAATCTCTTTTCTGCAATATTCTTTTCTGTGCTGATTTAGCTCGCGAGTCATTCTTTCGCCACGTGCGAATCATATGCAAATGTTTCAAGTTTTCGCCATATGCTAATATCCTCGCTCCCGTGTGCGGCGGTCTCTGATTGGACGCCACGTCAGCTAGCGGCATTCTACTGTTGTATAAGAACTCTCAATCTTAGTTGGTTGCCCCGGGCCACACTTACATCATGAGCTCTCGTAACCGAAACCGGTGATCTGAACGGATGCGGTAGGCTGCCGGGGCCTATAGGAGGGGCTGCTGACGGAGTACTATATTCATAGGCGCCGACTTCATGGGGCTTGAAGGGGCTTCAGCCCCCCCAATATTTTTATTCAGGGGGCTGAGCCCCTTCAAAAACTTCACTCCAACTTTTTTGTGTCAAATCATATTTCTTCCTCCAAATCGGTTAAACTTAAGAATCCTAAAAATAGAGAATGTATCGCTAGCTTCTTCTGTCTCCCACTCCGCTTTTTCTTTCACAGGGATTCAGGAATTACGTTGGGCTCCTGTAATGCCGTAAGGCACGGATGTCAACCTTCTTTATCAAGAGCGCAAGCACAAACAAATGACCATCAGATAGCTAGGCAAAAAGAAACGGGTGTTTTCCCCACAAGAACCTTCAGATTTTACACCGTGACACAATTGATGATGGAATTGCTTTCTAGTAGGGAGAGGACTGCGTTTTTTTTAGGAGAGTCGTTCTCATGTAATGTAATCTTTCTTTTTTAAATCAGTAAAGCAAAAGCTTTCACTTTTGTTCTATTGTGAGATACAGACTCTTCTGTAGACGTCTGACCATAAGGGAGATTTTCCCATTGTGCAAAACTGGCAAACGATTGTGACATTCCCATTTCCCAGCAGTATTAAGTTTCGATGCTAAAAATAAACCGTTTAAATGTGACTTAAAAACAATTGAAGGCAGAAAATTGGATACTCAAATTTAAGTTTGAGATTTTAAAATCATGAAGAACCTTGTAAGATAGATGAAAAATTGATGTTTAATATAGTTTCGGATATAGACAGTATTCATTTCTTTATACGCTTTATCAAAACTTAAATAATATCGTACGCTTAACGTTTCTGATTTAGCTACAGTTCAGAGCTAAATATAAAAATGATTTCATAAAAAATCTTACGAGCAGCACAACTTCTGGATTATATTTTATAATTGCTTGCTCTTATCTTCTCTCTTTACATATAAAACTCTATCCCCCATCAAGGGCGTAATCAGAGGTGGGGGGGGAGGGCTACGCGGGCTGAGCACTACTTAGCTGTCTCCCAGCCCCCTACGATTTCAAAAATTTTTGTTAGTTTACACATAAATACGAAAATTTAGAAAACGAACATTTGAAACCATGAAATCTTTAAGAAGACTCGTTGTTTTAGGCGAATTTCGGTTCATTATTTTGCTACTCTTGGCTGCATATGGTGCCCAGTGGCGGTTCCAGAGGGGGGTCACAGTGGTCATGGGCCTAGATTAACCATCTCGCCAAGAAAGAAGGAAGAAAAAAAACGAGGGCCCAAGCCGAGCTTGGACAAGGCCCAAAATTCAGAGAGGCCTTGATCATGTGCATACATATCATATTGTGTTGCTGAAAGAGAATTCCTCTTTAGAAAACCATTAGTCTCTGACTAATTTACTTTATTTTATAACAACACTAAAGTATGCACACAATATTCTGACTATGTGCTCAGTCGTTGTTCCTTGGCAGAAAAATATGCAGCCGTTTTGTAAATATGTGCATTCATCCATAGAGGGCAAAAGAAAGGGGAGTCACAGCGAGCATGATTAACGTACTGGGTGAATGGGGTAGTTGCCTCGAACCCACAATGAAAGAAAACGATCAAAATCAAAAAATGGTTTTAGAAAAATGTGTGAATTGGGCGTGTGATACATATACTCGTATTCGACCCCCACCTCCACCCCACACTTGCAAATAGCCTCCCTCTTCTGTAAAAGCACTCTATGAAGCACCTATGTTTGTAAATTATTATTTATGGAATATCAAACTAGCGTAACTGCTACAAAACCATAAAAATTATAGAGGAGGAAAGAGGGGGCTTCATGGGAAAAGAGGGACTATACCTAAACAGGGCCGGATTACCCATTAGGCTGAGTAGGCTTTCACCTGTGGGCTCCTACCATTTTAGAGGCCTGCGTTAAAATTTAGAAGGAAAAAAAATATAATCAAACATTATTAAAGCTATTTTAGTGTTAATATTTATACAGTATATGTATATGTAACTCTGAGAAAATAATTCTGATTCATTATTGACTTCGTACACAAGAAACACTTTTTCGCATTGAACACTTCTTAATTGAAATTTGAATGAATATGTGCTAGAAAGTTTGAAGCTGACTATTTAGCTTGAATTTTTATGTGCACATTTCAGTGATACCTTGCATTAGATGGATGTATATTTTGCAAATTCAATAAGGAGAACTTTTAGCACTATGTTTACACGAACGGGCTATGGTAATCATAAGAAGGCTTATAAACAAAGTACCCTTCGTACCCCAGTCATCACAATCATATTTTATACAACTTTTTTCCGTTCTGAATAAAAATTAATTTTCGTATATTGTTGCACAGATATCATCAGAATAAATTTCAAATAACATAATGCGTTATGGTTTTAGTTTATAAAATGAATACTATGTATCCATTTAGCCAAAGCGTCTCTGACTTACTAATTGCTAGTGTGCTAGTTTAATTTGTTTTGATAATTGTTAAGGTAATCTGGAACAATTTTCCAAATAGAAGGGTGATTTAGAGTGCAGTGGAGTTTTTATATATGTTTTAAAAATAATATGGCGTAGACTATGATTTCGAATTAGATTTCATTCATTTTGTTTCCATTTTTCATATTATTGAGTATTCTTAAAATTGTCTGTAAATATCTACAATAATTCAGAGTGATAATTTTGGCATTGTATATCTGTTTTTGTGTTATTCCACTTTTAAATTTAAAGCACGATTATATTTTATACAACTTTTCTCCGTACTGAATAAAAATAAATTTTCATATATTGTTGCACAAATATCATCAAAATATGTTTCAAATAGCATAATTCATTATGGTTTTAGTTTATAAAATGATTACTATGTGTCAATTTTGTCAGGAGCGTCTCTGATTTGCTAATTGCTTATGTGCTGGTTTAATTTGTTTTCATAATTGTTAAGGTAATCTGGAACGGTTTTCCAAAAAGAAGTGTGATTTAAAGTGCAATGCAGATTTTATATGTTGAGTTTTCTATGCCAAGTTCCACACGAAGCCCCCCCCCCGGCCTAGATCCCTCGCGCAGATAGTTGGCCATAACACCACATTTCAACATTTCTTTTCATCTCTTTCAACATTTCTTTTAATGTTATTGAAAGATTATATGAGTATTCTTAGTTTAATGTAAAATGAAAGTTTTCAGTATTAAAATGTTTATGAAGACCTAAAATAGTGTAGACTCTGAATTTTGATATATTCTCGCACTTGGATTTCTTTGTTAAATCATTTTTAAATGTTAACAAGGATGATATTATTGAAAAATTAATTTTTTTCCTGCTGTGAAAATACTATGATAATGAATTTAAAAGTATATTTTATTTATTTATTTGTTTTTACAATTCAAATCACGGAAATCCGTTTAAAATGTATGTGTCGAAGAGAGGACTTGTAACTTTGTATGATGGTTTGTATATTTGTTTGATTTGTTTTAATACATGGAAAGGAGGTATTTATTACTTCTTTGTTTATGTTTTTTTAAAATAATTTTAAATGTAATCTGTAAAAAGTTGTCAAAAAATGTAATTTAAATGTGATCAGTTTTTCTGTCTTAAAGTAGTGCGACATTTAATTAAAGTCGATTCAATTTATGGGTATTTCATCATGTAGTAAAATAAAAAATACTATTTTATATTAGTAAAAATTATCTCTGATGAATGTTTGCAAGTAAATAAAATAATCCAGATTTTAGTATTTCGTCTCGTTTGTACTTCTAGGGTATTTTGAGCTATTAGCTGGAGTAATGTTTTGCAGAACAGTTTTCCACATTTGACTGCATGCATTTTCTTTCCTATGAAATTATCATTAAATACATTTCGAAAAAGATTTTACTTGTTTTGCTGTTATTAACTTAATTAAAATTCAGTTGTTCTTTCAGAAGGGAGATTTGCTTTTTCCATATGTGTACTGAAGACTGATTCGAGATCTTGAGTTCAAATACTTAATTTAAAAAATGAGTTAAAAAAATTTTTGAAAAATTTATTAAATGGAATTCCTTTTATTTTCATGAAAGTGTTATGTTAAAAAAGCACATTTTGAAATCTCAATTCTAAAGTTTCTGAACCCCTTAATTATACTGACGGAGAGAAGGATTTTGTGTCCCCCCGTCCACCTCCGTAAGGATACGAGCCCCCCCAATAATTTTTACAAGTCGGCGCCCGTGACTATATTCTGCTCTCGGAAGCGGGATTAGGCTACGATCTCGGTCGCACTGTTCCTACAACAATCTATTCTTCTACTCGCCCAACCTGACTTTTTTCAACTTCTCACCGCTGTCACAGCATTTTTAACATCTCTCTGCTGGTTTAAGCAACTACCATCATGCTTTACGAATCACACACTACCTCGGCAATAACATCGTCGATGGAATTGGCCCAGGATCTATTGGAGCGAAGATATTATTGTTCCTGTCATCACACTACCACTGGATGTTGATCAGCTTGCAGGGGTAGCTGACCTGCGGTGTGGCGTTTGTTCCTAAGCTGTTGTTCTACTCGATAAATAAGAGCTGCAAACTGAGGGCGTAATGCCGTAGCTGGGTAGTCGGCAGCAGTGATGCCAATGTTTCTGGACAAGTTTCCCCTGTTTCGAGCCTCAAAAGTCCCTGTTTTCCCCTGTTTCAAGAAATCCAATGAACGATTGTGGCGCCATCTAGTGTCCTCATAGATAACTAACTTATTATATTTTACATTAATAGGTATTATATATATAATCTATAATATTAGATGTAATATTATAATATAAAATATAGTAATATTTTAATATTAATATACATGTATATTATTTTGATGTCGAACTTTTCCTTTCTCTTTAGATTTTTTTCAATTCTGTTGAACAACTGCAATATTATTCCAGTTTCACTATTATTTGCTTAAATAATGTTAATTCACACACTTACGCATACATAAATTAACCGCACATTAGTTCAAAAATTATGAAACTGTTGACCGATTTTCCAAGTTTCCATTAAGGATCGCAGAAATGGTCTCGATTAAAAACGAAAGTCAACTGTCGTGTAAGGTATCGTATATCACACTGGCGTAGCCAGGGGGGGGCCCACCGGGCCCGTGCCCCCCCCGAAATTTTTTCAGTTGTTACATATATATGTATATATATATATATATATATATATATTGCAATTTGTAAAAATGGATCGTCTCAGAATCCTTGTTGTGTTATATTTGTCTAATGTTTCTGATAAACGTTTTCTAGATCCTTTCACATTGAGAACGAAGGAAAAAACAAGTCAATAAAAAGGTTAAAAAGTGCCTTTAATCACTAACCCGAAACCCGAGGTGACTTTCGACACGCCTACACACCAGAAAAATATACATCAGGGAAATATCCTACTCCCGGGATACTAAAAATTTCTCTCACCCTATAACCTCAGCTCGTTACCGTTGTACCCAGTGAAGTAAGTATCCCCAAGTGTTATCAGCTTTCATGGCCACCTGTGGTATTTTTAAACTATGGTGTATACAAAAATATTACTTTCTACTAAGGATAAAATTTCAAGGAGGGGCACAAGCTGGCCCTTTCCCACCATTCCAAAGGTCCAGACAGTGTGCTGTTCTATCCAGTTGGTGGGTTCGAATAGAGATTATGGCCTCAAGAAAGTGCCCGTTGAGTAGGAGAAATTTTTAATAAAATTCCAAAAATTATACATAGTTTGCCTGCTAACAATGAAGACTCAAATCTACAGGAATCGGAAAAAGCCATAGATGAACAGATATTTCCAGAAAACTTCAGAAAGCACACCAGGAAAAGAAACTAAAGTAAATACTCAATATTTCATTGTGTGTTTTTAAATGATAATATAAACGATGGCATAATACATCCGATATAATATCTTCTTAAGTATGTTGAAAAATTTGTATTATCATATTTTCATTGATATGTAATTTAAAAAATGTTTCTTTTATACCCACCCTTTCAACTGACAAGAGGGTAAATCTGTAATTTGTTTTTCTGTTCTAAAGTTTTATAAAACTTTATAAATACTATTTTCTATGCTCTGGTAAAGAATAAATGAATATTTGAAATATCTAGGGATGCACTTGATATCCGGCTGATTTATCAATATCCGAAATATCATCGGATATCCGAATAACAATCGCCGGATATCCGACTTCTCTTTCGGATATCCGGCTCACGACTAAATAAGGTCTATCAACAGTCCACTAAGTCTGTATTTTTTAAATAAAAATTACTCTCAGTAATGTTTTCTTCTTAATATTTTTACTACTTACAGTTTAAACAAAATTAAATATTCTTATATAACTGCTTTCCTTTGTAATTTAAAACCGCAACCAATGAGAACAGGAGTTTTGCTTTGAAATTAATCTGAAAAATCGGAGCTTAATACCTTTATTTTCTGATTCTAAAATAAGACATTAAGTTGTTCATTAAAATATAACTTTCTATTAAATATATTTTTCTTCTAAGTTAAACAATTAAACAGACCTATTTTCATTTTTGTTTTTTAAATTGTACGTTAAAACTTCGTACTAATGCAGGGTGCCGAAGCCCGAGCCCGAAATTTCAGCTAATAGGTATATAAAAGTCAATGACTTCATTGGTAGAATATCATAAATTTTGCCGTTTGTGCAAATAAAGGACAAATACAACAGCAAACTATTAATGCACTACCTAATTCGTTATATTAAAGTTTATCAAATAATATTAATTAGTTTATTTCTCCCATGAATCACTTTTTAAAATCTGTTTACAAGGAATACGTTTCATAAAACAGAAATTTCTCACAAGCCCGAGCCGGGTTTGGGCTCGGGCTGAGTCCATTTCATCTCTACTGCCCACCCCCCTGACTTATGGCTCACCAACTAGCGATGAGTGCAACCCCCCCCCATAATAATTTTAAGAACTTATCCGTCCAGGAAAGTTTTGTGCGTCTGTTTTTTTCTTTTTTTATTAAGAAATCAAATTCGATGTATTTTTACTATTTAAGCTTCCCAATATTATGTAAGATGTTCTTAAATCTAGATGTTAATTGAATTATAAAGTACAACTTAACACTTATTCAAGTCGAAAATTTGCAATTAATCATATATTTTAAGACTGCTTAAGTAGAAAAATTCTATATATTTTGAACCAACTTTATTCCAAAAACCAGAATTTTCGAAATTTTTCTTCTAGTGACATCTGTGTTATTTTAATACGTACTTTGCTAGCAATGTGCAGAAAATTTTAATCTTGTGGTCAACCTTATTCCAAAGAGCAGAGTTTCGGAATTTTTTTTTTCAAGTGATGCCTGGGTTATTTCAAAATTTTCTGCATTGTATACGTATAATATTCTAATCCTGTCACCAACCTTATACAGAAGGGCAAAGTTTTGGAAGATTCTCTTTAAGTCATATCTTTGTTATTTTAATATTGTATTTGATTTGTGTAGGGTATTTTAATCTAGTGATCAACTTTATTCCAGAAACCAGAGTTTTGGATGATTTTCTTCAAGCTATATCTTTCTTATTTTAATATTGTGTCTGCATTATTTAGAATATCTTAAATTTGTGAGCAACATTATATTAAAAACAAGCATTTTGAAAAAAAAAAAAAAAAAAAGATAAATAAGAAATCTAGTCATAAGATTTTCCAAGTTAATTATGTGTTACTGCATAAAACTGTACATTTTGACTTATTAATTGCAATAAGAAACTGAGTTAGTACAGCCTGTGCATTATAATTAAAGCTTTATTTTTTAAAATTAGCGTCGCTGTTCTGTAGCTGTTAATTATAGAAAAATAATGATAGGTTTGTTTTTGCGTGATCTTCATTATAAAATACAAGTTGATTCAAAAAATAACGTGACCAATTTCAGAGCATCATAAAATTTTATTGAATTAAGTTATTTACACGAAATTATTAATGTGGTTTCCTTTAGCATAGTACACTTTAAGTAAACGTTTAGGTCAAGACAAAAGAGCTTTTTAGACCATTTTTGGAGGTATTTTTCCAACTTCCTCTTTGATTGCTTTTTAAAGCCCTTAAAGTGTTCTTACCTTACGTCTGTTTAATTGTTTTTAAGTATCCCATAAAAAATAAACGCAATTAGCACAGTCAAGGGATGATAGTAGCCATTTTTCAGGAGAAATAAAGTTAATATTTTTTTTTTTAATCTTTCAGCCATTTGACAGTTGACCTTCCAGTATGACTTGGTATAGAATCTTTGTGTAAAGCAAAGTTTTCTTGAGGTTAAAGACGTTTACTTTCTTTGATCATGTGCTCCAGAACTTTATTCTGATAGTATTTAGCATCAATTTTAACCTTTGGTTCTACAAAAAATGGTTTTATTAAGCCTTGAGAGGACATTCCCATCCATACCACAGTAACTAACGTCCAACTTGCCTTCTGTAACAGCTGCGTCTTTGCGACGCTGTTCGCGTGAAATATATTGAACCTCCTTTTGCCAGTTGTGAATTACAGACGAAACAACGCTTCATCAGAAGTTATCCATGTTTTGTATCTACCTTTGCGTAACATTAAATGCAGAGGCCAAGAACGTTTTCTTCGTTTTTCTACAGTGTTTGGAGATATTTGATGACAAACTAGTTTCTTCAATTTTTATAGGCAATTTTCTTTATCTGACGACAAATTGTCGATTGGGATACCTGTAGTTTCTTTTCTAAAGTTCTTTGAGGAAGAGGATTTTCTACAACGATAAGTCTTTTCAGCTTCTTTTTTTCTTTTTCACCAAGGACTTCCTTTCGTCCGCATTTTCCCCCTGGAGCTCTTGATTGCCATCCATATTTTATTTCTTTTCAAAGTTTAGATAGTTATACATTAGAAAAATGCCTTTTCTGAATTTTAAATGCTTTATTTATAACAGAATTTGAGCAACCATCCGACAAAAGCTTAAAAATTTCGTTTCGAGTTTGAGGATCTAATTTCGGAGCCAAATTTACTCCCACTAATAAGAGTAGTTCGATTGGTAATTTAAACGTTTAATTTTTAAAATAAAACAGGTGGTAAACTAAAATTTACCATAAATAATTATATGCTTTTAAAATTGGTCACACTAATTTTGAATGAACCTGTATGTATTAGTTATATGCAGCTGCAAATGAGCTGATTGAAAATCCGGAATAGAATGATATATTTCCCGTTTATAACAAGAAAATTTTATATAGAAATATTTTTTACTATGGACGTTTATTGAGATTTAAAAATCATTTATTTAGTTTTCTTTTCAGTATCTTTAGATATATTTCTTGTAGAATAAGACTTATTGTAGTAGCAGATACAGGCCTGGATTTAAAAAAAAAATCTTATCTGGTTGAGATAATCGCCAGACAAACCGGTACATAGGCATCTATCTACAGAGATAATTATATTGAAGAATTATTAATTAACTCGCGAAATTAATACTGAATAGCATCTTTAAACATATATTTAAGGATATTTTTGTGAAATTATTAATTAAGTAATATTATAATTAGAATTAACAATTAGAATCATATTTTTAGTAATAATTAGTACTTAGAATATTATTTCTAATTATAATTAATAATTATAAAATTTTTAAATTAGATTACTTAATAATTAAATATTTCTAATTACTAATTAATAATTAGAATATAAATTAACTAGATTAGTAATTAGAATATTAATTAACTAGATTAATAATTAGAATATTAATTAGTTGGACAAAACTCTCTGTGCCCCTCCCGAAACAAAATCCTGGCTACGCCAGTGGTATATCACATGGACAAGGACGTATTTAAGGAGGGGGGCGGACCCCCTCCCCGAAATTTTGATTTTTGTTACTAAAATGATAAGTTTTTTTGTGAAAAACTCTGCCTTTTTTATCGTTTGGACCACCGCCGAAAGGTTTTTCTGGATATGTCCCTGCACATGGACACTTATCTAGGGAAAGGGGCGCAAATGATGCGAGCCCCCTAACCAAGGAAGCCAGCCAGATTTCATCCAGGGCAGGGCTCGAGTATGACCAAAAGGGGGGGGGGGCAGGCATTGATGAATCTAGGGGGCCCTATCTATGAAATTTGTTTTATTTTTCATAAAATTTTGATATAAAAAAGAATTTTTCAGAAGAACATTTGAAGTTGGGGCCCTTTTGAGCAGGGGACCCTGGGAAAAGTCTCGATTTGCCCATGCGATATTGAGGTTCTGATCGAGGAGATGCAACAAATAACTGTACTATGCTTAAGTTTAAATTCATAAAAAAAATAATCAAATTAGTTATATATATTTGCTCATTAAGTTTTTTTTTAACCGAGGGGGGTTAGAAGCGCATCTCTTTTGACCCTCCCCCTTGCTTTTAAAATATGATAATGAACAAGAAAATATAGATAATTTGATTTGCTCTAACTCTCGCACTGAAACACAAAAAATCTACTTTTCAGAAGTAATGCATTTTACTTTTATTTTATTTTATGTCACAAGGAAAATTGAATGCCGGCTCTTTCACTTGCATATGTTCTGGCTATAGACTTGTCCTACAAGATCGTTGTTTATAAATTCAACAACGATTTTGAGACGAAGTTGGTGGGGGGGAGAGGGGGACACGTGCCCACCTGTCCCCCCCCCCCCCGATGTATACGCCTATGGTATTGTTCATCGTATTACATTCTTAAGAAAACCTAATTACAAGAGCTTTCTAAGAAAGGCGGAAGGCTTATCACCGCTTCCAAACCTACAGAAATTTTGGAGGCACACAGAGATTTTAGGGAGGGGGGGGGACACTTATTGAATTTAAGAGCAGAATAGAGAGTTTCTTTTAAATTTTAAAACAAATGTTTGTTTAAAAGATTTTTAAGTTGGGGCACAGGCTACATGTGCCCCTCTGTGTCTCCCCCACCGATACTACGTCTATAGTTCATATGTATTATGCGCTTATAACAATACCTAATAATCGATTCCACATACGTGTGTAGTGCATAGTGTACTTCAGTGTATAGTCTAATTCTTCTTTTAAGAGTAGGGGGCTGTAACCCCCCCCCTAACTCTTGCGTATGCCACTGCGTATAATATTCAGATATCTCAGTTTTATGTGATCTTGATCAGATGCAGGGTAAAAAAAACTAGGCGATCAGGTCAGGATTTTTTACTTTCCAAGGGAAAAAAAAAAAAAAAAAAGAATTGGTTTTATCTACTAGTTTTATCGTCTGACGTGCAACAGAATTTCTCACACTAGAGACAAAGAAAACTATGTTTAGCATAGCTCTTTATCTCTAAAGGCTGAGGAGATTCATGTCTTTGGAAAACTAAGCATGGAGTCTGTAGGAAGGATGATCTCGAAAATTGCAAACAATGGCATTGCAGGGGCAAATGGACACACAGTCCCAGCCCATTTCTTCGGTCCCTTCAAACTTCAAAGCTATCTGCGTACGCGGTGAGTCCTTTCTTCCACCATACTACAAACCTATAGGAAAACCAGATGTGAAATCTAGCCCTCTACGATAACATACATCCCACCTTCTGCCACTGGATTGGATCATCCATCTAGGTGTCATATAAACCAACAGAATTCGCGTATTCCTGGAAATGTTTTTTTCCCCTATTCCACATAAATTTACCTAAAAATTCCCCTCTGGAAGGGAAAATTTCCTTAATCTGGCAAAATCTGAAAAAGTCCCTAGAATATGGCCAATTTCAAGAAAAACTCCCTTTTCCCCTGAAGGCCAATTTTCCGCCGAAAAGTCCCTATTTTTCCCCTGTTTCCCCTGACATTGGCATCACTGGTCGGCAGTGGAAGTTCGAGCGTCGCTTTATGGTGGCACCCTCTATGGGCAACGTAGGGCGCTAATCTTCACCCGGTGCTATGTTCTGTCAGGTATTTATTTTCGCTTCGTTTCTATCGCTCCTACTTTTGAATTTGGACCTTTTTTCTGCTTTTTTAGTAGATCCTTTCTTTCTCCATTCTCGGATTTTTCTTCATTTTCATTTTTAATGATTGTCACACTGTTCCTTCGAACATTTTCCATCTTTTCACGTTTTTCGTCCCACTTGGTCTAACTGAACAACTCGCTCGATGAAGATCGTGTTTTTTACACGGGGGGAGAGCGAGTCAGTTTCCATCTACTCTCTTGTTGTTTTTCGCAGCTTCGCTGCATCTTGACAACTCGCCACGACTTGGATCGTAGGTTTTACCGGACTGTTATTTTTAATGACATTGACATGTTTTTTTTGCCCTGACATCTTTTGGGCGTATTTCATGATTTCGCAATTACACACTTTTATCACACACTGGAGATAAGCGTTTTTTACGTAAGGTGCTCCAATAATAACATATTTCATGTCATGTCATGTCATGTTGCAGAGCAGCAGAGAGGGAGCCGGGTGCGTAGGACGCAGTTCAGCCAGCGGCTGTAAGCCGTGTTTAAAGTAACGTAACGTAACTTAATTTATACTGCGATTTGCAGACATCTTTAAATTAAATGAAACTTTAAGTTAAATCCTTTTTGCCGTAGTATCGGCCTGTTACGCTAGTTGCGTGAGCCTTGCAGAAATGTACACGTTAATTCTGAATTTAGCTAAATATCCTTTAAAATTCTTTGAAATGTTTTCTTGCTCATGTGACCGTAGAAATGTTTTGCATCCTGTGTCCCGTAAAATGTCATTGTTGTCATGACTTGTAAATAGAACTTGTTACTTAATAAAAATATTTTAGCCTACTTATGGCTTTGTTTTTTTAATTTAACTCTGGTAAGCAGAAGTAGGACCTCACGATGTTTTATTCCCTAGGAACAACAAAAGTTATGACAGATAGAATGTAAGATGCAACAGTTTTAAAATTATTTAACGCAAACGTCGTCGAAAGAGAAATTATTTTTAAAAATTCCCAAAAATCGGCAAAATATATTACACAGTCAAGACAAACTGTTTTCGAAAGAAAATTTTTTCCTCTATCCGATGATGCGAGTGCAATTACCGACGTTATTACGTATTATGCAAGAAAAATCGCTAAAAATCGGACAAAACATAAAATAAAACATTTTCTAATTCGAATTTCGAAAAAATCGCTCCGAGGAGTGTTAGGATCTGTTCTAGTGAAGCCGTGTGCAAAATTCGGTAGGTCTGTGCCCAACCGTCTCGTCACAATGCGATCGAGAGACGCGCGCAAGAAGATCGGTGGTCACAAACCTACCTACATAGCTACATACAATGTCTACTCCCGGATTTTATTATATAAGATTCTTCAATTGATTTGGAACAATAACATTGACCGAGTGCTTAAGACCACTGAAAGTAGTAGATGGCTAAAGTGTAGAGATCTAGGGTTCTGGGCTACCACGTGGCTGTCGATCTAACGGTCTAGAGTTTTGGGTGATTTTCTCCAGTTGTAACGTGATTATTCTCTAGAACACCTTCAAAAGTCCACCACCTAAAGCATAATCCCCCTTTAGATATATAACTCTCGTGTAGCTTTGCTTTAATCAATAACCTAGTCTCGTAACAATAACCATTATTGTAACAATAAACTCTAATTTTACTCTGAAAAGGTATTTGCAAAGACTTAGATAGCGGGAGACTGGCATAGGCCAAAGCTGGACCCTGATCCAGGCTCTTGGTCTTAAGGTAAGCCTAGTCTCATTCTCCACTCAACCTGAATAAGTGATGATCCGAATAAGTTTAATCGTCAAATGTTATTTCCAGACACATTCTCATAAAATTATCTGAAATAAAAAGACGAAATTTTGATTAAAAATTAATTTTATTATGGATTGTGCTTTTGTTGAATACATGTATCTGCAATGAATTCAATAAAGAGCTCGCAGTTGGGGCCAGAGCCGAAGCTAGGGGCTGGCGAGGTTTGCCCCCCCCCCCCGGGATGCAAGCGGAAAAAGTGGCGCACACTCAGCTAGAACACGAGAAGTTTAAATATAATTTTACCGTTTTTGTTTTTCATTTTTTTAAAAGCACTTTTGTAGGGGAGGATAGATAGAATCTCAGAAAAGTACAATGATTTAGGGTTGGGGGGGGGGTGTTGAATAGTTATTAACTTGTTCAAAGAGTACGGGGCCCAGTTTTAACGAATTTCATAGATGGGGGCCCATATTGGTCATACATCGGGCCCTGCCTAGTTATCTGCCTCTTTGGGGCCTACATTTGCATAAGGGTCCAGGGACTCAAGAAGTCTTTAGACGACCCTCGTCATTCGGAGTGACCCCCCCTAAACTGACAGACTGGAACCGCCCCTGAACTGGCATTTAGAGGACATGACGAGCGAGAAGATTCTTTCAACCAGGGGAATTTTAAAGAGCTTTTAAAATTATTGATATCTGAAGCTTCGATAGAATTACAACAGCATTATTTAAATATTAAAACTGTTTTTAAAGGTGAATCAAAAACTATACAAAATGAATTGATTGAGTGTTTATATTCTCATATACATGAATTTATAAAATATGAAATTTCAGAATCTCCGTTTTTTGCTGTTGAAGTAGACGAT